>CM073561.1:12813928-13419285 GCA_037074615.1 Leucaena leucocephala
TTAACTGACATGAAGTATTCATACCTAGACACCTTTGGTAATCAGCGTTAAAGCTTCCTCATCGTAATATTCTAGAGATACATTTGGCAATCTCACCCAGACAACAACCCTATCAATGGTGGCTTCTTAAGGATTGAATATGGGTTCCCATGGCATGACAGTGATGTAATGATCATACAACATCTAAGGTCCCCAATAAATGCATTGAAATAATCCTCTCTATTTGTCAGCTTCACCACATAGTATCCATTGCCAACATTGATGAGGAAAATTACCCCTGGCTTAACCCTTATAGCCTGGAACCTTGTGTATAAAGCTTTAAATCCTATGTTTCTATCTAGTAACTTGACAATGAGAGCCTTACGCTATGTACAATAAAAACATTTCTTAAATCGCCCAGAAAAAGTAAATGTAAGAAAATATAAAAGCTAGTTAGACTTTAAGGAAGCTAAATAAATCAGTTAAGTATGATAAAATCTAACATTTTAATATGAATTCATATTATATATTCCCTAAGATACCTAAATTAATCTATTAACTTTTATATTAGATATATTTAATTGATTCATTTAATTTTTTTAATCTATTTAAAAAATTAACTAACTTTTATATTTAAGACGAAGGAGTAACATATTTTTAACTCCTTACTATTGGGTTTTCCAGCAATTGTGGTCCAATAATCACCTTATAGCCAATTAAAGTGATCGATTAAAATGACATTTTAGTCTAATTTATGGGTAAGAAATAATATTAATCTTTTGGCATTTATTTGTAATTTTGGGGAATTAATTGATATTATTTTTTATAAGCTACTTATTTATAATTTTTGGGAGATTTTTTGTGATTTTCTTAGTCAAATAACAGTGAAATTAACTAACGTTTTGTGGAGGGGCAACATCACTCCGTTTCAAATATGCATTAGGGATAACATTATACTAGTATTGACTTTAAAGTGCTTAATGCACCTCAAAAAAAAGTTTAGGTGTAAAAATTGACTTTAACCCCCCTTTCTTGGGTTATTAATGTTCAAATCAGAAGAAGGATTAAACAATATGTTATTAACGATAAAAAATTGTTTGTTTTACCAAATTTTGACTAGGGGTGTTGCTTGAGTTGTCCCAAAACAAAACCAACTTTCTTGAGCTCTTCACGTTGTTGCCCATCAACAAATTTTTTTTGTTGCCTACCCAGTTCACTAGAGCTTTACCCCGACTACATCCGGATCTGACCCGCGTTGTGTATCTGGCTATGGTGGGTGAGTCTCCTAACAGAATTTTCTACATACGCTAAGACTCAAACTTGAGACCTCACTTAAGCGATACTGAACCATTTACCACTCGGATCAACTTGGTCCCTTCAACAAAATTTAGATTTTCCCTAGTTTGCTCTTGAGCAAGTCTGGACATGTTCATGAGTAGTTTTGGGCTAGTGTGGGCTTAATCGTGAGCAAGTATGAACTTGTTTGGGCTTACCTGTGGGCAAAATGGACTAACCTATAGTAGGACGGGTGAAACCCATCATCCATAGGTTCAGCTGGTGAAGGGGTGAGACATGCGACTATTTGGAGTGTGTTCGATCTCTAGGGAGTACCACTTTATTGTGATTCCAGTCGCGACGCTTAGGGAGGAATCCTAGCTCTTGGGTGCCTAGATTTACGCTTAAGGGTAATAGACGGCTCGCCCTGCACGACATTGGTATCGCCTAGAAGGAAATGATACTTCACCTTGCCCTTGGATCGTAGGTGAACCTAACCCCTTTCCAAAAATTTGTATACCAAAAAAAAACTTGGGATAAATTTCAATAGATCATGGTAGGGATGTGGTATTGCCATTTACAATTCTCAATCGGTTATTTAAATTATTTATAGATAATTTTATTCATCACTATATTCACATTTCTTTAAAGCATCCATTGCAATTCATCCACAGCAAAAGTTTAGTCAATGACATGTGTCGTTGGGGGACAAGACCCTTATTGTAGGTTAGCAAATAGAGGATGGTGCATTCTAATTTCGATTCTAAACCAAAAGGGTTCAATTAATTTTTATTTTTTATTTTTTTGATATAAAAATTTTTAAAAAGGGGTTGGGCTCACGATTTAAGGGCAAAGTAAAGTCTCTTTTCCTCCTAGACGATACCAATGTTAAGCAGGATGAGTCATTTATTACCTTTAGATGTAAACCTAAGTATCTAGAAGTTAAGATGTCTCTCTAAGCACTGTAACTAGAACCATAACAAAGTTGTGTATTCCCTGAAAATCGAACACAGGGGTTCAATTATAATCCAACTCAAATTCTTCTTATGATTTTAAGTTATAATGAGTTGTTAGATGTGTTTTTTAATTTAAACGATGATAATTTAAAAATGTGTCAATTGAAAGTTTATAATACCTAATTACTCCTTTAAAAAATTTTATAGGGAAAATTAATTGACCTCTAACCTTTAGAATTATTCAAATACTAGTCAATGTTGTTTAAACATTACTATATGGCAACATTACACCATTTTTAAATAGAGGAAAATTGTGTCAATACAAAGTTAAGGATACCAATTATATGCTTGCAAAAAATTTTAAGGGAAATTTGTTATTTAACCCAAAAAAAACAACTCAAATTTTAGAGCATTCCAATTCTCTTCTACACTAAGAATTTTGACCCCTTGGTTTAGGGCTATGCAAAATTTCCTGGCCTGGGTTATCCCGACCCGATCTTGGGCAATTCGGGACTAGTCTGTCTTGTCCCATAAATGGTCAAAACGAGATAATCTGGGATAGGACGGGTCTTGGTCTGACCCTCGAGATTCCTGTCTCGTCCTGAATAATTTTTTTTAAAAAATAAAAAATATTTTTATTTTTTTATAAAAAATAGAAATAGAAAATGGTATTGATTATATCATATTATTTATTAGATTATTGTATTTTTCTCTTCCTTACATGTATTTATTCTTTACAGATGAAGTAGTAACTTCAGTTGGTGAAGTAAAAAAATTGAAAAAGTAATAGTAGTTGTAGTATAATTAAAGTTATTTATTGTTTTAAATTGGTAATTATAATAAAGAGAATTTAATCTCTTCTATTATTTTTTGTGTTCTGATTATATATTACTAATAGATAGAATGTATATAAAATATTTAATAGTCTAATTTTGTTTTAAAATAGGGTTCAGGAATTCTCGAACTTGTCTCAACCCGTCCTGTCCCGAAAGGAACTGGGACGGGATACGAGATGCATTTTGTGTCTCGTCCTATATCGGGATGGGATTGGGATAGGGTTATCTTAATCCTATCCCATTCTATGCCTACCCTTACCTTAGTTTAGGTCAATAAGCTCAGACTTAAAAATGGCTGGGCTACATGATGAAAGCGACAAATTAATTCTTTTTTTTTTGTTACAAAATTTTTGGAAAGGGGTTGGGCTCACCCACGATCTAAGGGCAGGGCGAAGTCTCCCTTCCTCTTAGGCGATACCAATGTCGGGCAGGGCGAACCGTCTATTACCCTCAGGCGTAAACCTAAGCACCCAAGAGCTAGGATGCCTCCCCAAGCGCCGCGATTGGAACCACAACAAAGTGGTACTCCCCAGGGTTTGAACACACTTCAAATGATAGTATGTCTTACCCTTTTGCCAGCTGAACCCACGGACGATGGGTAGCGACAAATTAATTCTGAAAAGTTATGATATTACGAACCATGAATTTGGGCCAATTGGGCTATTATTGGGCTCCCATGTGCGAAAGATTGCATCATGACCAAGTCTTCACTGTCACTCCCAAAACAAAAAGAAAAATATAAAAGAAAGAACAAAAATCTTCTGGGTCGTGCCCCACAAGTCCACAAGTGGTTCATTCACCCATACCATTTATTTCTCACACCAATTTGTTTCTTTCAAGAGAATCTAACAATCCAGTTATATTACACAAAGTCTATTTCTCATAGTAGATTCAGAGCTCATCAAAAGGTAAAATATATAATTATTTATTTAAAGTATATTTAATTTTTTAAGAGTATCACTTTATTATAATTTTAATCGTGATACTTAGTAAAATATCCTATCTCTTAAATACTTATATTTACGCCTGAAGGTAATAGACGGCTTGTTTTGCCCAACATTGGTATCATCTAAGAATAAAAGAGATTTCACCTTACCCTTAGATAGTAAATGAGCCTAACCCCTTTCTAAAATTTTTGTAAAAAAATAAAAAACAATTCAGTTATATTATAAGCTACCCAACCCATTCTCAGTAGATTTAACTGATAAAAAAATAAAATATATAATTATTTGTAGTGTATTAATTTTTAAAAAATATTATTTTATTGTGATTTTACTATTAAATAATAGGTGAATCTAATTCCTTTTTAAAAAATTTTGCACTAAAAAAAATCTATCCAAACAAGTGTATTCTATCTATTATTTTATTGTAATTCTAATCATAATAATTAAGAAGATATCTTAACTTTTATATGTTTAAATTTATATTTAAAGATAATAGATAATTTGCTCTAACTCAAATTAGTATCACTTAAAATAAAAAAAAAAAAATTTACCCTATTTTTAAATTATAGATAAATTTAACTATTTTCTAAAAAAGTCTTAAACTAATAAAAACATATTACAAGGTTCCGGCACTTAATTTGTTTTTTTTTTTTTTAAAAAAAGCAAGTTATACTAGAAGCTTTCTTTCATTTTCGGTGTCTGAATCCTGAAAGTCTTCTTCCAGGAATCTGAGAATTGTGGTGTGGAGATCAGAAACTAGGATCTTTCGAATTAGCTTCTTCAATCGGAAATGTCTTCTCCCGCCCAGTATATGCCCTCTCTTCTTCCCTCTCTCTGTTTTCTTGTTATCTCTTGCTTCTACGGTTCTGTTGCATTAACTAAATGAATCTCTGGTATCCGTTAGTTATCTGCGTTCACCAGTACGAATTACGCTGTTCTTGGTGCATTAACATGTAGTTTGACCTTTCTTGTCTCAAAATTTGGCTTATTCTACTGCAATTTTCCATTTAGCAGATATGGACTCACGGTGTGTAAACCATTTGCGCATGGTTCATATAATAATCTTTATTTAATTAATAATCACTACAATTCTACCTGACAGGATGGAGAATATTGATCCTTCCCTATTTGGTAGGTCATGACTTCATTTGGAATTATTTAAGTCGATGTTAAGTGCATTGATGTTAACTTGATGTTGCTAGGCCGAATCCCTGATCAGTTTCATGGAGTTGATTAACTTTAAGCGCATGACTTTCTGGCAATTTTCTTTCTGCTATTTGCTTGCTGCATTACTATTTATTAACTGATAGTTCACTTTGGTTGTTTGCTATTATTTATTTATTTATTTTTCATACTTTTTGGTATGACTTTATGAAACCCATAAAATATGTCAAATTTCATCTCCTTTCAGATTTTATCACTCTCTTCCACCTGTAAGCAAGGCTTATGGCACCCTTTGCCTTGTGGCTACTACAGCTTTCCAACTCGGATTATATAGTCCAGTACATATTGCATTGCTGTATGAGGAGGTGCTCTATCGCTTTCAGGTCAGGGTTCCACGGGATATTTAGTTTTAAGAAAAAGATAGATACCGTTAGTGCTTCCCTGAAGGCAAAACTAATTGTATTTATTTTAAGCCGTGATTTCTTAAAATTCTACCAGCATGCCTCTAATGTTTCAAATAAATAACTTAATTGTACTTAAGCTTTAGTCCAATGATTAATTTGTGAAGCTGAGACCCTTAGCAAACTAAGGTAACTTCAGTAAAACTATTCAACATAACTTGTCTGTATCGCATTATTTGTAGGTCTGGAGGCTGTTCACAAACTTCTTTTTCCTTGGAAAATTCTCTATCAATTTTGGGATTCGTCTCTTAATGATGTAAGTAACTCCAAGATCAGATGCATGACAGAACATTTTCTAGTCTATTAAATTAGAGAGTTTTAGAAGGATAAGAGGAGGTAGCTTATATTTCTTATAATCTATTCTCACAATTTCAGAGCAAGGTATGGCGTCCAACTTGAAAAGGGACCATTTGACAGGCGAACTGCAGACTTCTTATGGATGATGATATTTGGAGCCTTTACTCTATTGGTGTGTAAGATCATTTCAATACACATTTTTCATATTAGTTTTATTGTGTGTGTGATTTCTTACCTTCAAAATGGATTACAGTTTGCTTTTATAGAAGCCATTCTACCCATTCTGGTTGTTTGAACTTTGAACACGGCTAGAAGATGTGGGAAACTATGGTTGATTCTATTTCATGGTTTCTTTTGTTGGGCATGTCGTTCCTATTCTAGCAATTACGCACTTAAAGTTATGCTGTCTCATGAATTCTAGCCTAGTGGAGGCAAATTAGTTATTTTGGAACTTATTTGGGTATAAAGTGATTGATTTATGCATGAGTTAGTATGAAATATTTCATAAAAGAGGTTGCATAACATCAATTGGAGTAGTGATATACATTAAGGATGATAAAATACACTATGGAACATGCGAGGAGACACGTTACTGATTTACAGAAGGTGGCCAAAAAGACGAATGCTAGGTTGACCTAGGAAGGGGAAGTTCCAATAAAATAAATACTTGAAATTTCTGTGCAGCTTCCATATTTCACTGGAGATCAATAAAGAAATTAAAAGAAGTTGGAGTGAAGTTAATTTAGTTAATTTTAGTGAAACAAAGGCATTATAAGATGTTGGGTTTAATTATTGTTGAATAATTACAACCTCCCTTCCCCAACCGTAGTTGTTATTCCATTTTAGTCTTATTTCACACTTTTCTGCTAACATCAGTTTTGTTTTCTTTTGTATTGCATCTGGATTACAGGTCTTGTCTGCCATTCCTATTTTTTGGTCCCCTTTCTTGGGGATATCTCTTGTTTTCATGCTTCTTTATGTCTGGAGTAGAGAATTTCCAAATGCCCAAATCAACATATACGGACTTGTTTCACTTAAGGTATGTTCACTCTTATGTCAGCTGGAAGAAACTATAGTTTTCTTTCATTTTTCATCAGTTATATAAACTAACCAGATTAGGTCTTGCTGAATCTAATAAGAACCATACTCATGTTATTTCATCCAGGCTTTCTATTTCCCATGGGCAATGCTTGCTTTGGATGTCATATTTGGCTCACCCCTAGTGCCAGATCTTCTAGGTATCATTGCCGGGCATTTATACTACTTTTTGACAGTGCTGCATCCACTGGCTGGTGGAAAGAACATACTGAAGACTCCAATGTGGGTGTATCCTTATCGTTTAACCTTATTTCTTTTAAGGTCTTAATTAAATGTTATAGTCATCTAAAATATTTCTATTTAAAAAAAAAAAACTAAACATTTGAAATAGGATAAAACACTAAAAAGCAAGTCTTGTCTGTGTTTGACACTCATATGCTTCATACATAAGATACACAGTGATTTTAGTTGTTCTTTGTAATTGGCATGTTTCCATCTCTGTGTCCATTGTTCTGTGTCTTGCATATGCATTAGTTTCTTAGATTATTCTTTGCATTTTCTTAAGGCCTATTTACATGTAACTATAAGAAGTTGAATAAATATTATATCAATGCTCTTTTGTTGAATCAGGAACCTCCCATAAGTGGGAAAATTGATCAGAAGCTGAATTAGATTTGTTGTTTTCTTAACTATTATTCCAAAGACATAAATTGGTTGCAAGGTGGGGAGTAGCGGCACAACCAATGAGCCGTGGCCAGCGAGCAAATCCTGCCCAGCCGGAGACAAGCTCGGGGACAGCTTTCAGGGGAAGATCATACCGACTCAGTGATTAGAGGGATTGAATTTTCCCTAACTATTTTGTTGCTTCTGCCCTGATTGGATTATGACCTGGCTACACTGACATATGGTGTTAAAGCCTTCAAAGTTCAAAGGGAATACTAACGAGAAGGATCAACATATGAACCATGAGAATTCATGGCAAGCAAAACTTTGTTTGGTGGCTGCCCTTTATAACTTTCTTCTTCTTTAGGATATTTGTGGTGGATTTTCAAGGTAGAAAAAGGGTTTTAACAGAAAAATCTTTCCCTATTGAGGTTGTTGACAACTGTTCATTTTTTTTCTGTTACAATTTTTTTTTAGAAAGGGTTAGGCTCATTTACGATTTAAGGGTAGGATGAAATATCCCTTCCTTATAAGCAATACTAATGTCAGGTAAGACGAGCTATAAATTACACTCAGGGGTAAATCTAGGCAGTTAAGAGTTAGGATACCTCCTCAAGTACTACGACTAGAGTTACAACAAAAAGATACTCCCTAGACAATTGTTCATTTTTGTTTGAATTCATAAAACTTTCATGTACTTCGCTTATGTATAAATAGTAAGGAACATGCTTATATCTTACAAGGACACGAGTTCGATTCCCACTGCTGTCATGAGGACTTCTTTAATAGGTGATCTCATAAGTGTCCTATAAATATTTTTTGAATTTTGAGATTGCACTGTGACTTTACTCCCAACTCTCACTAACTTTGGTACAGCAGACAAAAGTAATTTGTGTGTTCCAACCACCTCACTCCCAACTCTCTATAATCCTTAGTTTTCATGCAAGAAATCAAATCAAACTTTATTCAATCAAATTTCCCTCAAAATTCTTGTCGGCGAGTTCCATCGTCCAATCAAAAGGAAAAGTGTAGAAATATGTGATATATGTAAGTGTTGGGCTTTAGTTAGTAAGCACGACTAGGACTTGGCCCAATATTATTTTGTTATTATATGAGGCAAACATATATAAATAGATTATATTTAGTTCTTCGAATAATAATATGAAAGTCTGTTGCTGTGTGTTAACTCTGTGAGCCAACATGGCATCAGAGTGGGTTGGTCCAAGAAGATAACCATACTAACCAAAAGAAAAGTGGCCCACATTCAAGAACGTTCCTTTTACACGTTTCCTCAACCTACAAGAACGAAAAACAAGGGTCTGCAGTAAGAATACATGACCTAGAAGCGGCGTGTCTATGAAGAAGCCATACAAGGATCTGCAACAGAATACACGACCTGGGAGTAGCGTCCAAAATAGAATACAGAAGATGGCAATCAAGATGAACAGTAGTGGTGTCAATTCTTTAGAGTTCACCCATCCACTGTTCCTCCACCAGTCAGATACCCAAGGTTCTACAATTATTCCCCACATTCTGATTGGAAGTAGCAACTACACAATCTGGAGTCGAGTTATGCCCATTGCCCTGCTCGGAAAGCACAAATTAGGCTTCATGGACGGAACATGCGAGAAGCATGCCTTCGAAAACCAATTGCATCCTCAGTGGGAACGTTGCAATGCTATAGTTTTATCCTAGATCTTTAATTCTGTTTCTAAGGATCTTGCTAACAGTATCATTTTCTTTCAAGACGCTAGATCTGTTTGGATTGATCTTGAGGAACACTTCAACAAGGTAACTGGTTCATGTCTTTTTTCTTTACATCGGGAGATTGGATCTTTGCGCCAAGGGTCAACCTCAGTCTCATCTTACTATACTAAGATGAAAGAACTGTGGGAAGGACAAAATATGATGCTAGCCTTGCCTTCTTGCTCATGCGAAACATCCAAGATTTATGCTGAGAGAACCCAACAACAGAAGCTTTTGCAATTTCTCATTGGTCTTAACGAAAGCTTTAGTTTAGCGAGAAGTCAAATTTTGCTCATGAATCCTTAGCCTACTATTAATCAAGCATTTGCCATGGTTATGGAGGACAAAGCTCAGAGGAATATCATGATGTCCAATGATAATAATCCAGTTGAAGGAGCTGCCATGGCTGCCAGAGGCAGGGGACGTGGACGAGGAAGGGGGCGTGGAGGACCCTTATCTGAATGTACCTACTACCACCGAAAAGGTCACACCAAAAATGGATCCTAGCATCTTATTGGATTCCCAGAGAATTTCAAAGGGAATAAGCCCAAGTTAAATCGAGAGGAAAGTATTAATCATACTGGACTGGCAACACCACAAGCCCCAGCAAGTGCAAACTGTCTGGGAAACACCATCATGCCAAACCTTACCGAAGATGAATACGAGCGATTGATTCAGTTTCTTCGAAAGGATATGACTTCCCCTCATCTGGCACATGCTCTCACAGGTACAGGTTTGGTCTATCCTAAACTCTCTACACACACACATGAACTGGGTCATTGATTCTGGGGCCACTACACATCTTGTTGCGGACCTCTCTACTTTAGATAGCTACAAACTCTATACAGGACCCATTAAGCATATCAAAATTCCTGATGGGTCTCGAGTCCCAGTGACTCATTGGACAAGTTACTCTCTCGCATGACTTTGTCTTACAAGATGTCCTATATGCACCCAAATTGCACTTTAACCTCATTTCAGTATCTAAGCTCACACGAAACCAAAGTTGCATGGTTATTTTCTTTCCTGAATTTTGCCTTATGCAGGGCCTACAAGGTCGACAGATGAAGGCAACTGATAAATTGGTCAATGGTTTCTATATTCTACAACATAGTAAACAATACCCATCTAATTATTTCCACTTTGTTGGTAGTACTGCCAAGACACATACATACACAAATAATCCTGATGTATGGCTTATGCATTCTAGATTAGGACATGCTCCCTTTTCTGTCCTCAAACATTTGGGCATTGTACCCGACAGTAATGAATTGATGAATAAACACTGTGATATTTGCTTTCAATCTAAGCAGACCAAACTTCCTTTCTCCCCTAATTGCATTAAATCTACATCTTGTTTTAAATTATTACACCTTGATGTTTGGGGATCATACCGTGTCCATACACATCAAGGTCACCAATACTTTCTAACCATTGTAGATGACTTTTCCAGAGCCACTTGGATCTTTCTTATGAAAAATAAATCAGAAACTTTATCTCACATAAAATACTTTATATCTTATGTTTTCACCCAATTTTCATTACCTGTGAAGAAAATTTGTAGTGATAATGGATCTGAATTTATGAACCATGATCTTCGTATGTTCTTACTGGATAAAGGTATTGTCCATGAAACCTCTTGTCCATACACTCCTGAACAAAACGGGATTGTGGAGCGAAAATATCGAACCATTATGCAGATTTTCCTAGGTTTAATTCTTTAATCTCAGGTCCCTATTAAATACTGGGGTGAATGTGTCAAAACTGCTGTTTATATTGTTAATCGTATTCCCTCTAGAATTCTTGATTACATGACTCCTTATGAAAAAGTATCTGGCACTGCCCCCAAATATGATAATATGAAAGTTTTTGGTGCCCTTGCCTATGCCACTAACCTCAATTCATTTGACAAATTTTGTCCTCGATCAATACCTTGTGTTTTTCTTGGGTACCCCCCAATCAAAAAGGATACCTCCTCCTTAATTTACAAAATCGACATATATTGGTTAGTCGTCATATTACCTTTGTTGAGAATAAATTACCCTTCAAAGATAGCATGCCCAAGGGAGAATGTTACAGGAATTAAAACATATATTTTGTGTCGATGATTTTGATTTTACTATGCCTTTGCCACAGATTTCACAAGATGGAAATTTACCTCCAGGACACGCCATTGAAGGCCTTAATGATCCTCCTCAACACAATGAGGAGGATGAAAATCATATCAGCGAGACACCCATACAGTGGCGACCTGCTACTAAGCAAACGAGAGAAAGAAAAGCGCCTATATGGGCAAAAGATTACATTTGTAACCTAGTTAAAGGAGCTGCTGCTCAAACAGGTGCTTAGTCAATTTATGGCTAAACCCATGAAGGAACATATGGCTGCAGCACTCAATGTGGTAAGATACTTGAAACAAAGTCCAGGAATAGGAATGCTTATTAGTTCAAAAGTGGGGTTGAACTCTCTTTCCCTTGAATGCTATTGTGACTCGGATTGGGGAGCATGTGCAACAACATGGAGGTCGGTGTTAGGATACTTATTGAAACTAGGGGGATCTCTCATAATGTGGAAATCAACGAAGCAACCCACTGTTTCAAGATTATCAGCAGAAGCAGAATATAGGGCTCTAGAATCAGCAGTGATAGAAGTGATATGGGCTGTTGGGCTATTAAAAGAACTAGGAATTCATCAATCCAATTCTGTTAATGTTCACTGTTATAGTAAAGCTGCAATCCATATAGCTTCAAACCTAATGTTTTATGAAAGAACAAAGCACATTGAGATTGACTTACATTTTATGCGTGAAAAACTTCAAGAAGGGTTGATTCACCTGCAGTATGTAAAGACAAGAGAAGAGACCAAGAAGCGGATATTTTAACAAAGGCAGTTTCAGAAAATATATATAGAAGGATGCTTAGAGGAGCAATAGACATTTATAGCACATAACTTAGGGGGAGTGTAGAAATATGTGATATATGTAAGTGTTGGACTTTAGTTAGTAAGGACTTGGCCCAATATTATTTTATTATTATATAAGGCAAACATATGTAAATAGATTACATTCATTTCTTTGAATAATAATATGAAAGTCTGTTGCAGTGTGTTAACTCTGTGAGCCAACAAAAAGATGAAAATGAAATGGAGATTGTGATAACTATATAAGAACCTGACAAAACAAGGAAAAGAGCGATGTAATGCTTAACTTGAAAAGTAAATTATGTTAATTCCGCTTGTACGTTCTTTAAGTAAGTTGTTAAGGACTTAATGTTTGTCTGTGCAACAAATTTAGTTGAGAAAAACTTATTTTTTGCATCCTTGTCCAAAAGAAATTAGTCTTTATTATTATTCATGGACTCTTAATTCTATATATATAGAGAGAGATGATATAGACATAAAAATGCCTCCAAATTTGTAAATTTTAATGCAGTATTATGATATAACCTAATTATTATGAAGTCATTAGGGACTATTCTAATATTATATTTTGTAATAAAATTACCTAAATGCGTTTAATTTAAAACAGAAATAAAATGACCATAACAATTTAACAAGTAACAACCTTAACTTATTAAATAACAATAATTAATGTGTGTGACAATAATTAATTACAATGAAGATAATTAAGTCACTTTACAAAGGTTTAAGGTACATATTTGCCATAGAAGTTGTCTTTTGGAACAATGTTGCTACTAATGTTTTTTCTGAATTTAATATAACCTTAAAAATTTTAAAACGTAACAATATTAGCTCTTGTTGGTTAATATTATTTTTTTAACAAGGTGGGACAATATTACTATTTTTTTAAAACTTTTAGTGTAATATTAACACAAAAATACTTCCGTGGCAATATTATTCTTAAATAAAAACTTTTAAAATAAATTTATATTTAACTCTTTTAAAAAACTTAATTTTATTATCGTTTCTAAAGGCATAAGAGGAATTAAGTCATTTCAAACGATATTTTGGGATTCTTATATTTCAGGTGTCCTTATGTGCTGTGTTTTTTTTTTTGCCACATTTATACATACATGCATATAGGGATATGAGTAGAGTTAGGTAAGGTAATCCTCCTGCTCGGTGCCATATTTAAAAAAAATATGGGTTATATTTTGCATCCTGATACTCAGCCCTACCTAATAAAAGCTTTAACTATTTTAGACTAGGCATGCTCAAATCTTGATATCATGCTTATGTTATAGGAAAAAAATTACAATTATGAACTTTTAAAATAATATCATATTTATATTTTTTTCAAAAGTTAAATAATATACATAATTAAATAAGAATAAGGCAACAAAAAGATAATAATTAAAATTTTAAAATCCATTACATATAAAAAAAAGCCTTGAAGTCTAAATAATTTGTAATTACAACTTTACATCAATCTCCTTAATATTGAGAAAGATGAAGTATTTAAAAAAAATAAACAATTATAATTTATAATGTAATTATATGATGATTAGTAAAGTTAAAAAAAGAATAAATCAATATAGTTATAATATTAACATATACAACTTACCTACTTAACTACTCATATTTTTAAAATGACGATTTAGTTACCAGTAGCTATCATATTCTCCCTTCTAAGTGAAGCATCTAAGGGAAAAGTAAAAAAATAAAAGAATAGATGATCATGGGTAGGGCAGAACAATCTCTCTACTTGGTTCTATCTCGAAAAAAGTATGGGTTATATTTTATAGTCTAATGCTTAATTATACTCTATATTTATTAGATTAAGTAGAATATTTTTATTATAGGCTCAGGAAGACATACTGTATTATAAGCTTGATGTACAGCCTTAATACATAATGAAATTAGAGATAGATAATAAAGTGATATAAAGTTGAAATATAAAAGAACAAAAAATGAAATTAAGAAAAAAAAATGGTCAAAGAAAAGAGAGAGAACAAGAGGATGAGATTGAAAATAGAGTGGAAGGGGTCCTAAAATGAAGCAGGAAGAAGGCAAGGATAGCAGTGAATGACGGCCATCTCCAAAGTTCGTTATATTTATTTACGTTCTGCGTAAAAAGGCTCTTCAATATATGCAAATTCCCAAACTCACTTTAGCTTCGGTTCCAAGGAGTATTCGTTGATCCCTCTCCTAATCCTAACTCTCGTCTCAATCAAATCAAATCGCGTCAAGAAAATGTCGTGGCAAACTTACGTTGATGATCATTTGATGTGCGACATCGACGGCCAAGGCCAGCACCTCGCCGCCGCTGCCATCATGGGGCTCGACGGCTCCGTCTGGGCTCAGAGCTCTTCCTTTCCTCAGGTTCTTCCTTTCTGCATTCTTATAATCCCAATGCAGTCCGATTTCGTACCTTTCGATTTTTATTCCTGAATCGCTGTTGTTCAATCTATTGGTTACTCTTCGTATTTGTTTCGGAACTAGATTGTGTCTTGTATTACACGGAATCCGAGTATTTCACAATGTTTGTGACCTATAATTTTCTATAAATTTCTAAAATACATTAATTCTACATTTTCCGATTCTTCAATTACATGTCAAATCCTGAAATATATCTCATAATCTCTTGTTCTATATAACTATGCTCGATGTATGATTATTTTTATATCCATGATGTCTTTACGAATGTGTGTGTTTTGTAGTGTGAATGAAGGAATATGAACCCATATTTACAACCTATCGTGTATAGAATCCAATTGTTCTGTTGTGCATACTATAAAATAGAGTTATTATCTGTTTGGCACTTAAGCATTTGTCAGCATCTGAAAGTTCTTAGAATTGACTGGAACAAGAAGATTATTTAATGCTCTAGTTGTATATTATTTAGTTTCTTCGGTTGAGTGGCAACAGAACTTTTCAAGATCCAACATTATTTGAAAATTATTTCCCAGTTTAAGGCCGATGAGATTGAAGATGTCAAGAAAGATTTTGATGAACCCGGTTATCTTGCTCCCAAAGGCTTGCACGTTGCAGGCACCAAGTACATGGTAATCCAGGGAGAGCCTGGAGCTGTCATCCGTGGGAAGAAGGTAATGCTCACTCCATTAATTTAGCTGTCAAATCTGCAAGTTGAGTCCAAATGCTTCTTTTATTAATTTTAGACATTTTACTCCTTCCTAGTTATAATAGCTAGATGGGGTTAGATTTGGAACTAAATATAAGACCCCAATATATTTTGTCTCATAAAATTATAATTCTCTCCCTAATGTATCCTTCTATGATTGCACATATTAAGGGTATCTATTAAATATAGTTCAAATATACATGATTAAAGAGGGTCTTTAGAGAAACTAACACACAATCATTACAATTAACTAATTTATCTAACTTCCTTAATCTACCCAAATTAATTAAATAAACCTTATAATTAGTAATGGAGGTATTATTATGCAAAGTCTTTGGATTTGGACTCCTTTTGTGACATATCCAATTCATTCTCAGAAATTTCTTCCGCCACATTATCTGCTGCAAGTTTTAAAATATCATTTCAATTAGCATAGAAAATGTTGCAAATTCACTAAAAGGTGATAACTGATAAGAATCTATTCCAACCATCCGTTTGCAACTCATAAGAAAATTTGTATTCTTTTTAATTGTGAATGGTAGGGATGGATTCTTACTGCATTTTAATGAATTCTTCTCTTAATGAACTCATTTTCTTATCAAAATAGACAAATGAGATCTTTCCAACTATGTTGGACAAGGGATCAACAGAATACTGAATCTATTTGTAAATTGAATGGGAACTTATAGTTGTGTACTGCCTTTTTGAATGGGGTAGGGATCAGGAGGCATCACCATAAAGAAAACTGGTCAAGCTCTAGTTTTTGGAGTGTACGAGGAACCAGTGACTCCTGGACAGTGCAACATGGTTGTGGAGAGGTTGGGAGATTATCTCGTTGATCAGGGTCTCTAGATCTCCATCTCTCTCTATCATGATCATTTCAAGTTTTGAACATTCGTTTTTGTTGTTTTAATTATTTTTGGGATTCTTTCTTTCTTTTCTTCCCCACTTTGGGTCTGCAATCTGCATCCCCATATCATTTCAACCCTTAAATTTAGAGTCATTACCAATGCAGACAATAACCATATGATGAGAATCTAATCAGTTGTTTTTTTGGTTTCCCATTTGGATGTTAAAAAATTACATTACGGTGATTTAGTGTCACCAATTTTTATGTATTATTTCAGTGCTTTTAATGTTATTGAGGGCTCTCCTGTTTCTCTCTCACTTTGCTTATTTTCATTTGAAATCCAATTGCCTTCTGATGGCAAATCAATAATTCATATGCCACAACACATTGTGAAATATGAGTAAGCTTTATTAGTTGGATCCCAAAAGGCAACAATTAACAGGAGAAGCTTGTAAAATACTTTTAAAATGTTAAATTGGCCTTAAATGTGAGTATGAAATGTGAATGATAATATAGAAGACATAGATACATATATCTCAGTGTGGGTGTGAAGGCATGTCTATATATATATATATATATATATATATATTAGTTTATTTTATTATTTTCTTTTTTTATCTCATGATATTTTTACTTTCTATATTGTTCTAATTATATTTTATAAGTTTCAATTTAAAAGGTCTGAGAGTTGCTTGTGGCCATTCTCTTGTTTAAAAAATGGCTTCTTTGATTATGGCCAAAATTCCAAAAACAATACTTGTGTAATGGAAATTATTAAGGAAATTTAATAATATAAACTGTCATAAATATAAAAATATAAATTTATAATAAGTTATATTTTATCTGTTTTACCTAAATTACAAAAACTAATACTTCTATTTTGACTTCTATTTTAAAATTATATTTCCATACACTTAACTATTAGTTGACTATTAAATTTGACTCAAAAAAATTATTTAAACATTTATATTTATTAAAAATTTATTTTTTCGACAACCAAAAAGTAACTATAGTGCATAAATTTTTAAACTTTTTAATATGTTATAAAATTTATTAATTTTAATTGTATTATAAAATTTTATAACTTTAATTTTTCATCACATTTATTAAAAATTAATTATTTAGGTTTCTTTTAAGGGTTTAAAAACATATTTTAAACACATTTTTATTCGTTATATGTTATAAATAATGTAATTTTGCAAGATTATATAAATTAGTTAAATTTATAATATAAAAATTTTAAATACAATTTTTGTTACAAACATTTATAAACACATTTAGTCAAAATCTGAACAAATTGTTAAAAGTAAATTCGGGATTTATTTCGATGAAGGATAAATTAATAAATAAAATTTATTTTTAGATATATTTTAATTAAAAAGTATGTTTTTAGATTTTTTTTAAGAATATTCCTAATACAGTTAACAATTTGGATTTACATATATATTATTTTAAAAATAGGAGGTTTGTATAATTAAGACAATGCATGGGATATTAGAGTATTTTACACTATTTTATTTTAACAAAATAAGCAATCATAATACAAAGCTACTTCTTTTAAACCTCTTATCCCGCATAAGTAAATGGAAGATGTTAGGATCTTGCCTTGTCATAAACTTGTTAGCATACACAGCAAAATTCCATGCCAAATCCTTATCCAAATAAGTCCAGAAGAAGCAATCATAGGCATTTGGTTGGACCAGCGACATCTCTCCACTCAAATGTCCGAGCAAATATATCTCAAGAGACAAACAAGTATTTATTTAAATAGTAAGTTATTCGGTATCGTTTAAATAAGATTTTGAATTTGAGACTTGACATATATAGAAAATTTCTATTGGAAGATTTACCCACTATAGCTAAATGCGTAATACGAGTTAGATCTAGATATAATTGGGATAAAACTCTAATGAATTGAGTAAATAATAAAATATATATATGTATATCTAAAGAGAGTCGTCACCAATTAATCTTTCTAGTATATTGCTAGTCTTCATGCTTTAGATTCCATCTAAGTCAGAGAAGAAAAAGGCCACCCACAAATCCGGAGAGGAAGTAGAAACACCATTTCCTATTTTTTTTTCCACCCACTCTTACTTTAAAAGACTGCCACACCTCACAAATTGCCCTCCAAACAAGGGAGAAGCTAGATTCCTTTGTCACTTTAAGAACAGTAAGGTCATCATAATTATATTTAGCCCTTAAAATTTTGACCCATAATATATATCTATATATATATATATATGAATTTCCAGCACAATTTTATTATAAAAGCCTCATTTAGCTTCCTCAAGTTCTTAATTCTCAAACCCTCCAACTTTCTTGTTTGCTAATTAATCATTCTCCTCCCACAAATAACTTGTGCTAGTTTTCAAACTCTGAATCCTAATTTATGATGGTAGATGTCAGATTAAGCTATTCTTAGTTTAAAGAAATTTGGCAATCTCTTCTTGTTTTTTTTAATAAAAGAGAATTAATTAGTAGTGGCCCCCATGGAGAGGTGTATGGAGAATCCCAGTGAGAGAGTAGTTAGATCACAAATTGATAATAAGGAAAAGGACGTTGCCATGACTTTAATCAGAACCTTAAAAAAAAAGAATCAAATTCAAGACATGCCCCATTTTTTATTTGCTCTTTTCCAGATAAAGCAAAGGTGTTTTAAAAAAAGAAGAGAAATTTGGAAAGTGATTGATTTCAAATAATCTTATTCATTTTCTTTTTCCTATTCAAGTCTGTACTGTAATGGCCTAAAGGGACTGCAATGAGAGGTGGTCCCAGGCATTGAAATTTGGTGTTCTCATAAATTATTTATCGCAATTTTTTCGTTGGCCTACTTTTTTTTTATTATAAAAAATTTAAAAAAATAATTAAAATCCCCCTCAATTTAAAAATATGATAAAATTTTTTTTTACTAGACGATACTAATATTAAACAAAATAAATTATCTATTATCCTCAAACATAAATATAGATATCTAAAAGTTAAGATGTTTCTTCAAATGCCACAACTATAACAAAATAATATTTTTTAAAAATTAAATATATTTTAAATAATCTTTTAAAAGGGCTATCAGCATTTTGTGTATTAAATAAAATTATTTTTAATAAAAAATATTTATATTTATCAAGAAAATAGAAAGTAATAGGAAAGAATAATCACTTTGAGGATGCTAATATAAAATAATAGACATCACTTAGCTAAATTTATTATAATATATAGAGAAAAATGAATGGTTGAGAATCGAATTCCAATCACTTATGAACGTAAAAAAAAAAAAAAATCCAATCACTTACGTTTGTTACAAGAGTTTCAATTAGCTAACGTAATTGGTTTGAATATCCGATTCTAGTCGTCTTGCTTTGCTCAGCGGCATGTTTACAAGTAAAATATATACAAAAATAAATTAAAAAAGATAAAACAAAAAATTAATAAAAATAATTAAATCACAAATAAAAAAGGCAGCAGTTGGTAAATTAATAATTAAATACAGAATTAATAAGTATAATTATATACATATATATTAAATGGAAAAAAAACAGTAGAAAGTTGGGAAATGAATGATAGTCAAATCTTAAAGAAACATATAATATTGGTTGTAAGGATAAGTTGGAGCAGATGGTCCATCAATTCCTCCACTCTTCTTTTCTAAAAGAAGAAGCTTATGATTAATTATTATGTGTTGATAGGTCTTCTCCATCTTCTTAAACATGATATGTTCTTTTCAGTTCCAATTTCATCAAATTTCATCAATGACAAAGCACATGCATCTACCCAAATGCTGTCCTTGTTTTTTTTTTATTTGATGGGATTAAAGGAATTTTTTTTAGATATGTACCAAAAACATGTTATTGAAGGCATATATAAAGAAGATATATCAAATAATATTAAATTATATGAGTTGATGAAAAATCTAAAAGAACGCTTAATAAAATTATAGAGCAGGATTTTTTATTATTAATATATTTAAAAATTATAGAATAGGCATTATTAAATACTCAGTATTTTATAATCATCATTATCATGATAAAGTTTATTAGAGTTGTATGTATTATAGAGTTTGAAGAGTAAATTGCATCCTACATAATTTGTAATAACTCCCTTTGATTCTTATTATATTGTACTAACTAGAAAATTTTTTAATCACTTTTATAAGGCACTTGTTAATTTTAAGAAGTATTGAATATTTTTTTCATATATGCCCACATTTAATGAGGGAGTGTGAGAGAGTAAAAAGTAATATATTGGAGTTTAATGTAATTAATTAGGATAATATTAAAAACTACTTGAATTTTATGATAAATTTAATACTTTTAAATATTTTGATTAGTATGTGTAAATTGGTTAAAAGTAACTTATATTAAAGATACCAATATAGAGTTAGTTTAACGGTGTAAAATTTGTTAGATTTTTTTGCCCTTTGTTTGGATTGAGAGAAAATGAGGGAAGGAATAAAACTATGAGAGAAAATAGAGAGGGAGACAAGTTTTCTCTTGTTTGGATATGAGAAGAAAAGTAAGAGGAAAGAAAAATTGGGGAGAAAATGAGGTGGGTAAATAAAAGTTTCCAATCATACCCTTGCACTCCATGTGAACCATTGCATTTTTATATTATATTTTTAATATTTATTAATAATATAATTTCTTTATTTTTTTATATTTAATTTCAAAAGATGATCCACTTTTTTTTCCTTGATAAATTAGATTATTCTCTAAATTACATTTTTTTGTGGTAAAAAAATATTTACTTTTAAAATATAATAACATGGATATATTTTATCAACTAATTTGATTTTAATTTGTTTGATAATGATAATGTTAATATGATTTTTTTATTGTGATATTTAATTTGATTTTAACATAATATATTTTAAATAAAGGTATTTTAGTCATTTAGCTATTTACCCATTTTCTTTCCAAACATAATAGGTAATAACATCTTCTTTCCAATTTTCTCCTCTCTCCATCTTCTCTTCTCCTATTTTCTTTCCTCCTAAATTTTCTTCTTATCCAAACAAAACATTTGGTCTTGAGTTTGAATTTTAGAAAAAACACATATGTTTAAGAGTGATAGGTATAAATATTGAAATTGAATAGATACCTAATAATATAATCTAAAAAAATATAAAAAATTTATATTAAAGATACGAGGAGTAGTGTGTATGTATTTAGAAGGTCTAAACTAACTTTTGCAAAAATTATTGTTTTGGGTAAAGTGCAGAATTCATTTTTGATGCTTGTTGAGTGACTTATAATAAATGACTTTTGAAAAATAGAATATTAACTTAAAATTAAGTTTT
This sequence comes from Leucaena leucocephala, assembly GCA_037074615.1. Lineage (NCBI taxonomy): Eukaryota > Viridiplantae > Streptophyta > Magnoliopsida > Fabales > Fabaceae > Leucaena > Leucaena leucocephala. The sequence goes on from CM073561.1 coordinate 12,835,474, forward strand.
GTAAATGAGGAAGAAAAGTTACTTTCCAAACCAGCACATACATGATTGATAATACAATTAAATCATCCAATAGATAAAATAGATATATTTCTTCAATATTACAACTTGAATCCAACGGATCAAATTGAGCCAAATGAATTCATGTTTTTATTTGTTTTTTTAAAAAAATTGAAACCATGTTTTTAAACTATGTTTTATGCATCATCACTTGTATGGATGAGATTATTATCATCAATATTAATTAATATTAATATTGATTAAGTTTATAATAATGACCTATTTCTCAAATGCATCATAAATTCATAATACCTTATGCCAGCCTATGGAGGCAAGATAATCCATAATATTTTATAAATTATTAAATATATTTGAGATTTCACCTTATTTACTTGTTCTAATAAAGAAATCATTAAAAAAAATTCTCATAAACACTTTTTGAGTTTGACTCTAAAGATATATCTTGACTTTGATACGTGACATACTCAATTTACCTTAACTCTTTTGTTAAAAAAAAGAACGTAAGGGAAGAAATAGAATTTGGGCTAAAAAAGGAGATAAATAAAATAAATATTTCTATACAAATATAAATACCTTAAAAATACAAATAAGATTGAAAATGGTTGATTTGAAAATATCAAATATGGCCTCAGCAGTCAAAATTTCTAAATAAAATAAAATCATATTTCTTTATTACAATAAAATTTAAGTAAGTTTAATATTAATTTTTCATTAAAATTAGGATATAATCATAAGATTTAGAGAATATTTATAAATAATTTATTATATCGTCTATCAAATGAATTTTTATTAGAGCTGGTATTACAAGAAAATGGGGCGGGCTCAAGCTGGTGAAAAATCAACCCGTTTAGTGGCGGGCTGCACAGCCTACCCTATAGCAGCACGATATAAGAAACGGGCTAGCCTATTGTTTTTAATTAACTTGTTATTTTTTTATTAAAGTGGCATAGCGCAGTGCGAGGCGAGATTGAGAGTTGTGTGTGCATGCCCTAGCCAGAAGTCCAGAACCTAGAGACGTAGTCGCCGCTCACCGCCAGTCAGTACTCAGTTCACAACCTCACGCAGTGCCTTGAACTTGATCACTTCAGCTTCACTACTTCAGTATTCTCTTCTTCTTCCATTTTCGCTTCTTCAGTGCTCTAGTGGCGTCCGTGTCGCTCACCTCACGAGCTCACCGCTCAGTCACTTACGACTATCCCTGCCGTGGTGCTCAGCCTCTCACAGCTTCACGGCATTGCTCAACTCGCGCCCTATCTCTCAGTTGCTCACAACCTCATACTCTACTCTCACTAGTTACCGCCGTGTCGTCGCTAGTCCCAGACTCCCATTTGCTTCAGTTTTGTCTCGATCTCTTGCCAGTTGATGTGCGTCGTCGCCTCATCTGCTAAAATAAACGGCATGAAGGTTGATTTCAAAGATAACCTCGTTTCTTGTTCTCTCTAATCGACGCCGCGAATGTTTGAAATCAATGTCATCTGCTCTCTAATATTTCTGTTTTCTTCTTGGTCAATTTGAAGTTTGAACTCTTTGATACTTTGTTTGGAATATTGGATGCTTTGTATTATGAATGCTTTGTGGCAGTGAGTGACTCCTTTTGCTCAATTACTTTTGAGACCAGAAAGTATAATAATACCAATTTGAATATGGAAATTCGATTCTTAAACTCAAAAGCAAATTCAAAATCAATGGCAATCACACCTTCTCCAAATCTCACATGAACCAAAACAAACCCCATGGCCGTCAATCTAAGTTTCACCGCTTCTTTTCACCCAAAACCTTCCTTTCTCCTCAGGAAACACAATTTCGTCCTCAAATTCTACCCTTCTTCTTCAACCAGAGCTGCTTAGTCACAAGGAATTGAGGCTGGAGTTACAAGGGAAGATTCCCCTGCTGGTATGCCTTTGATTTTTCTTTGATCCTTTTTGCTTTTTGTTTTCCTTTTTGGGTTGAGTTCAAATCTGAGTTTTAGGAATTGAGCATGAATTTTCAAGTAAGCTAATGAGTTGCAGAATATACTTTGTTCTATAAGAATATATATCAGCTTTATATTCTACTTTTGAGTTTCCTTCCGTGTTCTTTTCTTTTTAATTGGTTAGTCTTGTTGGCTTCTCATGTATATAAGTGCTATGTTTTCTGCTTGGATCATTAGTTATTTATTTCTACTTTGTATCGACATTTTTTGCTTGGATCATTAGTTTTTTGCCATCAACATGATATTCTTCTTGTGAATTAATGTTTTTGTCATTATTTTATATCTTGATTGTTGATGTTCTGTACTTTTCCCTGTTACAGATTAAATTTAAGATGGATTCTGGTAATATTGAGGAGCATAAAAGAAAGAGTGTTAAAGATGCAATTAGTATAAAACTGGAAAACCAATTAGGACAAGCTGACCCCTCTATTTTTGTAGTAGGCAATGCAAGTAAAAAAACAAAGAAAAATGCCTATGATGTTTAGAACTACTTCACTAAAATCGGTAAAGTAGATGGAAAAGAAAAGGCTAAATGTAAAAGGTGTAAAAAATCATATAGTGTTGGAGGTAAGGATTATGCGACTTCACATCTTCGACATCATATAAATATTTGTGCAGCAATCCCTAAATATAAAGATGTGGGTGCCATGATATTAAACCATGCGGGAAATGTTAGAGTTAGAAAACTTGATCAGAACAAAGTTCGGGATTTGCTAGATTATTGTATCATCAGACATGATGTTCCATATTCTTTTGATGAGTGGGAGGCAGTTAGAGATTTGTATTCGTATTTAAATCATGACTATAGGCCAATTACTAGAAAAATTGTTACAGTTGATGTTATGAATTTCTATCTTAAAGCAAAAGAGAATTTTAAAAATCAGTTAGCAAGGAGTCCTGGTAGAGTATGCTTAACTGCAGATTGTTGGACTTCTTTGGCTACTAAAGGATATCTTTGTTTGCACACTTTATTGATGAGAAATGGAATCTCAATAGCAAGATACTAGCATTTGCTAGGATGAAGCCTCCATACTCTGGTATTGAATTGTCAAATAAGTCACATGATATCATTACAGACTGGGGTATTAAAGGAGAAATATTTTCTATTACGTTGGATAATACCTCAGCAAACGACAATATGCAAACTTTGCTAAGAGATATATTGAATTTATGTAATGGTTTGCTATGTAATGGAGAGTTCTTCCATATGAGATGTCGTGCCCATATCTTAAATCTTATAGTGCAAGAGGGGTTGACAGTAGCGAGTTTTGTTGTGCAAAAGATTAGGAACAATATTATATATGTGAAACACTCGGATTCAAGGTTGACAAAGTTTAAGAAGTTTGTTCAACAGGTTATGGGCATTGATAGTTCAATGGGGTTGAGATTAGATGTCCCCACTAGATAGAATTTGACACATGCAATGCTCCAAAATGCAATCAAATATCGCCGTGCTTTTGTAAACTTATCTTTACATGACAGCAATTATAGACATTGCCCATCACCTGAAGAGTGGATTAGAGCAGAAGTGATGTGCGCATTCTTGAAGCCATTTGCAATGATTACAAATCTAATTTTTGGGTCATCTTATCCGACTGCTAACATGTATTTTATGCAAATCTTCAAAATTGAGACACTACTAAAACAACATGTGGAAAGTGATGATCTGTTGATTCAAGATATGACTGAGAGGATGCTCCGCAAGTTTGATAAATACTGGGGTGATTGTAGTGTCATTCTTGCATTGGAAAATATTCTTGACCCACGGATGAAATTTGATGTTGTAAAGTTTTCTTATGTAAAACTTGATCCCATAAATTATGAAGAGAAGATTGAACACATTAGGAGAAAGTTATACTATGTGTTCAATGAATATAAAAGCATATGATCATCTTCATCATCCTCAATTCCTTTTGTCAGAGGTGAATCAAGCTCTAATGTCAATATGGAACCAACAATGTCTTTCCCACAAAGTGGTGTTGAGTCCTCTATTTAAGATGAAAACAACTATTTAGATGTTTTTGAAGTAAGTTTGAGATATTTCATTAATGTTGATTCTTAATTTATATAATTATCATGTTATCGATGTTAACATTTAATTTATATGATGCAGGATTTTTTTAAAGCGAAGAATAAAGATACTGAGGTGTTTCAAAAGTCTGAACTAGACATTTATTTAGAAGAAGCAAGACTTGATCCTAGATTATTTATCAAATTTAATTTGTTAAGTTACTGGATGACTACTATGGCTCGATTTCCTTATCTTTCAAAGATGGTATATGACATACTATCTATTCCAATCACTATCATTGCAAGTGAATCCGCTTTTAGTATTGGTTCACGAGTTCTTACAAAGTACCGGAGTTGTCTTCTTTCAGAGAATGTTGAAGTTATTATTTGCGCTCACAATTGGATGTTAGGTTATTCATGGGGTGATAATTTAATTATATATTTTTTCCTATTTTTTATATATTAATTCAAATTCAATCATATTAACTCTTTGTTAAAATGTTGTCATGTGTTATGTGGCAGATGAGACAAAGGAAGAAAAAGCTGCTTATTGTAGTGCTGATGATACTATTACAGTTTTATATATTGCTTCAAATAATACTCTAAATATTGCGGACTAACAAAGACGGCTATTGTTCTGTTTGTCTTGATACTTGAATGATTGTGTGATGAATTAATATTATGTTGTTAACACTAATTTATATTGTTATAGATTATTATAATTGTAGTATTTAATTATAAATATTTTTTTAAATAAAAGGTGGCGGGCTCAGGCTGGCGAAAAGCTAACCTCTTTTCATGCTGGCAGCATGACTTGCCCCCTTCTAGTCTACGAGCCATGATTAACCCGTATTATTGGTACTAATTTTGATACTTATAAAAAATTAAATTTATATTTCTATAAAATATAAATTTATTTTTTATTATATATATTAATTCTCATGGTAATGAAATGATATTTTGAAAACTGCGTCATGATTTATTTTAATATTTGTTCCAAAACCGGCCTCTGTTTCCACTCAAAAGGCCCATAATAGAGCAAATTTGGGGGTCAGACAAAGGGTATTATAGTAAATTTCTTTCTCTCCCGGATAATTACAAGTCTTCATATCTCCGTGGTTTCAACGCAGCTTAGCTACAACAACACAGAAAGCACGAGAAGCCACAGCAATCTCCGATTTTCAGAGCCACCGAAAGCGCCGAACTCGCGATAACTCAACCCTCCAGAAGAAGATGTCGTGGCAAACCTACGTCGATGAGCACCTCATCTGCGACATCGAAGGTAATCACCTCAGTTCTGCTGCCATCCTTGGTCAAGACGGCAGCGTTTGGGCTCAAAGCGCCACTTTCCCTCAGGTTTCTACTCTTTTTCTCTTCCCGATCCCGTTTTCAACGTCCTTTCTTACTTGGATTTTCGATTTATTCTCTTTATTGCATTTATTTTTCTTGATCCGAACTGAATTCTTGATGGCTTTCTTTCCACTGTCGATCATCTGCCGATTTGGATGTATCTTCGTTTGGTTGCGCGTTCGAGGATGATTTCTTTCTGATTCATTGGGGTTTTCTTGGATTATCTTAATTTTCTGTTTTTGAGCCATTGATTTATCCGATATTTACATGCAGACTGAAGAGACATAGCGCATGATCCTGCTTTTGCTTTGATTATAATGGTTACACTCATAGTTTAATTTGGAAGGCCAATTTTGAAAGTTTAATGTTTCCTAGGGTTGTGAATTAGGCTGTAGTCACTGATGAGAATCACTTTGGGAAAACTTTTCCGACTTGGGTAAGTTTGTGAAGATAGGCGATACAATCAGAAAAAAAGGAGCTCCTAGTTGCCTGGAATGCTCGATTAGAATATGGATGTACTTTATTTGCTCTTCATTTTTTTAACTATAAACAGAAGCTCATTCAGACTTTGATTCTGTTGATAAGAAGTCAACCGACAGTACTGGATATTTGAAGTGTGTCTGGTTTGCTGCTTATATCTCATTGCTTGCTCTCTTAGTCTTTATTTCCGAGAGATTCTTTTATATATTGTTCAAATTGACGTTCTTATGCATTCCTTCTCGATATTGTATCAGTTCAAGCCTGAGGAAATCACTGGTATCATGAACGACTTTGCCGAACCTGGATCACTTGCTCCAACTGGATTATATCTTGGAGGCACTAAATATATGGTGATTCAAGGTGAACCAGGAGCAGTCATCCGAGGGAAGAAGGTAAATGATGTTTCTAATATTGTCATTGTTGTCATCCATTAAATTTTGGTTAATTATACTTGGTGGAACTAGTCAATGGATAGTGCAATGAGCTGCTATCCTACCATTTGACCATTGACATGCCTGAGAAAGTTACATTGGAGTTTGTTTGGTGAGAGTAAATTGGTGACCTCCCAGAAGTCTAGAAACCTTTTGTTCATTAAGTAGCTCTGCTACACAATCATGCAAGAAAAGTTTGGCATGTGGCAAATAAACAGAATATAGATCCTCTGTAGATCTTATGTAATCTTACTGTAACTATGTCTTGTTCAGATTTGTTTCCATTTCATACCAATTACTATACTTGTTGGCATGAATTTAAATTGAGATGTTTGAGCATACTGTCTTTGAACAATTGAATGCTCGATGCAATGATTAGCAGGCATCAAGTGTTTCGTGAATCCAAAGCTTGATAACCATCTCTCAAGTTTTGGACTCAGTTCTGAAACTTGCATTTGGTTAGATTTTTAGCTCTGTATTCTGCATCGATAGGTCAGTGATTTCCATTATGGCTATATTCTCAGCATTTTCCTCCATTATATCCAGGGTCCTGGTGGGGTTACTGTCAAGAAGACCAACCAAGCCTTAATCATTGGAATCTATGATGAACCAATGACTCCAGGTCAGTGCAATATGATAGTGGAAAGGCTTGGTGATTACCTCATTGATCAGGGTCTTTAATTTTGTTGGGAATGGCCTGTTATCATTGCATATTTTTGTTGGCTTCCGTATACGAAGGCTTTGCATCGACCTGGTTGTATTGTAATAATATTTTGGGTATCATCAAAAGTCATGGGATCTGCGTGTAACAAAAGAAGTGTTTGCTGCTTGAGAAAGTGATGACTGTAATCTCTCTTGTACTTCTTAATGGGTATCTATATACATTACAGTGGTTTCTTTGCTATGGTATTAATGATTGGCGTAATCTTTATATAAACATCACATTTTCGTATTCTTGTGTCAGAAAGCCTTCTCTATGTATTTATGCCTGCATGCCCTGCTCGTATCTTTGAGAAATGCAAGTCCATGAAAATGACAAATTAATTGATATTTTGTCATGGGAATTGTTTAATTTAGTCATGAGGGATTGGCTTGAATGGAGTGTATAGCTTGGATCTTTTAGGGTTATTGTTTGTGAGGTTTTTGTAGTATTGGATGGATTATAAAAGAAAGATTGAAAAAAGAATTTGAATTTGATTCACACTTGTATTTGTGTTTCTTTTTTGAATTCCACGAGAAGTTTTGGTTTAGAGGGTGTGGATTGGTTTGTTATTGGAAAGCTAGAGTCTTTTGTAATGCGGTTTTTAATTTAAGGAGTAATTTTTCATATAAATAATTATAAGGGATATTTTAAAAAAAATAATACATATTTTCTATAAATAACTAATCTAATTAGTATTTTTAATTTCTATAAATTAATTGTTAGTTTTTATATTTAAGAAAAGAGGAATACATGTTATTTTCGGCAGGCACCAGGAATAAAGATTTGCTTTTCTTGGACCAACCGAAGTTTTTAAAAGTGTATTCTGAATTCGTAGTGTCTTTTGTTATATCATATCTTGGCAATTATTGAGAAATCAATGCAGTCTTTGCCTGATACAATGCCATATTTTTTTAGGTTTATATATAACAAAATAAAAATCAGAGCAATTACGTAAGTTTTTTTTTATAAGAAATAGTTTATATGGGTTTGATACTGGTATTCTATTAAAATTATAGTATAGTCTCAGGGTTCAGAGAATATTTACATGAGATTTAAGAGATCGTCTAATAAATAAATTCTTACGATAACAGCAATAATCGAATTCACGTTCTTGTGAAATATAAGTATATTACTAAAAAATAACCCTTTTGAAATGAAAGTTTACTTATTAAATAATTAATGTTAAAAATACTTAGCATCATGTGGTACCAGTATCACCATGTGCTTTGAATAACTAATTTGAGAATTTGAAATTTGACTTGATGAATTATTTTAAATTTTTAATAGTCATAATGGTCAAAAGTAGATACCTTTTATAATTTGAAATTTATTTATTATGAAATTTGGAAGTAAAGAGATTTTTAAACAAGGGGGAAGCAATTTATTGGATCATTTTTTTTCAGGGAAATGTTATTTTTGATAGTTTTATGATAATTTTATAATATGGTAACATATAATTTGTGGTAGTTAGTTAAGAAATTTATTTTTTATTCTAAATATGAAACCTAAATTTATTTTATTTTTTAAATTTATAAGTTTTCTTCAAATTATTTTTATTGATCTCATGTATCAAGGGTATGTTTGGATTGATGGTAAAAATAACTTTTTTTAAATTTGACTTTTGCAAAAAACAAATTGGTTAAAAGTATGTATGTATTGACTTTTGTGAAAAGTCTTGAACATGGTGATGATAAAGAGAATACATATTAATATGAGGGAGATATGTTTCTCTTACTCTGACCTCATCTAATAGGCGAGTAAATTCAACAAAATGGTCAATCTTATTTGATAAAGAACAACGAATAAATTAGGAGAGTCATTCAAAAGATAGAGAGGATGAAAGTTTTACTGACTCAGAATTAGAAAGAGAAGGTATCTTACTTATGTTGACAAAATATTCTTATTAACTCACCTCTAACCTTATACGTAAAATGACAAAAAAGATATGAATTTTATTAAATACCTATATACTATAGGTATCAAAATAAAGAAAAAAAATTAGATCAAGGTCCTTATATTTATTTTATCAAATTCTTTAATCTCACTTTACCATATATCATATTTTTTAAATATATTTATTTAATTTAAACCCACATGAAAAAAATAATACACATGGAAAAGTATTATTGGAAAACTTGATATAATGGGTATAAAGAACTTAATGTAAGTATAGTCCAAATTAAATATTAAGATTATAATTTTAATAAATATTAGAATGAATAATGTGATAATTTTAAGATAAATATGGAAATTATAAAAATAAAAAGAACCAGAAAAAAGTGTAAATATTAAAACACCTAAAATTAAAATTATAAAATAAAAAGAATTAACGAGTCAACAGCCCGAGATTTAGCGCTTCATGAGCATCAACGTTAGAATATTTTGAGACTTGCTCATTATTTTATTTTCTAATATTATATATTTATTCTGTCAATATCAATATTATGCTGCAAGGGATAATTATTTACTGAACAAACAAAAAACCAACTACCTACCCATCTAGCGAAAAAAATAGATATAAAATTATTTAGAATATATTTAATTTTTTAAAAATATAATTTTATTATCATTCTAGTTATAATGTGTGAAGAGGTAATCTAATTTTTAAATATTTAAATTTATGTCTAGAGATAATTGATAATTTATTTTATCTAATATTAATATTGATTAAGAGAAAAAAATATTTTACTTTATTCTTATATGAGCCCAATCCCCTTGTTAAAATTTTTTATTAAAAAAATAAAACGAGTTACCTGCCAGAGGGAGCAAAGGGAGAGCCCAAAGGACAACTTGAGCATGTTACTTTCTATTTTTTTTTATATAAAAAAATTTAAAAAGGATTAGGCTCATCTAAAATTTAAAGACAATGCATAATCCCTTTTCTTCTAGATAATACTAATATCAGGTAGGGTGAATCGTCTATTACCCTCAGAAATAAATATAGGTACTCAGGAGTTAATATGTTTTTTCAAGTGTTGCGACTGAAAATAAAATAAAGTGTTACTCTCTAATAATTAAATATATTTTAAATAATTATATATTTTATCTATTCGCTAGTTAAATTTAGATATGTTTGTTTTTTTTTATATACAAATAATACCACTGCATCGTAACTATCATAAACAATAAAGAATAGCTTCTCCCAAAAAGTCCAACACACCCAATAAGCCCATTTCTAGAAACGTTGAAGGAGACCATTTAATGATGTCAGTTAAATTCAGATATAATTGAAAAAAAATTTCAATAAATTAGATGAAAAAAAAACATGTCCTTATTAAATAATAACTCCTGAGAAAAAAGACCTCTAGAGGAAGGAGGCCACTCTGCCAGGGTTTTTTTTTTAAGAAAAGCTTTTTATGTGGGGTGGGTCAAATAAATAGTACCACATTACTTGAAATTGTAGGGGTCCAAGCCATATGGGATCTTGGGCTAAGAGGAAGGATTAGACTGCGGCCACCAGATTAGTAAAAATCTGGCAATTTATTTCCCACTATGCACATGAGTTGAATGCGAACTGGGCACTTTCTTACTATGAATATTTTGTTGAAATACAAATTTTTGAAGTGTATTATGAAAGCTTACCAGAAAATCTAATATTTTAATGGAATTAAAGTTGGTGGTTGAATGTTTCAAGACGTTGGGATAATTTTTTAATGTTTTAATTTATGTTGTCAATATGTTTATTGCAAATCTGCACGTTGCGTTATTTGAACCAAGAAACGGTTTCTTCTCAATCATTTTTAATGTGCAAACGTCCAGAATTAATGATCATTCTTGATGCCAAGCTTGATGTCTCTTTGAAAACTGGAATTTGTATAGCATACTGGAAGCTCTGGGAGGCTAGGAACAGGCGAATTTTTGCTTCAGAAACTTACATTGTAGATGGGTTACTGATATACATTAGATCTATAAGCATCTTTTTTGTTTTTTTAATATATATAACAAAAAATTTAAAAAAAGGTTGAGTTCATCCACGATCTAAAGACAGGGTAAGCCGGCAATTACTATTAGGTATAAATTTAGGTACCCAATAATAAAGATGCATCCCTAAATTACGACTAGAATTATAATAAAGTGATAATTTTTAGAGATCGAATACGCTCAAAATAGTCGTATCTCTCATCTCTTCGTTAGCTAAACCTACATATAATAAGTATCTATAGGCCTCTTTTTATATACAAAAAAAATTTAAATAAATTTAGTATTAATCTCTCATCAAATTTAAAGTACAATCCTAAAATTTAAAAAATATTTATAAAATTTTTATAAAATCTCCATTTAAATTATTAACAATAACAAAAATTAAACTCAACATCCAATATAAATTCGTTCCTACTCTAATGGGCATCTATAGATCTCTTTTGTAAAGCCGTCCGATAGACTTGTTCCATAAGGCCCTTTATGGGCTCCTTTTTATACAGGTTTTTATGCAGGAATTAAAAAAAAAAAACACGTAACTTTCAGATTATTACATTTTTGGATAATAGTTTTATAAGTAGTACGGAAGTTGTGAATTCAACTTCACTTATAACCTCATTTATTACTATTAGTAACTCAATTAATTTACTTGTTTGGCATTAATTGTAATTCTCTCTAAAAAGTAAAATATCTAAGATGAAAATATTTATAACTTAATTCTTGATTAAAAAATCTCTAAATTTTCTCTATTTTCTCCCGTGTCATATATCATTTCCCTAATTTATAAAAGTTTAATTTGAAAACTCTAATATCTAATATTTTGACTATCAACTCCCCTCTTATTGAAATTACTGTTAACATTAACGGATTTTGCCAAATCATATTTTTTTTATATTTTTATTATATACTATATTGTTTAACGAATAATACTTAGACATTTGACATTGTCCCTCATTTACTTTCCAAAGCTGCATTTGTTCTCCGCCCTCAGCTTTTCCATGATCTTCTTCGTCTTCCTTCTTCCACCGCTTTTGCATTGACTTCACTCTCTCTTTTTTCTTCCGTTGCCTCTTTTCTTTTCATCTCATACCGCGTTTCATTTTACTGCCTCATCCTTTTTTGTAGTCTCCATACTCGCTGTCGCTCTTTTTCATCTGTTTTTTTCGATGTTGGTTAGCCTCTCTCCTCACTCCTTCCTTTGGTTGTTTTTTCAAATTTTCTCCATATGGGTTTCATGGTTTTGTGTTCTACTTTTGCATATTCCTATTCGGGGTTTCACGATGAGTAGTTGGTTTTAATATAGGAAGCTAGACTTGGGATTCCTGGCTTTTTTAAACATGTTACTTTTATTTGATAGTTTCTTCATATTGTATTGTGTCATATATTATACTCATTTTGTATTTTAATAAAGTTTGATATTTTATTATATAAAAAAAGTTTCAGATTTTATAAAAAAAATAATAACTCCTCATAGTGAATTGTTTTATTTTAGATAGATAATGGGCCGAAGCTCATATTACAAGTTACTAAAGGTTACTGCAATAGAAAAATCTCATATAAAGAGATACCTCTTTTGTATTTGTGTATAGAGTTGGAAATGCAGGTCAACCCATTGGATATAGTTTGGCTCATCGTAGGTTAGTTTAAAAGTGGGTTCAGCTTAATCGGCCCATTTATAGACGGATTGAATTCAAAACATGATCTAAAATTGTCAAAATATTTATTTCTTTAATTTTATCACTATCCATAAATAAATCTATCACAAGTAAAATAATAATAAAATAATATATATATATATATATAAAAAGAAATGACTCAATAAGATAAAATTAGTATAAATTAAGTACAATGTAAACTTTAACTTAATTAAGACTCTAAAATTAATAAAATATAATAAAAATAATAATTTTTTTTTAAAAGCGAGCTAACTTGGTGGATTAGCCTGCCGGAGGTACGGGGTTAGCAAATGTGGGTCAAAAAGACTCGCACTAAAATGAGTTGCTAAATTGATAACTCATCTTATCATAAAATAGTCAATTGACAGGTTGAGCCCGCGGGCTAAACTTAAATTTTTAGCTCTATTTATGTGTGCGTAGTGTTTTTGTTTAAAAAAATAGGGGGCGCATGAATGGATTTTTGAATTGCAAAAGTTAATTTTATTTTTGTTTCTTCAAAGTTTATTTCTATTTCAATTACATCATGCATCATATGGATCTTATAAATATATTGACATCTTTAGAATTTCTAGTAAATAACAGAATGATTAGTCTATATATAAGTAGAATACTTCTACGGTCCTAATTAAATATATAAATTAATTAAAAAGTTAATTTTAATAATAAATATAATATATTTTTTTTATATTTATTAATTTTTTATTAAATTATACTATTTATTTATTTATACTCCTTCACTAATAAGAAAATGAGGGAGTGTGTTAAATTATTTAAATATATTTTAAATTAAGTAAAGAGCTAAAATTAAAGATACAGGTGTCTTAGAGAAGAACCATTCTTGTTGATTATCACTTAATTGTTTTTTAAAAAAAGAAAAATTGCATACAGTGACATTGACGCATCAACATATACTAATATGTAGAGCCAAAGAGGGTGCGGCCTAACATTTTGTCAACTCGAATTTATTTCCACGATATATCTCTATTATTTTTAATTTTTAATATTTTAAAAAAATAATTTTAAAATTTTAAAATATTATAATTTTTTTTAATATTATATTAATATAATTAAAAAATTATTAATATTATACTGTTAAAAAATTTTATTTTATATAAAAATCTCAAATTTTATAATAATAAATTTAAATAAATATTAACATAATATTAATCAATTATAATATGTTAAAATATATTAATAAATAAATAATTATTTTTATTATTATTTAATAATAAAAGTATTCAAAATAATATTTAGATAAAATAAATAATAATATTAATAATTTTTTTTAAATATGTGTTGGCCAGCTGATAGCCTACCTTAAAATCTCGTTTCTTACAAAAATAAGCTCAGCCAGCTATATATAGCCTCAGAAAATAATATTTATAACAATTTTAACCCCTCACTTTTGTTTATTTGAAGGTATAGCCCTCCCAACTCTTAACAATAACAATTGAGTTTAGTGAGAAGGGACGTTACGTTATAATATAATAAATTAAAAATTAAACTCCTATTAAATATAAAGTATTTATATTTAATATAGGACTATTTTAAGAATAATATTACTTGTAATATATGAAAATACATATACTTCAAATAAAATAAAATAAAGCTACAAAATTCCTTTATCTTTTTTTTTTTGTTTTAAAAAAGTGTTACTCAACAGCGTACTAAATGTATGATGTAGTAGTAGATGCGTTTACTTTGGTTATAAATATTAAACTCTCGATTGTCTATATAATATATTTTCTTATTAAAAGAGAAGTTGTTAATATAAATAATTAAAAATAATACTTTAAAAAAAGTCACACCTATTTTCTTAAAAAAATAATTTAACTATTTTTTTTATAAATTATTAATAATCTTTTATTTATATAGCTATATATTGTCGGGTCCAATTGTAATAATTTTTTTAAAGATATTTTTTATATTTATATATATTTAAACTTAAAATTTTATATTTAATTAAAGGACTAAAGTCTCTCTTACTACAGTGCAAATTATTAATTATCTAACTCTTTATATAATTATTATATACATGGGCTATCAAAGACTATATTTTTTATATATAGATCAAGTGTATCCGCTGATTAATCCCTTTACCGTGAGGTTTCCACTTAAGGGTAAATAATTTACGAGATACTTTCTATGGTTAAGGGGTGTGATTCGAACCCTACCACTTGGCTAAGGGACCAAATAAAGTAAATAAAACGTAGGAAAAATCCCATAAAAATATTACTTGAATTTTAAAATCCTAAATTATTTTTATTTCATATAATTTATTACCTATTGACTATACTTGATAAGTAAATAATAATATATTTTTGTAGGAATTCTTGATTTGAGATTTTAAAATTCAAGTTGTATTTTTATAGGATCAACTTTATTATTATTATTCTTAAGATCTTATAGTACTCAATTCATTTAAAAATGGATATGGATCAATTCAACTTTTCAATTATTTTATCTATAAGCCGAAATTAATAATCCTAATAAGTAATCTTACTTTGATTTTCAAAAGCCTTTTAGTCTCATGATGGTTAGGGGTGTGCATAGGCAGAGTTAGATAGAAGATACCCTCTATCCAAAAAAAGTATAGGTTACATTTTACAATCCGATACCTAGTCCTGTCCGGTAAAAGCGCTAACCATTTTGGGTTAGGTTAGGCATGGGGGCTAAGCAAAGGTGGGTTAGGCATACCTAAATCGTGATGTCTTGTTCTTATTGTGAGAAAAAACTACAATCATAAACTTATAAAATAATATCATATTTATATCTTCAAGAGTTAAATAATATCTATAATCCACTAAGAATAAGGTAACAAAAAAATAGTAATTAAAGTCTTGAAGTCCATTACATATATAGAAAAGAAAGATTAAAATATGTAGGGGTCAGATATTTGTAACTTTATTGTAACATCAATAATAAAATACTTGGCAAGTAAAGCATAAGAGCAATTTTGGTATCTACGTAAATATAAGAGTTATGTTCAATACTTTAAAAATGAATAAGGAGAGTTGTCAGTTAAAATAAAAAGTGTAAAATTATAAATAGAATAAGTTAAGAAAAAAAATAAGACTCTAAGAAAAAATAAAAAATAATATATATATATATATATATAGAGAGAGAGAGAGCGGGGTTAAATGGGTAAGGCAACATACCTTACTTAGTGTCCTGCCACACCCGACACTTGGCCTTGTCCAAATACATTTTGGGTAAGTTTTTTGAGCTGGGCTGGGCAATTTTTCTGTGAGTTCGGGCAGACAGACCAGGCCACGGGTATTGTGCACATTCTTAATGATAGTAATTAATTAGTAATCTCATTAACTAATTCTTTGATATTTTAAATTTCTAACCATAATGATGATTCACAATAAATATAAATTATTTTGATTTTTAAAAGATTTTGAGTCTCATAATAGTAATTAATCTGTAATTTCATAAACTAATTCAATAATATTTTAAATTCTTAATAATAATTTATAATAATCATAAATAAATAAATAATTATAATTTATTTGTTCCTATACTTTTCGCCAAAACTTAAGCATCCATTATTACTCTCGTGTTAGGATGGAGGTTGCAATATATATTTATATATAAGAATCAAGGATCCAACCATAAAAATAATTTGATCAAAAACCATAAACCTAATTTGGGTAGCTTCAAAACCAGTGTCACACCTTCCTACCCACCAAATTAATTATTAATTAGTGGAAAAAAAGTTGCATGAGTAAATAACTCAATAGAAAATTCCAGATGGTGGCATCAATTTCTTCTCCAGGGGTTCATCAATTAGTACATAATTAATGATAAAATCACTGAATTAACTATGTAAAATTACACTAAATTCAACAAATAACCACACAGCTGTTTACTATATTTGTAATAACCACCAAAATTAAGGAAAATGCAAGAAAGAATTAGGATGAGAGAAATGAAAAGGGTAAAAGAGAATTGAAGAGAAAGCAGTGATTATTATTTAATTCATTCAAATTTATAATTACTTAGTACATGTCTATTATTTATATGTCATAATTCCTTAAATTATATTTTAAGAGTTACACAAAAAATGCATCCATATATTTGTAGAACATATAACATTTGAATATTATGTGTATTAATCATAGAAAACTCCCAAGAGGTCATTCATTTGCAGGCTACATGGCTTTAGTATAGGATTCTAAAAGACAACTTAAGAAGTTATGGACATCCACATTTAATATTCTAACATTTATAACATTCTCCCTTAGGTGTCCATAAATAAATATTGTGACTCACTAAAATCTTACTAGAAAAACTTAAGACAAAAACCTAATGAAGGAAAAAGAGTACATAATATATATTGAAGTTGCATCGTTAAAAATATTATTCGGAAAATCCAATGGGACAAAACTTTGATTAAAAAAAAAGAGTATAGCATGATCTTTACTCCCTTGATGATAATATTACTGTTTGCTCTTTCATCTGAACAGAATGTACTATTTTCTCAAGCCGATTATTTCAATGCATTTTGAACATATCTTTCTTTTATTCAAACTAGGCATAATACATTGTCATATCTTTCTACCTTATGTAATGTGAAAATAACAGAAAAATTATCCTGAAAATCACCACGATCTTGAATTCACATAAATGTTTATATATCGAATAATAACTTCATATGTTTCAGATATTTAGACTACTGGTCCATAATTTTTACATATTGAAATAATATAATATATTTTCAATGTATCTTTATCATTTTCCTTTTCCTTTTGGCCAATCACTTTATGTCTACTTCACGTAATATATCTACATACAAAATCCTCATTTAATGATATTATTATCAAAATTCTTGTCGATAACTTTATCTATTCGATTTCATTTTTTCTTTTTGTGACATAACTTATTGAGCTCTCTTTATTATATTTTTTGTTCCTAAATTTCTTTTGAAGTTTTTGCAAGTAGTTATATTTTAGCACTCTTCTGGAGTACTTGTCTACTTAATATGATCATCTTAATTATATGCTCTAATATTTTTAATATTAAATTTGGAAGCAATTAGCCTTTCATGTTTCAAACATGTCTAAATTTGATTTATACTAATTAGAGCATTTTCAACCGGAATATGAGATTTGATAACCTCACTTAGGTCAGTAATAATATCTAGCAAATATTTTATAATATTTTATGAATGCAATATTTTATGAACTGTTAGTTCATACTACTATATTTGAGGATCTTATATTTGATAATAATAATGTAGTCCTTGTGTTCCTCTTTTCCATCTACTCAATTTCTCCCCCTCATATTTGAATGACAATCAACTAATCATGTAGTATAAGTATCTTAAATCTATTTATTTTCTTTAGAAACATTATTGTGTTTCATTTAGAGACAAACAAAAAGGTAGTTTTTACTCAATATTTATCCTAACTTTCTTTTAATAATCATTTATGTGCATTGTGGTAGATCAATAAAAATAAACATTGCATATTCAAAAATATCTTGCTCCTGACCTATCACGTCCCAAAATTTGAGCCGTGATCGGCATAAAATATGAATAAATTCATATTCCTTAAGCCCTAAACTTTAAATAGAATGTTTACAACAATAATCATAATATATGTTCCATTTTAATCAAAATATAAGTCATCTGTAGGAAATTTGGTAGAGTTGTCTTTGTACAGTTGACCTTCCAAAAACCCTACAATAGACTGCGAATGTTTGGAATCACCTGCGGACATTTTCAAAATAACCATAACTTATCTATAGACCAGGTAGAGCATCTAAACTTCTAACAAAATAATATAAGTATTTTTATAAATTCATAATTACATTATAAATTGATATGCCCAAAAGATCAATACTTCAGATCTGTAATGAAGCTCTTCACTGCTCAGTTGGAGGATCATGATCTACAACTCTATTTGAAGCCAAAATAATCTATTCGTAAATAATATCCCAAAAATATAATTTAAAATGCGAAAAGAAACAATTTCAACATGTTTAAATATAAATAATAGTACTTTGTAATCAAATACAAATATTCCGGTAAATATTTTATTTCAGGAAATCTATTTAAAACAATCGTTTTAAAATAAATCCTTTTTTAGTAGGACTTCAATAGAACGAAAATAAGCATGGACACACAGTCTACGAGGGTAAATAACTAATCAAGCATGACTCGAAGCCATGAAACAGGCGCAGGTACGAAACCCAAGAATAACAGGTGTAGGTACAAGACCTACGAATAACATGTGCAAGAATAAATCTCACGAGTATCCGGCGTGAGTACGAGACCCACGAATATCTATCGAGCTTGGGTTTAACTATGGTATTCTAAGGACTAACAGTACTGTTATTAGTAACCAGCGTTCTGTATTCAGTTCTCTCCAAAAAAGTTTCCAAGCATGCATGGGGTTAATTTAGAATTCAATGATCACAACACTATCAAATGTAACAATCTTCACTAAGAATATTTTAAAATCATAAAACCCTAGCATAAACATCAAAATAAAATGTCAAAGATTTATTTAATGAGTATGGAACAATTATTTCAAATAATAAAATTCACGTAGGAATATTTCATTGAGAAAATAAATTCAATATAAAATTTACAACAATCTTTATTCAAAACTCCATTTATTCATTGTCACACATAAACTTGCTCACATAATAAACTAATTGAAAGGAAAATCATTACTAACAATTAAAGCTATCAATGCCTATAACTTAACTTTCTTAAATCATATTTAAAAATTAACACTTTAATGAAATATATCAAATAACAAGTCATTATTAAAAATGTCATTTTTAGGGGATGTTATTCATTCACCTGTAATATTCCAATACAGCTTACTTTAGCTCTAAGCTTTAGAATAATCCTCTCTCCTTACTTTACTAAATTTTATGAAAATAAATCATAAATACTTATATTCAAATTTCAGTTGTAATGGTTATTAACATACTATTATAATTCTATATATCTCAAATATTTTCATTCAGGAAAATAGGATACTTGTCCATATAAACTTCTTTTCTTCCAAATATTTAACATGCTTCACTAATTATTAAGCTCTAAGAATATTGTTGTTTTTATTACCTTTGTCAACTCCATAGTCCATCATGAAATGAAATTTATCACTTTTATCCCGAATACCTTCATTTACCACAACCAAAGCAAGTCACACACACACACACACACACACACACATTCTAACACTTAAAAGCTTCAAAACCATAACCATAACTTTTACTTTAAATCTATAAATTTTAAGTTTTCCACCCACCTCAAATTTAAAATCTTGATTCCAATTTCAGCTTCCTTAATTCAGCTCAACACTCACATACTAACAATGTAATCCACACACACATATATATATATATATAATATACTTGCCATATCAGCAACACAATATATATATAAACATATACTGTTCATTTTCCACAGCATCAATGGCGTCTTCTCCTCTATTTTTTTTCACAGCATCACAGCAGCTTGTGTATATATATATCCTTCCCATTTCAAACCATTACCTTACCCAATTCATCTATACATACATATTCCTATCAGCAGCAACATCCTCCTTTCCCATTTTTTTTTACGGAAGCTACAGTACCCAGAAACCACTCACACATGCAGCTCCACAGTTCCACAGCACACACAAATTTAACCTTCTTCCTCACCTCCCTCACATCTCGGCAAGCAGGGGAAAACAAAAACAAGCAAAAAATAAATCATATACCCACAGCTCTAAACGTTCAGTGGAAATGAGGTGGTTCATACGTACCACTAACCCACGGCATGCTGAATAGAGACAGGGAAGAAGCTTGGAGAACTGTAGCAACTACAGTAGCCAGGCCTAAAAGTCCATAGCATTACACAACTCATAGCCACGAACCAACCATGGAAAGGAAGAGATCCATCACTTACCACTCACCCACAGCGATCTGCACAGGGAAGGGAGTTGAAGATCGAGCTGCTACAGTAACGACTAAGGAATTATCACAGTAGTAACGACAGTGCTTGACAGTGGCGACCGCTTTCACGACGACGACAATGAGGATAACTAAAACCAACGGCAACGTGCTTTAAAAGAGGCAACCGTCGATCACTTCTTTCCACCTCACGCGACATTCCTCTATTCCTACTCTCACTTTACTTCCCGGACACAGACAGGAACTACAAAAGAGATGGCAGCTCCGACAGCAGCATAGACGGAGGAAACTGACAGAGGCAGGGCGACTGGATCTCACGGCAGCCAAGGTCTCACAGTCGCGAAGCTTCCATTTCCTCTGCTCTCACCCTCTCGCTGTCAACTGGAAAAATGGCAGAAGGAAGTGAAATTTTAAAACAAAAGGACAGAGGGACAGCTTGGTAATTTCATACAGTGGCTGAAAAAATAAAATCCCACTTAGATTCGAACAGGAGACCTCCTACTCAGTCTCTAACCAATCAACAATCCATTTTCCTTTGTGAGAATACTGCAAGAAATAATATACATATTAATAAAATAGTATTATTTATCTATTTATTTTATAGGGTTATTACATAACCAAAAGCCAATTTTATTAAAAGAATTTTATTGGTTTAATATGTATTGTAATATATCAAATAAAATATACTAATACTAAAATAAAAAAATTATTCTTATAAGCATTTATCCAATTACTCATGGGCATTAATAAATAATTTTGCTAGATCATTTTGTTGAGTAGGCTTTTGAACTCTTTTTCTAATAATTGTGTAATAATCATTGATATCCTGACATATAAACTCTTGCATCAATAAGAGAATATTTTTATGATCATATTTCTAGAAATTGTGTACTCAATATAAAGATTTATTCAAATAATCTTACAAACTTCTGGTTAAAAATTCATAATAATTACAAATATAATTATCTTATAAATGTATTTATCAAATTTATTGAATACTTGTATATTTTACTTGCTTTCCAAAATAACTTAACTAGTGACATTTTTATAATCAATTTTTTTAGAACAAACATATGAATTCTTAATCATCTAATATGTTATTTATTCATGAATAAATTTCTGATTCTTCAATAGATGTCAATACATAATCTTCAATAATTTATTAAATCATATATATGGTCTAATATAATCAAACAAATCAATTGGATCTTGGATTGATAAACTTCTAATTTAGTGCAATCAACAATCAACTTTTCAATTCTCATAACATATTATTTCAACCCCAATACAACATCCATTTTTAGGAGATCAATTGAATTTATATGAAAATATGAGGATAATTTTATCCAATATTTTCTCACACTTGTATTTCAACAATCTCCTTCTTAAGTGTGAGTCATATAATCATGTTTTTCTTTTTCAATTATTTTATTTGGAAGTCTAAATGTTTCCCAACTCATATACAATCATGGATTTCAATCCAATTAAGCAATAACTTTCACGCCTTTAGCAAACCCAAGCTCTAATGTATCTATAGGTCATAATTTTTATTATTAATAATCATATAAGAACAATATGTATTAGTTCTTCAAGAACTATTTTAATTTTATTATATAAAGTTTTTTTATGAACTATCATATATAATTAGAACTATCATACATTTTTATATCAGTGTATAACTCTATTACTCATTAATAACATACTTTAATATATTCAAAGTACTATGAGGGGTAAAGTGAAATAAATAAAATAAGATCTAATATATATCATCAACATTATAATACAAAATAATAAATTATTATGATATTTATAGTTTTTTTTAAATTGTCCCAACTATTTTAGCATCCATAAATTTAACTACCATAGATTAATAATTGAGTGACTAATATAATTAATGTAGAAGGTTACCAATCCCACATGGAAGTACACTAATAGCTAATAGCTAATAGCTCATATAATACACACCATTTTTTTTAAATATATGTTTGTATCAATCACCACTCTAATCATCAAATAAATAAAGGAGTAAAAATTACCTTAATGATTTCAACATATAAAATTATATTTGATTTGCCTATACTTTCAACTCAAATTTGAAGTAGCAAAATATAAAAAAAATATCATGTTATTATCCACATTTACATTAATCAAGCATATTTATACTAAGATAAATATATACCCAAAAATAATATTATGAAAATTAAAATAAATTTATCTCTCAGATAAGTAAATGATTAAATTTTTATGCCAATGTTATAACATTTTGTTCACAAGATATAGAAATTTTGATAATTTATAAAATTTTCTCTTAATTAGCAAATAATAAGCCTCTAATAATTAATTTTTTAATCACAACACACACCTTAGCATTTATAAAATGAAGCATATTGTTTTTAGAGTATCCCCATATTTTAGACACCCCACAAATTTAAATACATCAATTATATATGAAAAGTATTTTTATACCTTAATAATTCTAATTAAATTAGAATCTCATCATATAATCCCTTCCCATTCTAATCAAATTAGAATATTCTAAATATATAAGGATACCAAATAAAACTTAAAAGTGCAAATAAAATGCACCCAAGAAATATGATGAATAAGGAAATAATCGCATAATCGTGTTTATCAATGCGAGGACCATCATGCACCAAATTATAAAAGTAATTAACTAATAAAATTATATTTCGCCAATAATGATGCCAAATTTATAAACCAAAAATCTTCTAGTACTAACATAAATGTAATAGTTTTTCTAGAAACATAAAATATTTATTAGGCACTCTAAAGTACCTCTTGGCACCCATAGATCCAACATCAATTTACGTTTCAGATAATAAATTTTAATTTCTTTAATAGAAATAAATATATTAATAACGTTAATTTGAAAACTAAAATAATATATTTGCTAATAAACATGCCAAAATATGAATTATAAGTATAGCTGAAAATTCTTAATTTGAGATTTTCAGTTTTCTACCACTATTTCCTTTCAACTTTAACATTCTATTGATATAGTAATGATGTGTATTAAAATCAGAACATGTACTTATAGTGAGAGGACAAAATCACATAAATGATCCGATTATAACATGTTTAACAGTGTGCTCATTTTACTTATATATTGCATAATATCAACTCCAAGTATCTACCACTGTCATGCTGTTGGCATGTCAAGATTTTGTATTTGAAATGTAGTATTTATGACGTCTTAAGTGAGTTTGGTTTAAATATGGAAATTCGTCATTCATTGATTTTATAATCACCAAGGCCCTTGAGCATTTAGTCCAATCTCACAACCCCAACTTTACTCATAAACATCATCAAACTCATAGCCTCCACACGCTTTCATCGGATTCACATATATCGCCAATTAAAATTATCATACTAGGTGGTTATGCTCAGATATGAGTTAAAACTCAATACTCAAGTCATATTTAATCTCCCCAATTACTAAATATGTGTACCAAACTGACTTTAACACCCATAATAACAAATTTTTGTTATCTCAATATTGTCATGAAGACATTGAGCAGCCCATTTTATGATTTTTTCTTCTTCTCAAATTTGGTTAGATAAATCATTAGAACCAATTTAGCATTTTTACAAGTCAAGACTGATAAACCTCCACCGGAAGGAATTAACTTTACCAACTGATAGAAAATACAAAGTTACTAAGATAGAAATATCTACTAGATTTCCATAGCAATAAAACTTTATAAAAAGACGTTTATGGTCTGTCACACGCAATTATAACATAGTAATAACACATTCTTATTATTATATTTATTTAAAAATTATAAACACAGGAAAACCCACGTGTAACGCATAATACTGATGATAAATTGTAATAATAAGAATGTTGTGACCAGAGTAATCAATTTGGACTAAAGCTAATAAAATACCATCAAGGCATCAACGGATAAAACCCACCAATGTCAACAATATTTTCATAGAGCCTTCTTCTGTTGGATATATATTATTATTATAACATATTTAGATATTAATTAAGATAATTAATAAATATTTCTGAGTGTGGCCTGTAGTCATTGGGCCTAATTCAATGTGGGTTATTGACTCAGTTTATTTAAGGTTAATTTTTTGATGGTGGAAATTAACAATTTATTGAGTGTGAGATCTCTTTCTGAGTCCAGAGCGAAACC
Source organism: Leucaena leucocephala (assembly GCA_037074615.1). Classification (NCBI taxonomy): domain Eukaryota; kingdom Viridiplantae; phylum Streptophyta; class Magnoliopsida; order Fabales; family Fabaceae; genus Leucaena; species Leucaena leucocephala. The sequence continues at coordinate 12,860,118 of CM073561.1, forward strand.
TAATTCCCAGCTCTCCTTCTGAAGGTTCCCCACTAGTGACGGCTGAAAATAAGTTGCTATCGTTGTGCCTAATCACCAACTGGAAGAACCTGTTATTTATCTGACAGTGTTCTCTTTTGACAGGTATCCCATTTGATTCCAGTTCTCCTCAAATCAATCAACCTAATCGCGAGAGATAACCCTAAGTCTTCCGCTGCATCTCATATATGTTATAATCTGGATTGATTATATTATGATTGAGATGTTTATTTTCTAACATATGGCATCAGAGCCTTGTTTGAGATCACCTTTACCTTACTTATTGATCCTTTATGTTCATAAGTAACAATATGAGATAAAATATGGGATATATGGAACTTTGTATATTATAATTTTTTCCTTTTGACCTTTGACCGTTTTCTTTCTTTGCGACGGTGAGAGACGCAAGATAGCGTGAATGAGCGAGAACTGGCGAGCACGAGAGAGAAAAATTGTCGACCACCAGAGAGAGAGAGTTTTCTGTGCATGCCAAGAGTCACGAGGCCACTGAGATCGCCGGCGAGAGAGAGCATTATTACTATGTCAATGGCAACAGGGAAACTGGCAAGAGAATGAGTCACTGTGTCTGTCACCGAGGGTGCCGCCATGAAACTCGCTGGAGAAAGAAAAGAACAAGCGCCGTCGCGTCGCCGTGAATCACCTTCAGATGGAGAGAGGGAGCAGCTGTCGTTGTTCTATCTTAGAAGGTCACGGCGGCCATGGCATCGCTGTTCTATCGCATAAAGCTCATGGCGTGTCTAGCTACAATCTCAGGTCGCTAGGTGCTGAGTCGGGTTGACCTAACTCGACCCAGCACAGTACTGAGGCATTCTGGGATGTTTTAACCAAAAAAAAATTCAGCGTTGCTGGGCTGTGCTTTAGGCCATACAATGGTAGGAAATTTGTTTTATTTTTTGAAAAACTCATTTCTGGGCCATTGCAGTTGGGTTGTGCAGTATTTTTTTTCTTCTACTGGGCTATTGTTGCAATTGGGATTTTCTGTTTTTTTTTTCTTTCAAAAAACGTAATTTTGGGCCTGGTTTTTGAGTTTTTGATTCTGGAAATTATTTTGAGCCCTATTTTTTGACTTTTATATATGGGCCACTTGGTTTTATTTCAAAAAAATTATTTTTGGCCATTTAATTTATTTTTTTAGAAAATTTTAATTACTATTTTATGCACGACAAATGTTTAAATTAATTTCTCTATTATTTAAATTTTTGAAAAAAGTTATTTACAAATTTTAATTTTATATTATTTAATTGCCTATTTTATTTTTTAAATTTCTCCCCAGGCAATTAAATTAACTATTTAAATTTTTGTAAAAGCCCTTTGAGTTGAAATTAATTTATTAGACATTCTTTGGGTGCATGAAATAGTGGGAGAATTTAAGTTAAATTATTTAGTCACTTTTATTGATTAAATTAATTTATTAAATGCTCCATTATGTTGTGCATATTTAGATTTTCAATGCACGTTATTAATATTTGTGATTAGCATGTATTTTGTGAGGAGTACCCACATCATCCTTATTTAATTGTGTTTCATCCATTCAGTATTTACATATATATTTAAAATATTAATTATAATTAAATGTATAGTTATAATTTATCTTTGACCACAGGTAGATATTTCATAATTGTACATTTAATTAGGGTGGGATAGAATGGTCTCGCTATTTTCTAATTAATCCACAGGTATTAGGAAATTACGAATGCGTTCTAATTCTACCACTTGAGATAAATACATGACTATGCTAATGTCTTTGCCCACAGGTAGACATTGATGACACGTATTTATATTGCTTGCATGCTGCATTTGAGCTAAGCATGCATACATGGCACAGTGGCTTGTGATTGCTTCAAATTATTACTGTGAACTTATTTGTACGTTTGTCTATTCTCATTTTGTAGATTCAATTGTTGCCCCCAGGATTATGGCTGATATAAGCAACAAAACAATCTTAGATGGTAGCATTAACTATGCTGACTGGAGAGATGATATTTTGTTGAAACTTGCTTTCTTGGACTTGGACTATGCCTTGAGGTTTGATAAACCTTCGAGACCTGATGATGCCTCCGATAACAGAGAGGCAAAGGAAAGGTATAATATGTGGGAGCGGAGTAACTGCTTGTCTCTTTTGCTTATACAACAAAGGATCACTAGAAGAATTAGGGGTGCAGTCCCTAAGTGTGACATAACCAAATGGTACCTGGAAGCCTTAGATAAGCAATTCAAGCTGATAGACAAGCAGATGGGTGGTGCCATCATGTCTGAACTGTGTACTCTAAGGCTTACAAGTATTGGTGGTGTGAGGCAACATATCATGAAGATGAGAGATCCGGCCTCTTAGCTGAAATCCTTTGAGATGGAACCTACAGAGTAATTCTTAGTGCAGCTGGCTCTAAACTCTCTTCCTTCTCAATATGAAGCTTTCAAGATCTCCTACAACACACATAAGGAAAAATGGCTAGTAGATGAACTGTTGTCCATGTGTGTTCAAGAGGAGAGTAGATTGCTGATGAGTAGGAAAAATACACAAAAGGAGGCTCATCTAGCATAAGGTTCCATGGTTGGCAGTGGACGTGAAAACAGGGGAAAGAAAGATAAAAAGAAAAAGTGAAAAATTTCTACTGTTTCAATTGCCAACAAAAGGAAAACCATATGCTTCTTCTATAAGGAAAAGGGACACATGAGGGATGATTATCTCAAGAGGAGGGGATGGCTAGCAAAGAGAGGTATACTTTCATCGTGTGTTACTTTTGAGTCTAACTTTTCTAGCGTTAATGATAACACTTGCTGGATTGACGCTGGGTCAATGATCCACATTTCTACTATCATGCAGGGCTTTCTAACAAGCAGGCCTTCATATCCCAATAGGGAAACTGTCTTATCAGGTAGTAGGAGAGGAGATCCTGTGAAAACTGTTGGAACTTTTCGCATTCACCTTTTGAATAAAAGTGTTTTGAAACTTTATGATGTTTTTTATGTTCCCTCTTACAAGAGGAATTTAATTTCTATGTCAAAACTTATTCCATTTGATTATCATTTAGTTCTTTCAAAGAAACTCATGACTTTGTCAAAGGATTCAATTTTAATTGCGAATTTAGTTATGATTGATGGCTTGTTTAAAATTGTTTTTGATTCAACGCAATCTTTTTCTGTTTTGCGTGGTACTAAGAGAAGTGTCATCGATGAGAATTCTTATAGCCTGTGGCATAGGAGATTGGGTCATATCTCCGTTAACAGAATCAAAAGGTTAAATAAAGAAGGAATTCTTCCATCATTAAACCATTCAGAGTTTGATTCTTGTGTAGACTGTATAAGGAGAAAGCAGACCAATAAGTCATATAAGGGGACTAAAAGAAGTTCTGAGTTGCTAGAAATTATACACACGGATATTTGTTGCCCTGATTTAACTGCACATGGTCAAAAGTACTTTATCACATTTATTGATGATCACTCACGATACATGTATGTCTACATGCTTTATAATAAAAGTGACGTACTAGATGCTTTCAAGGAATATAAAGTAGAAGTAGAAAAATAGATTGAGAAACTAATCAATATCGTGAGATTAGATCGTGGTGGTCAGTATTATGGCAGATACACTAGTGAAGGTAAGCAGCATGTCCATTTGCTGAATTTCTTCGAGAGCAAGGTATAGTGGCTCAATACACTATGCTTGTATACCTGATATGAATGGTGTAGCTGAGAGAAGAAATAGGACCTTGTTGGATATGGTTAGGAGTATATGAGTAGCTCCAAACTGCCGTCTTCTTTGTGGAAGGAAGCACTCAAGACAGCCACATACATATTAAATAGGGTTCCAACAAAGGCAGTGTCTAAGACACTCTTTAAGATCTGTAAATGATGGAAACCCAGTTTAAATCATTTCAAGGTATGGGGTTGTCCTGCGAAAGTAAGAGTGTATAATCCACAGGAGAAGAAGTTGGACCCTAAGACCATTATAGCTTACTTTGTAGGCTATGCGGAGAGGTCTAAGGGTTATAAGTTTTATTGTCCTCCACCTTCTACAAAGTTTGTAGAGTTTAGGAATGCCAAGTTTCTTGAGAATGATGTGATTAGTGGAGTGATTGTCTATTAGACGATCACATACAACGAACCACTGACATCATTCATGAAGGGACATCAATAGTCAATGATCATCCCACTATTGTGATTGATATTGAACGTGATGTAGACCCTATGGCTCAAGTTGACGGTGCTGAATAAGATTGACACATACCTGATGGTCAACCTATAACACAAGTAGAACCACCACAAAATGTAATAGAGGATGTCATTGTTCAGCAACCTGATTCAACCCAAGAGGTTGAATTAAGGAGGTCAACTAGAGAGAGAAGACTGTCACTACCTGATGACTATGTAGTGTATTCTGCTGAGGTTGACTGTGATATAAGTGTTGAGAATGATCCTTTGTCGTTTACTCAGGCTGTGAAGAGTGTGAACTCTAAGTTGTGGCATAATGCTATGATTGATGAAATGAATTCTATGGCAAGCAACCATGTTTGGGAACTTGTAGAGTTGCATAGTGGGTTTAAGGCTATTGGCTGTAAATGGGTTTATAAAATCAAGAGAGACTCACAAGGTAACATCGATAGATACAAGGCTAGGTTGGTTGCAAAGGGATTCACTCAAGTGGAAGGAATCGATTATAGTGAAACTTTTTCACCTGTATCTAAGAAAGATTCATTCCGTATCATCATGGCATTGGTTGCCCATTTTAATATGAAGTTGCACCAGATGGATGTCAAGACTGCTTTTCTCAATGGTGAGCTGGAGGAAGAAGTCTACATGAAATAGCCTGAGGGATTTATTATAGAAGGTAAAGATCAATTGGTATACAATCTGAAGAAATCAATATATGGTTTAAAACAGGTTTCACGGTAGTGGTACTTGAAGTTCTATGAAGTGATCAAGTTATTTGGTTTCGTTGAGAACATCATAGATGATTGTATATACCACAAGGCTAGTGGGAGTAAAAGTATATTCTTAATTTTATATGTGGATGACATACTGCTTGCTACCAATGATCTGGGACTATTACATGAGGTGAAGCAGTTTCTGTTTAAGAGTTTTGACATGAAAGACATGGGTGAGACTTCTTATGTCATTTGCATAAAGATCCATAGAGATAGAACCTAATGTCTTGTAGGCTTTTCTCAAAAGGCTTACATTGTCAAAATTCTTGAACGATTTAGGATGCAAAACTGTTCATCTAACGTGGCTCTTATTGAAAAAGGATACAAGTTTAGTCTAAGTCAATGCCCTGAAATCGAGCTTGATAGGAAACAGATGGAAAGGGTCACATATACCTCAGCAATAGGAAGCTTGATGTATGCATAGGTTTGTACAAGACTTAACATCGCTTTTACTATGGATATGTTAGGAAGATACTAAAGTAATCCTAGGGAAGCACATTAGACAGCTGCAAAGAAGGTGTTTAGGTACCTACAAGGCACTAAACACTACATGCTCACATACAGGAAAACAGACAGTTTGGACATGATTGGATACTCAGATTCAGATCTTGGAGGATACGTAGACTCAACTAAGTCTACATCTGGTTACATCTTCCTATTGGTAGAAGGAGCTATATCGTGGAGAAGCGCTAAGCAAACTCAAACAGCTCCTTTTACTGGTGATGCTGAGTACATTGCGTATTTTGAAGCAAGTTCACAAGCTATTTGGATAAAGAATTTCATTGTTGGGCTTAAGATTGTGGATTCAATCTCTAAGCCAATCAGAATGTACTGTGATAACATAGCTGCGGTGGCCATAGCGAACAACAAAAGGAATAAAAGTCACATCAAGTTTGTTGAACAGAAATTCCTTTGCTTGAGAGAAAGGGTTCAAGATGGCTAAGTTTTCGTTAAACGTATCAGTACATTGGACTTGTTGGCTGATCCTTTAACAAAAGTGTTGAAGCCGAACATCTTTGTCACACATGTACCTCATATGGGACTTCGTCCTACTTTTGATTAGTGATATGAGCAATGAAATTATATTTTATAGTTTATTATTTCAATTTGTGATTGTATACATTGTGTGTTATTGAAATTGACAAACATTAAAATAGGAACCTATGAACATTGAGTTCATGTATATTGTGATACCCATTAAGTGATAATGCTACCTGTAATACATGGAAGGTAATACCCGATAAAAGGGGACTTATAGCCTTGATTCTTGTAGCACGACATCAGTTTACCTAGACAGGGCAATGACATTGAGTATACGGGTCAAGTGGGAGAATGTTGGATATTTATTATTATAACCTATTTAGATATTAATTAGGATAATTAATAAATATTTCTGAGTGTGGCTCGTAGTCATTGGACCCAATCCAAGGTGGGTTATTGACTCAGTTTATTTAAGGTTAATTTTCAGATTGTGGAAATTAACAATTCATTGAGTGTGAGATCTCTTTCTGAGTCCAGAGTGAAACCTAATTCTCAGCTTTCCTTCTGAAAGTTTCCCACTGGTGACGACTAAAAATAAGTTGCCATCGTTGTGCCTAATCACCAACTGGAAGAACCTGTTATTTATCTGACAGTGTTCTCTTTTGACAGGTATTCCATTTTATTCTAGTTCTCCTCAGATCAATCAAGCTAAAGGCGAGAGGTAACCTTAAGTCTTCCGCTGTATCTCATATATATTTAGTATTCATATATGTTATAATCTGGACTGATTATAATATGATTGAGATGTTTATTTTCTAATATCTTCTTCTATGTAATCGCTAATATCCCTGACATTAATTCTTTTTTTTAATGCTTTATCTTTCCATTTCTTCTCCTTTGATTAATTGGCACCAGGGAAACGCTATTGAAGAGGCAAGCAACTATGACACCAAGATTCAGTTTCAAGCAGAGAGCCATGCGTACCTGTGGAGGGAGACATAGCCAAGAGTGGTACGCTGATCTCTTGAAAAACATGACAAACACATCCACTGTCTTTGCAAAGCATCAAAACATTTTTGTCAAGAATTCCTCTCTAAGCAACCCCCTGATCACTGTGGTGTTCAATTTAGGATTTTTTGTCTAAAATGGAATGCATTGGAGGTCTCAAGAATGTCCTCAAATTCTTATAGTAAACTAGTACTGATAACATATTAATGGAAATTAAAAGGAATGCAAAAGATATTTGGGATGAGAGAAATAAGAAGGGCAGGAGAGAATTAGAAAGAAAGAGGGGATAATTATTATTCTATTCATTCAAGCTTACAATCATTTGGTATATGCTCACTATTTATAAGCTACAAATCCTTAAATTATATTCCAAGAGTTATAAAAAGAATAAATCTACATAATTATAAAATATACATTTGAAGATTATATGTATTAATTATAAAAAATTCCTAAGAGATCATTTATTTGTAAATTATATAGTTTTACTGTAAAACTCCAAAAGATAACTTAAACAATTATAAACATTCACACTTAATATTATAATGTTCATAACAACAGAGATCTAATTAATCAAGAAATGATCATAATAGCATATATTAAGGCAGTCAAATATGGATCAGTGATTGAATTGAATAGGTTGATACAATGATTCAAGAGTCATTAGTTTCTGTAATTAAATTAGGATCAATTTAATTTGAATTAAAATAATTTAATTTAATTAAAATATATAAATATATTTATATATATAAAGTAATATTTAACTACACTTAAATCAATAAAAGAGTTAACTAACAAACAAATATAATATAACACTATATTTTTAACTTAGCTTAGTACGTAAAAAATTATAAAATCTAATTTAATCGATTTATCTCAAAATTTATGATTGGACTAGGAGATTGATGTATCAATTTAATCATCTTATCATCGATTAGGTTGAGTTTCCATACATTGTGATTGATATATATATATATATATATATATATATATATAAGAAAGTGTTATATCAACATATTATATATAAAATAATGACCCTACTATTACAATCAATGAGACGTTATTAATTATTAATTAATAGTATTAATACAATGCCTTGAAGCTAGAATAGTCCACGTTACCAGAAAGTAGGGAAAGGAGTAATAATTCATGGACAGACCCTGGGGCCACTGATTAAGACTCATAAAAAAACCATCAAACTAAATTATATTTTACTTTAAAAGCCTCCAATGCCATAATAGCATGTGGTGTTGATTGCTCATCCAGGGACTATGCTATGATGTTAATGGATCTTGTGTCCATCTTGTCATGTGTACTACGTGTTCGTTTCATCTTTATCGTTTACATTTCATATAAATGTTTTATATATTTTTTTGAACAAAATTAATATACAAATACCTATAATTTCATGTCATATTTAACAAAGTTTTTATAATTTTTTCAATTATAACTAGAAATTTCGTCCTTGGGTTACACACATATAAAAAAAGGTTATAATTAATAAATTATTTATAATTATTATAAATTTTTATTATAGTTAAAAGTTTAATAGTAATTAATCAATAATCTTATTAAATTATAATTTAAAATTTTTTAAAGATCAAAATTAGTTTAATAATTAGGATTATTGATTCCAACTTACAAACAAAAGAATGAAATTGCTAAATCTGGTTGACATATATCTATAAAGTATTATAATATTTGATGAGTATAATTAATAGTTGATAATCCTTATACTGTATTATATTTAAATATTGTTAGGTTTAATTAAAAGTAGTTTTCTCAAAATATTTTTTTATTCATGCTGACTTAAATTTAAAATATTATATTTAAATAGTCAAAATATTTTTTATATGGACTAAATGCATATTGATAAATTAGATTATATGATACAAATAGATCCATATAAATGAACATAATATTTTTATTATTATTATGTTGATAATAAATAAATTTTATTTCATCATCTTATTTTTTTTAAAAAAACACAGCATATTCCTAATTAATTGAATTTCATTAAAATGACACAGATATGGACCAAATCCGAGTAGTCCCTTCGTGATGAAGTAACAACAACCTTATCTTCTTATTTTCCCCCATTCCAATGTTATCATCCTCGTACCAATCCAGCTCATTGTTGAAACAACACATCTAGTTCTAACCCAAGCTCTTTAAAAAAAACAATTATTTTTAAATAAGCTTAGAGCAATTAATTATGTATATTATATTGTTTTTGTAAAAAAATTAATTTAGATTTTCTTTTTTTTAAAAAAATTACTACCTCAAGCTTAATTATAAAATCTAGTAAACTTTTTAAGATAAATTTAACAAGTAAAATAAATCAATTAATTATAACTATAAAATATAATTGACTAATTTATATATATTAAAGAGTATATAATATGAATTTATCTTGAGATATTGATCATAATTAATTAATTTATTTAGCTTTATAATTATGACTGAATATAGTATTTATTTAAAATTATATATTGATTTCCCTAAAATGATTCATATAAGTATGTGCATTTGAACTACCTTTGATAGATACCCTTTAATATGTGAAATCATATAGAGATATATTAGGGATAAATTATAATTTTAGGAAAATAAAGTGAATTAGAGTTTTATATTTAAGAATAAATTTAACCCATATGTAGCTTTAATAATTAGAAATGGAGGGAGTATAATATAATAGTATACATAATTATTTTGGAGAGATATGTCATATTTATTATAATTAACTAATTTATTTTATTTCCTTAATTAACTTAAGTTAGTTAACTAAATCTTATATTAAGAATAATAAAGAATATAATTTTTTCTTAGAGTTTAGGTAGTATCTCTAATCAATAACTATAAATTAATTTTTTTGAAGTATAAATATCACCGATATAAGTTTGTCTTTTAAATTTGTCCAAATTTAAAGAACCAAAAGATTATATTAATTTTTTATTTAATAATTATAAGAGAAAATTACACTTTTAAAAGAACATAATTGAAACTTTAAACTGATTAGGAATTTGTGGGAAAATAATTTCATTCCTTCAGCCAAAAGTGGGAAAATGGTTACGTGGTTAAATGGATAATTTATTTTTTAAAAAAGACAAATCCAAATATCGCGCTACTTCCTCTCTCCTACCCCTCCAAGTCTCCATCTCCAGCCTCTCTCTTATCCTTCTGCACCCTCTTTCTCCTCCACTCTCACTCCCCAAATGGTAGCGGGGCTTTGGAGCCAAAAAAGGGAAATCGTTCTCCTAGAGAAAGATTTCTCAATTTTTATACAAAAAAAAAAAATGGTTGCATGTCAGACTTAAATGGCAAAATCGTTCTCATATAGAATGACTTAATAATTTTAAAATCGTTCTCCCTTGAACGATTTTAAGTATGGCATATTGGTAAATTTCTTTCACCTTATAGTATCTTGATATTTTTTTACTGTTTATCGAGGATAAATTTACCAAGCATTTGCATCCCAAACAATACTTAGATCAAGTTATTTATAACTATTATGTCAAATAACAAGTCTATGAACTACCCACAATAAAAAATATCCTAGTATCTCTAAGTAACTATATTAGATGTATACCTAAGGTTTGAATATGAGACCCTTACTTAAATGGGAACCAAACATTCAGTGGTAAATATGCTATTTTTTCAATCATGCAAATTAAATGTGATTAAACTATGAGGATATCAAAATATGAATACGCCGAATATCATGCAGTTTACTTTGTTTTTAATCATTTTAAATTTTATTTGATTAAAATCATGATATTTTTAAGTTAATAAATGTAAAAAATATTTTTAGTCTAAGCTTTATTTCTTTCAAAATAAAACCATATAACAGATTATTAACTTTAGATTAAAATATTTTGTTTTTATAAAATATCTTTTCAATTTTCTAACTTCAGATTATTAATCTCAAATGATATTTTTTATACCAATTATTATTATTTTTAAAAACAAAACTTATTAGAATTTGAAAATATTTTATCAACATTTAGAATTTTAATATTAGCATTTTTAATAAATAAATTAAATATATGAGTATTAGATGACTAAAAAAATACTTTAGTTAATACAATGTTTAGTTATTATAATTTACTCTCAGTTTAATTTCTATCTCTATAGTTCAAATCATAAATTTTTTGTTTCTTAAATTTTTTTATCTAAAATATTAGTCCTTGTATTTTGATAAAAATCTGGACTATTTTATCTCTTAAAGATTAAGACTTAAGATTTAAAACTATAGAAACCAAAATCAAGATGAGAAAAACTATAGTGACCAAATATTGTATTAATCTAAAATATTATATAAAATTAAATGATTAAAATAAAATATTATGTAAAGTTAAATAATGATATAAATAATTTTATTGATAAATAATGTATTAGAGGTGGGAGCAATATTTATATGCCCATTATTATTAAGCAAAATTGGCGTATAGGGCAGATGAGACTCAGATGATCCCAAAATTAATTTAGGATAAAAGAGATTTCTTAACATTATTTTTTCTTCTTATTTTTTTTTTATATAGTTAAGGGTATTTCTACTCTTTGATACTTATAGCACAAAAAGTTATCATTTCTTCTAACAAAATTTTGGTTAAAGTGGTAAGTGAACACATCTCTATAAAGATAATAATATAAATTTAAATCTTAAAAAATATACTTTAAATCTTAAAAGAAATTATACTTTTATCAAATAAAAAATAATAATAGAGCTAAAATGTTATTGTTTAACATTTTTTTTTCTTTGTACAAGATTTGAATCTAGAACCCTATTTAAGGAAAATCAAATTCTTTTCCTGAGACTCAGCTATATCTCAACTTAATAATAAGTTGAGATACTCTTACACATTACTTTTATGAATATTCCTATATTACCCATTTTATCTACTACACAAACATTATCTTTTATTCTTCCACATTTAGAATATCATACTATAATTTAGATTTCTTTATTCAGGCTATTCGCCCTCTCTTATAAAAAACAAGTATTAAAATTAATTAATTAATTAATTAAGAGAGAGAAAGAAGAGTGATGATTGTGTCTCAAGATATGGATATACACGTTTGATATTCAAATCTTATCCTCTCTATCCGTGTCGGCCTGAAACAAGCCACTACTTTTGCACACCATACATACCGTGATTGATAATGACACTTTTTTTAGATAAGCAAAAAATTATTACAAATACAATAAATAACGTTGGTCAATGTTATCCTTTTTCTTCATTCGTGTGTCTGAGTCTGCATTCATTTATATATATATATATATATATATATATATATATATATATATATATATATATAAAAGACTCCATTTTCTTATGTCAAACACATATTCATGCAATTAAGTACATGGCTCACCAAAAAGATATGTATCTGCTCAAGAACCGTTCTTGCTTTCCTCGTTGACAGATCAAAAGCTTTCTGAGACAGATGCGCAGAAAAATATTATGGATGTGGGAAACACAACGACTTGGGATTTTACAAAAGCGGATCATGATGATGCTGATGATGATGGTGACGTTTCAGCATCATCATCCATTGGATCCATCTCAGAAGATGACTCTGTGACGACTGTAAGTTTATCACCTTCTTTATCAGAATTCACTGAGGAGACAGCAGACTCTTCAACCATAACGTCATCTTCTTCTGCTTCTTCACCTGCTCAATCAAACGAGCCTTTATTTGAACTGTCCCAGCTTATGAACCACCTTCCTATCAAGTAAGAAATTTCTTGCCTTGTATTTCTTCTATAATATATATATATAACACTAATAAACTTTATCTCACTATAGGTAAATTAGATAGTAAAGAATTACTGTGTTTTATCAGCAACTAAATTTTTCTAAATATATTGTTAAGTGAAAGATCTCTTTAGTAACTTTATTAAATATTTTCTCTAATTTTCTTCTATCTATTTTTAAAAGATTTTATACTGTCTGATTTGCTCTCCTTAGCAGCGTCTCAAACTACCTTCTTTGTCTCCAAATACACTTTTTTCACTTTTATAACCGATACGCAAACTTTTCATCTTGTATACGTGTGTGTGAAATCAATAATGGGGATTGGGTGTTGTGAACTGTAGGAGAGGGTTATCAATGTTCTATGAAGGGAAGACTCAGTCTTTCAGTTCTTTAGCAACAGTGGAGAGCATTGGAGATCTTCCTAAGAAAGCCACACCTTATAATTGCAGAAAGAAGATGAAGTCACCGAGCAAGAACTATGCAGGAGATTTGGACAGATCACACAAAGTTATATCACACATTAGTCCGAAGCCTACAATATCAAAGAAGTCTTCAAGAGGATCTGTAGTTTCTGCACTTAGTAGTACAAGAGGGAGTTTTTTGGGAGGCTCTAGGCTCTCCATTGCTGTACACAAGAACTTTTGATGAGATCGTTCAAAACAGCCAGAGTTTGCTCTTCCATGCACAAAAATTGAAAAAAATTTGGTTCGTTATGTATAAAATGCGAGTATATTAATTTTTTTCTTTATTTTCTTCTTATATACTCCTTCAATCTTAAATATACGAGTTAATTAAGGAGTTATATGTTCCTAAATATATAACCTCAATCTATTTTATTTTTAATATGTACCATTTTTTTCAAATTAATTTACTTAATTTATAAAGTGATATATAATATATTGTTATACATGTGTATTTTAGATAAATAAGATCATATATTATAATTAAATAAATTATCTAATTTTTTAATCTATTCAAATTAGTTAAGTATATTTTAAATTAAGGATCGGGGAGTATATACAATAGTACTAAAACTCAACCTAAGTCAGTTCATTAGACCAATAAAGTGATGAACTAACCTCCTCGCCGGTCCAATCATGAGTTTTATGTTAGAATAGTTTATCACCCAAGAAAAGAGTGAATTGAGTGCTACAGAATTTTTGTTCTTCAAGCGTATACATCGAGCGAGTTAAGAAGGGCATATTAATTGAGAAGATAGAAATGAATACAAGGAAGAATAATACCTTGTTTGGTCTAGACACACACTTACCTCTAGTCCCCAGGCACCCATAAAATTTTCAATCCACTATATTCCTCAATTTTAACACATATAGGGCTCATTTGGATAAGAGTTTAAAAATGACTTATGAAAAAAATGGCTTTTAGGCAGCTTTTAGAAAAGAGTTTATGGAAAAAAAGTGGTTCTGAATAAATGAGTGTTTTGATAGTTATTACCAGAAGAACTTTTGTAATTGAAAAATTACTAGAAATAGTATGATTATTAAATATAAGAGAGATGAGAGATAAGAGATAAGAGATGAGAGAGGGTGTAGAAGAGAGAGGGTGTAAGAAAAAGTAAGGCTAAAATAGTAATTGGTTAATCCATAAGCTCTTTTACTGTTCCATAAGCTAGTTTCAGTAGCTTATCTAAAACTTTGGTTTTAAACCATAATTTAGTCTAAAAGCCCTTTTGATCAAATATAATTATTTGTTTTAAAATTTCTCCAAACTAAGATTTTGTCCAAAAAGGCTTTTAAAACTTAGGGTTGGTAGTTTACCAAACACACATATACTTGAGAACCACTATAATCCCTTCAAGTTTCACTAGAGAACTTTTCAATCCCAATTTTATGGGTACTTGAGAACCTTAACTCCCCCTTACAACTTGTAAGTTAATTACCTCTATTGATAGTGTTGGAAAGTGGGCTGATCCACTTTTGATGGATTAGACCCAAACCTAATAGGCATGGGGTCATTGTGAGAATAAGGGAGAGAGTATGGTATATATGTGTAATATATCCCATATGAAAAGAAGTGAGAGTTACCCACCGGATGTGCAGGAGCAGGACATAGGAAAGTAGGTATTTTATTTTTGAATCCCATTTTTCTCTCCTTTCATGCGTGCATAAACATAGAAAAGACAAGCATTTTTCTATGTGTGTGGTTGCGCTGTATATCTCCCTCTACGTGCAAAGCTTTTTTCTTCCGTGGGTGCATTTGCTGTGCAACGTGACTATGAGCCTGTCCAAAGTGCTCTGATTTTTAGTGAGTATTCGTAAGTCAAACAAGGATTCTAGGTACTCCTAAAACTTACAGTGGTATCATGAGCAAGGTTATGTGCTTCCGTATGCTTCTATGTGATTTTTTGTTTTCTAAATATGCACTATTTTGTATGCTTATTTCTACTTTAAAGTGTTTATTTTGTGATAAGATGTACCGAGCATGCATTTAAACCATAAAACAGAAGTAAGCTCACTGTCCACCAAAAAGATATCTTTCGTTCAAAATTGGGTCATTAGAAAACAATATTTTTAGGCCTTAAAATTAGTCTCATTGCATAGAGCACAAAAGAACAAAGAAAATGACATCGAGAACGTCAAAATCAGATGTCAGACAGAGAAGTTATGACCAAAAAATGAGTCGAGTTCGTTACACCTAACCTGTTTTCTAGTCGAGTTTGTATGACCCGGCTGAAAGTCAGGGATGATTAAAATGGTGCGTTTTGATCATCCCAAAATGGCGTCATTTTGAGATGCCTTCAAAAAAAGAGAAGAGACTATTTTTGCGAACTGGGCTACAAAAAACAAAAAAAAAAAATTGGATTGTCTACAGCCCAGTTTAAAAAAAAGTCTTTTTTTTGGAAGTAGGGGTATGGGCCCACAAAAAAAATCTTTTTTTAATTAAACAAGAGAAAAATTTGGTGACTGACATGTGACAGTGGCCACGTGGTAGCACTAGACTGGTGGGTGTAATACACGCGCTAGTGGCCAAGAGTGAGCTTTGTTTAGTTTTTTATTTTTTCTGAATTTTTTCTTCTTCCAGCGCGTGAGAGAGCGTAAGACATCCGATTGATGTGCAGTTTATTCCTAAAAATTTCTAAAATTGATATCTTTATTTTGATGTAATTTTCTAATTTTTTGGATAATTCTGGACCTATTTGTGAATATTCAGTGTATTTTCTGGTGTTTTTAAGTGTTTAAAACTTTTAAAAAATTATGATAATTAATATTTTTTATTATTTAGGTGAAAATGACTTCATATAGCACTAAATCTCTGGGATATAGCTTATATGATGATATCTCATTTCTGAATGATGTTAATAACCTAGAGAAAAAATTTTAAGAGGACCCCAAGGGGGAACCTGAAGAAGATATAGAATAAGAACTTGATGAACTTTCTAAAGAAGACCTAGAGGAGTTATAGAGGAAGTTCTACAAGAGGAACTAAAAGTAATGAATGATTACAGATTGAGGTTGAAAACTTTATTCCCCATCAAACCCCTTGTTGTACAACATTTCATAGTTTCTTCAGATTCAAACTCCAAGATGGTGCCTACTCAAACTTCAGGATGAATCCCCAGTTGAGGATAGAGAGGAAGCAAAATAACCTCTTACCCCTATTTTGGCCATGAACATAACTGAAAGAGATACAACCAAACTAACAAATATAAAAGGCATTAATGGTGCAATTGGCTATTACATTGATTCATGATGGATAAGAAGAATACTGTATTCTACCTCAAAGTCATAATGAAATATATAAGAGCAACAAGTGTTAGAGGTAAGCCTATACAAGGACGTATACTCATATCAAATTATGCATATTTTTATTTGATTTCTACTACTTTGTTTTGTTAAATACATGTTTTATTACTCTTTTTTTGTGAAGAATTGACATTTATTACATGCCTTATATGCAAGAGAAACATGTTTCATTTCATTTTATCTTAGTTATGATTCATTTATAATTTTTTATAAGTGGAAACCTTTTAGATAATGAGTCTTCTAAAAGCAAAACTTGATGAGAATATTGCTTATATTAATTTTTGATAGAAAGTGATGGCGTTGCTAGTGCCTATGTGATGGGAGGTACAAATATATTCTTCTGATCATGGGTCTAGTGATGTTATTATTTTTTGATCAAAAATAATAAAAGTACATAACATTGTATACTTTACATGTGCTATATATATGTAAATTCACTTAAATGTTCTATGGTTTAATAAATTAATGTGGGATAAGTTTGTCACATAACCGATACTGAACAATGTCATCAAAGAACATTATTGTTAAATTAAACAAGGAAAAATTTCAATGGGGAGAATTGGGATATTTGGCACTGAAAGGTCTAATATATTCTAGAAGAACATGATGTAATTGAGATATTAACAATGGCAATAGTAGAGCCTGAGGTTTGAAATACGGTCTAGCACAGGAGAGATTAGAAGGCATACCTATCCTAAAAAAGAAGAATAGCATAACAATAATCACACTGCTAATTGTAATGGCTTATGATTTAATACGTGAGTTTGAGACACATAAAATGACACAAGCTATGTGGATTGCATTAAAGGATAAGTTTAGTGGAGTCTCCATGACTAAACTTAGAAGATTGTCGCTTAAATTTGATACCTATAAGTTAAAGCTAAATAATCCTATGAGGCAACATTTGAGAGATATGTCTAACATGCTTTGAGAACTGAAGGAGGCTAAACATAATCTATCAGAAGAGACGTAAGTGTAGGTTGTCATCAAGTTGCTCACTACCAGTTGGGAGCACATGAAAGTTAATTTGACCTATAATGAAAATATCATTATTATGTAGCTAAGTATTTAGAGCTAGAGGATAAACGTCTGAAGGCTTATAAGGCCACTAGACAAGCCTATTTAATTGAAGATACCTATCCTTCCCATTCAAAGCCTGAATTTAAAAAGGGCAATAAATTTTAGAGAAATGGGAAGAAAGGCGGTTTACCACCCAAGAAAGGCAAGTAATAATACAAGAAGGGAAGGAAAGGCAGCAGGAAAAAGTTAGACCTAAAGAAGGTCAAATGCTTTGCCTGCCACAATATGGGATATTTCGCATGTGATTATTCTAAACAGACAGAGGGGAAAGGTAACAGTGAATTATGTGAATTCACATGGCTCATTTGTTTCTAATACTATTTTTCTGACAGAAAATGTTTCCTTTTCTTATATTATTGACTCAGGCTCTACAGACCACGTAAGTCAAGATCGAAGATCTTTTGTGGAATATCGTTGGCTATCATTTCAAAGTAAGTGGCTTTCGTTAGCAATAATGCAAGGATCAAGGTTCGAGGATTGACACTTGCAAACTTGTTTTGCATGGTGAAAAGACCTTGATATTGCATGATGTGCTTCATGCTCCTGACATCCGACATAATTTAATTTCTATAATTTGCTTATTAGATTTTAGGTTTAATGTAAACTTTCATGGTAAAATTGTAGACATTTATAATAACACAATATTTTATAATTCAGCTTCCCGATTTCAAAAGTTCTTTATTTTGGATATTGCTAGTGATTTTAATGCTCACGATAGTTTTACTATTACTTTAAATAATCCTTATTTGAATATCTGGTATACTAGATTAGGACATATTAATCAAAATAGAATGATTAAATTGGCAAAAGAAGGCTTGTTATGGGTAATCCTTAATGTGGATATGTCATTATAGGAAAGCTATCTAGCTAGTAAGGCTACTAGAAAATCATTCGATAAGGGAACACAAGCCAAAAATTTGTTGCAATTAATCTATTATGATATTTACAGTTTAGTGAGTATGAGGGTGAGACATGAATCTTGGTATTTTATTACCTTAATTGATTTCTTTTCATAATATGTTCATGTCTATTTGATTTCACATAAGTCCGAGGTACTAGAGTACTTTAGATGATACATAAATGAATTAGAAAATCAAATGGACAATAAAATTAAGGCATTACGTACTAATCGAGGTCATGAATACCTTTTAGATCAATTCAAATAGCTTTATGAAGAAAAAGTTATTGTTAGGCAACTAACTATCTCTCACACACCTTAACAAAATAGGGTTGGCAAAAGAAGAAATAGAACTCTTCTAGACATGGTTAGGTATATGATGACTCAGGTTAACCTTCCAATTTCACATTAGGATTATGCTTTATTTATGGAAAATTTTATACTTAACCATGTGCCCTTCAACTCAGTCGCTTCCATGCCCTACGAGTTATAGGCTAAATGCCAACCAGATCTAAGCATTCTTAGACTTTGGGGCTCAGAGGCCTATATCCATGACAATTCTCATAGACATGGTAAACTGGGTCCTAGAGAGAATAAATGTATTTTCATAAGGTACTATTAACCCTAAAAAAGATATGTATTCATAAGTGAAATTGAAGATGAGACAGTGACTAAAACAAAATCAATATATGTGGTATTCATTGAAACAAAATTTTCCAATAGGGGAGATATTGACCGCACTTTATCTCTTTATGAGACTCAGGAACAGGGATAGAGTCGAACAAATTGATAGACCATAATACTCTAGGTATGTTAATTTGAGTGGGAGCTAAAAATAATTAATACAAAGATCGAGACAAATGAGAAAAGATAAGTAAATTGCTCCGATCAGAAGGAGTAAATGGGAAAGTGTTCCAAAGAGACGCTTCCAAATAGAAGGTAAAACACTCTTATTTACTCTAGAAGGGGATAATGAACCATGCACTTTTCATGAGGCCTTGACAGGTCCTACTAAGAAGGAATAGAAGAAAGCAATGAAAGAAGAAATAGAGTCAATGATGAAAAATCAAGTTTGAGAATTGGTTGATCTATCAAAAGGGCATAAAGCCATTGGGAACAAGTGAGTTCTCAAAATCAAGAGAAAGGTGGATAGATCAATTAATAAATTCAAAGCCCGATTGGTTGCAAAGGGATATACACAATAGGAAGGTATATATTATGAGGATACTTTTTCACCTATTATGCGCTTCAATTTGATAAGACTTATTCTAACAATAGTAAATAGTTTAAATACGGAGTTACATCATATGGATATAAAAACCATATTCCTAAATGGTGATATGGATGAAGAAATTTCTACATTAAGCGGTTTGATGGTAACTTTATAATATTATCCTTATACGTAGACGACATACTATTAGTTGAAAATAATCTTGACTCGGCGATAGCTATTAAAAAATGACTTTCATCAAATTTCAATATAAAAAATATGGGTAGAGCATAATACATATTTGGAATCAAGATTTTAAGGAATCCAAGATAATCCTCACTTTTTCACAAGACAATTATATCAAGAAGATACTTAAACTATTCAATATGAGTGACTGCAATCCCGTAGATATTCCTGTAGCCACTTGAGTGGCCATGAGTTCTGACATGTGTCCCAAAACTGAATTAGACAAAAAAACAAATGGAAAGAGTTCTATATGTTAGTACCATTAGTAGCCTGATGTATGCGATGATATGTACAAGACCAGATATTTGTTATGCCATAGGGCTGGTTAGCATATTACAGTCCAACCCCGATGAGAAACATTGGAAAGCAGTAAAGAGGATCTTGAGATACTTAAAAGGCACATCTGACTATGCGTTATTTAACAAGGAAGTGATCTACACCTAGTAGGATATTTTGATACTAATGTAGGAGGTGATAAAGAAGATCGAATTCAGGATACACTTTCTTGCTTAACAACGGCGCTATATGTTAGAGTAGCAAGAAGCAGATATGCATTGCTTTACACTCTATGGAAGTTGAATTTGTGGCATGCACTGTAGTAGTGTAAGAGGTTGTTTGGCTGAAGAGATTTATTGAACACCTAGGATTTAGGAATGAAAGTACAAATCTGGTATTGATACACTATGACAATACAATAGCTATAGCCTACACTAAAGACCTTAAGTATTACAGTAAGACCAAACACATTGATATCAAGTATAACTCTATGAGGGATTATATAGTATAGAAAATTGTAACTGTATAATACATTTCAATCAAATGTATGGTTACAGACCTGCTGACAAAGCCAATAGGCAAAGAAACATTTGAGAAACATGTAAAATCCATTTACATGGTTAAAATATAAAAATACAGACTATATGTAATATTTTATTTTCATTAATGATATCATGTCATTTATTATTATTTATATGTCTCAGTAAAATTATACAATGTCTAATATGTCATACAAGTTAAAAAGGGTAGCTCTCTTACACAAGAGACCGCCTTTAATGCTAGAGAAGTGTTGAAAAATAAGAATGTGTTCACCAATAAAGTAGCAAGAGTGCTAATATAGTAGAGAAGAAACACAAAAAATGTCACATTGGCTTAAAAAGTGCAGTAAGTCGAGATGAGATCCATGAGTAAGATATGGATTGAACTATGGATATATAAATCCATAAAACCTATAGCCAGATAACAAATTCTTCAAAATTGACTTCATATTATGTGATTATAATTGAATAGTTTGGGTTTATATACTATGAGTGTCTAGACGTAAGTCTGTACGGTGTGATTGATAGAATTAAAATGACATACACTCTTGTAGGATAATAAGAGTACTGTAACATGTGATTCATACCATATGTGCTAAAGAACTACAAATAGAAAAAAAGTGAATCAATCCCTACTTCATTATTGTATGAGTTCTAGAAAGGTATCATCCTTTCATTAATGTCCTTTGACTTGACAATATTATGGAGGTATGTTTCAGCGATTGCTATTTTAGTATATATCCTATGGTCAAATTATATATGAACTAAAGGTATTATGCTAAGAACTGGTTGATTCAGATCAAAATGATATATGGGCGAAAGAAAGATTGCCAGAATATACACATCTATACTGGTGTCTGTGAAATGGTCTTTTGTGATATTATTTTGTTAATTTCATAAGTATGGATACTATGTATGAGTGGAGGCTATCTAAGTTATATGCTAACTCAAAAGGGATTAGGTTAGCCATAAGAAAAGTGTATATTGCTAAATCTAGGATATTCAATGAACTATAACTTATTCTGATCGAACTACACAAAAGAGTTGCTTTGTGCTGGTCTCTATAAAAGGGATTTCTAGTACAAACACCTAAATGGAGACGTCATGTATACGCATTCACCGCAAAGCACCTAGTATAAAAGAAAGAAGAGAATGAGATTTGACCAATGATATCTAATCCACTAAATGTGAGTGGGAGATGTTAGAAAGTGGGCTAATCCACCTTGGGTGGATTAGGCGCAAACCCAATAGGCATTGGGGCCACTGTGAGAATAAGGGAGAGAGTGGGGTATATATGTGTAATGTACCCCATATGAAAAGAAGTGGGAGTTACCTACTGAATATGCAGGAGTAGGACATGGGGAAGTGGGTAGGTTTAATTTTTTAATCTTATTTTCCCCTCCTTTCATGCGTGAATAAACACAGAAGAGACATAAGCATTTTCTAATTGTGCGGTTACTCTGTATATCTCCTTTTGTGTCTGAAGCTCTTTCCTTCCATGGATGCATTTGCTATGTAATGTGACGATGAGTCTGTTCAAAGTGCTACGATTTTGTGTAGGTATTCAATGAGTCAAATCAGGATTCCAGGTATGCCTAAAACTTACAGATAGTGAGTACTTACAAACAATAATCTTATCTCACATAAAGGATTATGATAATTGCTAAAGTACAATTAATATATATATATATATATCTTGATTACATGATGATAAGCACCAAAGCACTGAGTGAGGGTATTATCTTGAAGCTTTAAGTGAATCTGTATAGATTCAGAATTTTAACACTTTGCCATTGTACACACATGCTACTCTCTATCTTCTGTTTTGAATGATCTTCTATTTATACATGATGTTAGATATATGTATGTTAGATACAATCTTCTTATCGTTAATAGGCATTTTGTAACAGTTATTTTATGGTATTTCTAACGGTTATAAGAGCTACAATAACAATTTCTAGCGGTTAGGTAAACAGCTAGAAACTCATGTGATAGAAATAGTTTTCTAGTAGTTAGCTAGAACCACTAGGTAGTGTGATCAAAACGCTAGAATCTTTCTAGCAGTTCAAGTAAACACTAGAAAAAAATCGTGGCAAGAGAAGGCCAATGGGATTATGTTAGTAGCAGTTCACAACTACTAGAAAACTGCTAGAAATGTTGTTCCAATTGTGAATGAAATTTGAATTTGGCTAAAATTTTTCTTGTCTTTGTAATTTTCTAGATGTTTTGTAACTGCTAGAAGGTTCATTTCAGTTGAAAAAAACTCCAATTTTTTATTATTCTAAAACATGATATTATTAATTAATAAACTATTAAATAGATTATATCATATGATTATGTTGATATGTGTAATTAGAAATGTATTAAATGTTATATATTAAAATATTATTGTGATAAATAATAAGTAATTAAATTATGATTGTATCATATGAATTTAATTTAATTTGATAAGATAATTGAGTTAGAGATTCAATAATTGGAGATGAGATAGTTTGTAGTATTGAACTTCAATTCTTAAGTTGAAGAAATGATTAGATTGGTTGAGATAAAGAAATAAAATTTGAAAGAAAAAAATATAACTATGTTATTAAACTATAATTGAAGATAAATTAAATAAATTAAGATTTACAAAATAAATAATATCTTACTATATAAAGAAAAAAGGAGGAGGAGAAGAAGAAAAGAAGACATAAATTTAAGGAATGAGGTGAAGGAGAGGGAGGAAAAGAAACGAGGGAGTGAATAAATGAGTAAGTGGTATTTATAGATGTCTATGAAGGATTTCTAGGGGTTTTGATCATTTCGTAGCTATTTTTTTGCCCAGTCAATTCTAGAAATATCAAATCTTTAATTTTTAAAAAATGAAATAATTTTAATTTATTTGTATATATTTAATTTATGTATGAAAAACAAATTATTAGATGAGTGATAGAGATTATTGAATATGTTATTCTTGATTATCATCTTGCCTTGAAGGAGAAATTAAAAAAATTATTATTAATTAGGATTATAATTAAATATATTTGGGAAAAATTTAGTGGTAAATAATTTAATAAAGGACATATACCTGACAATGGCTAAATCAATGTCTACTTGAGGAAATAAGTCTTCAAAATTCATCAGTGGAAAGGTCTCACTGTCATAAGTAATATCATCATCACCCATATCCTAAAGATCTCGTGACTTGAGATAGACGACTATATTACAGTCTTTATGCTTCTCATCCTAGACATAGTAAACCTGGTGTGACTTAAAGGCAAAAATATATGGTTTATCATCATATTCCCCCGTATGAATGAGTCTAGAGTAATTAACAAATGTGATGCCTAAATGGTCAATATTGAGTCCCTGTAAAGTTGTCGTATTTGCCCAGGAACACTTGAAAAGAGTTACAGTGAAAAGCTAATAACCTAACTCAATGATGTCATTTAGCTTTCCATAGTAAGCGATTCCTCCAAAAAGCATTTCACCTTTACTACTACTAGCATAACATCTCATTCCAAATATGGCTCAAACTCCAGAGTTTTGTGAGCAATCTCTAATTACGTACAACCGTACAAAACTTGAACCCATTGACATTATACGCGGCATACCTTCTTGCATGGTCTAATGGACTGAGGGAAAGAGTTTTGAGTTTATCTATGTACAGGCTGATGTCATCACATATTTGATGTATAAACCAACTAGGGAACTTTGTGGAATCTTGTATCAATGTCAGTAGAATGCTCACGCCCTTATAGCTGCCATTTGAGATAATTTCTAAACTTATTACAATGAAGTATAATTTGTTTGAGTTAGTGAAGAATAAATATAAAGTTTAAAAGTTGGTGAGCGCATAATACTTACTGCATGCAAGGTTAAACTTGGCTACAATTTATCAAAACATGTTTATGTGCATGGAGTTCTTTGTGGAAGTGAGTTTAAATAAGACAATTGACGGTCAAATATTTCTACGGTTTCTAACCGCTATAAAATGTTCAAGAATGAGAGGGAAATTCAAATTTCAAACTATACATTTTGTAGATATTAGTAATCGCTAGAAATATTCATCGTGGAGGGATATTTGAATTTTAAATTTTAGAATGTAACGGTCAAACTTTTGTAACAGTTAGTAACCTCTAGAAATATTAAGTTCAAAGGAAAATTTGAATTTCAAACTTAAAAATTTATGGTGAACTATATAGAAGTTAATAACTGCTAAAAAAGTCCATCTGATAGGGAAATTTATTTTCAGACTTTTGAAATTTTCCTGCGAGTGTTTGTAGCAGTTCTAAACCGCTAGAAATGTCAAACTAGTGCCATCTATTTCAGGTTAATATTAAGTTGTTACAAATAATATTAAACAATATTAATTTTAAATTAACACAAGAAAAAATCGAGAAATTAATATTGTAACCATACGTATTTCTATTAAACAATATTAACTTGAACTATCAGGGATCAGGGATGTAGGCCAAAAAAATGGTTTGTTATGGGCCAAAATATCATAAAAATATTAAATTGAGAAATTAAAATTGTAAAAAAATTGTTTAAATAATATTAAACAATATTAACTTTAACCTACATTTAGGGATCATGGGTATGAGATAGAATCAACATCATCCTGATCATCGATTCGCGGGGCCTTATGCTAGTTCTGTTGGGGCTGAGGTAGGCTACTAGGGCTAGAATATTAGTGGCATGCATATGTCAGGGATTGGCGATATCTAGAGGTGTGGAACCAGTGTGATCACAATATCACGTATAGCCACAATGGCTACTTTAAACTGGACAAGTTGTATATGCATATCTCGTCTGATCTCCTCCCCCGGTTCTCGTATGATCTCATCCCCCAATTCTCATTTGATCTCCTCTAGTAGGTCCTCTATTTCAACGAATCTATCTTGCTTCGGTCTCACGCTAGTCTGATGAGATGTCGCTACTGACTGAGAGGTCCCCATAGTGTTTGAAGGCATAACACCACCTGGGTTAGGCAGCCTACTCGATGTAGGTCCAAAGCTAAACTCGATAACTAGATTGGGGTGTTGCGGTTAGCCATGGCCTACCAAGAGTTAGAAGGTGGGATCCAAGGAAGACCCTTGAGACTCCCACAACTCTATATCAACTAAGTCATTCATGCCTTTCAAAATTAACATAAACAAATTAATATTAAATACTTAAACTTAACTATCAAAATTTAATTAATCAATTAATTACCTTCGTCATTTCCTCAACCTCAGCTGATGTAGGAGACTAGTCTGAGGCACATACAAATAAGGTAACATCTCATCATAAGTAGGCTTGGCACCCACTATTGTCTCAACTTTTTTCTCTATAGATTAAATGGAAAAAGTAATTATTTACAAATTATATATACATACACAATGTATAAATTTTTTATGTACTTACAATTTCATCATAGGTGTAAGCAAAGTTCTTGGACACTCCCCTTTGACGCACTAATTGTTGCCTGATGCTTTTAGTATTTCTTTGAGAAAGGGCTTGAAACAAAATGTATACAAATTAAGTTAGTCAAATCAGATAAAAATATAATTTTTTTATAATTAATACAATAATATTAATATCAAATATACCTGATGCTCAAGGGAGATAATCAAGTGGACAAAGTTGGACCACTTTTGCTCCGGGACTCCATTAGGTATATTCGCTAGTATCTCTTGCAAAGGCCTCATCCCGTCCCCATTTTTCTCATGCCACGGATCACACCTATGGTTCTTCCATGCTGCCCTTAATCCTTTTAGGGTATCCACCTTCAACTCCTCTCTTAATATAAATTTACCTTTTAATTAATAAATAAAAAGTTATATTCATTATGTAGATTATATAGATTTAATATATTAAATCTATATATAATCTATATTAAATATATATTATATATATTTAATATTCATTATATAGATTTAATCAAATAATTAAATTCTTTAAATAAATATATATATATTACCTTTATCAGTTCCTAGGCTTCCTGCTTCTTCTGTACTATAACATTCTTCTAGTGCTTCACAAAAATGGGTAACAAGGTCTACTGCTTACGAACAAGCTGCACATACTAACTATATACCTGGCCCCCTCGCCTAGTCAGCTGGCCCAAATCATTCAATGGCACAACTACACATATGCTCGTCATCATGGAGGGATCTCTAAATTCAACCTCCTATTTGACATGTTCCCCTAAGAGCCTATAACATGTAATTGAGAAATTAATTATATTTGAATTAAATTTAAACAACTTTTTATATAAATCAAATAGTTACCCTCGAACTTCACTTCAAAGTCAGTCTAGCACCTTGGAGCACTATGTGGCTTATTCTGCAGATCCTCATTCCGTTGATCCTCTTCTCCTCTAGAGATTCATCAATATAGGTATGCTTATTCCCTTGATCTTCCCCCGATGAATTAGCCTTATCATTATAGGGACTTTATTTTCCATGAAGTTCAAGATCCCCTCCTCACTCAAATTGTAGTCCTCAATGCTTATAAATGCCCTAGAAGCAGGGTCCTTGTTGGGTGTATTAGGATCAACCGGCTCCTTCCCATGTAGACAATTCATCCTAATAATATCAAATAACAATTTATATAAATAGTAAATAATATCAAATAACAATTTAAGAAATAGAATAAATAAACAAAATAAAAAATAATTTTAGAAATAATTAAGAACTAAATTTCTATTCTTACTTGAAAATGTGGAGTACTACTATCTAGATCTGAATCCAGATTTGATTTGTAGAGAGAATTTGGCAGAGCTTTACTTCACAACTTGTCAAAAGTGACAAAATGAGGATGGTAAGGTTATATATAGGTTGCGAATTTCTAGTGATTGTCTCCATAACTACTAGAAGTGCAAACTCTAAACCCTTTGCCACCCTTACTCTTGCCACATGTTAGAACCCCTAGATAAACCAACACATTACTAGTGGTTTTTCAAGCAACCGCTAGAAATGCAATCCAAAATTTCTATCGATTGTCTCATAATCGCTAGAAATTTTGATAACTGTCCCCCTAACTATCCCTACTCTTGTCATGTGTCATGACTTATTGAGAAACTAGCACATTTCAAGCGGTTTTGGAGAAAACCACTAGAAATTTATGTCACTATTTCTAGTGGTTTACAAATAGCTAGAAAATACAGAGGCAACCTTCTGCATTCTCTAACAGTTTCCCCAACCAAATCGCTATAAACAGACCACTAGAAATGTGATGCCAACTTGACGCCATATGGTGCTAGTACTTGTGACATTTTTCTAGCTGTTGGGACTGAACCATTAGAAAGTAGTGAGGCCTATACCCATTATGGTTAAAACGGTTGGAATTTCTGGCAGTTTTGGTAGAAATCATGTTAATTTCTAGCAGTTTGTGTCAACCGCTAGAAACTAATTGGTGCCAACAACTCTTGTTTTGGTAGTTATATGATCATTGGAGCTAGCCATTGGAAGCTTCTCACAAAAAGCACTTTTGAACTTTGTATATCCGTTGATCTGCAATCTTTAATCTCCTACAAAATGTCTCATTATATGTGTTAGGTATGTTTGACACATTTATGAGAGATTTTGATTTGATTTCAAATCCATAGAAAAATTCTAGATGATGATATGGAACTTTTGAAGCTTTGACTTAGATAATATCCTGGGCAAACATGACTTGAAACGAACTTTTAGCTTATTCTAGTCAAATAGGTAAAATATAACGTGAAATGTAAAAGGTAACTTGAATGTGGTTAGAGTCATTTTTTACTTATACCAAACTTGTAGTAACTTGAATCAAATACTTAAAATATAGCATTGTAATTTGAATGTGACTGACTCAGGGTGTTTTTTTGACTTGCAACAAATTTTGGATTAACTCGAGTCAAGTTATAGGTAGTCAAACACAAAGGGTAACTTTAGATGATCATAACTTCTTCAATTCAACTCAAAATTTAGTAAATGACCTATCACTAAAACACTCTTTGAATCTACTTTCAAATGCAGCAAGTCCCACTCTAAAATTCGTTGTAGTTTGAGATATGATTGAAAATGTGAATGAAGATTAGAGACAAGGAGTAAAATCTCATCACCATATTTTTAAAGACATCTCATTCATATGAAACTCTAGATTGATCTTGGTGTCCTTGAACTATATTCTGGGTCTAATTTTATATAAAATAAGTTCCGTACCAAACATATTTGTGGTTTAGGAAATATTGTAGAACCATTGAGCATGAGTTAGAGATGAACATCCTCTTGAGGCACTTTGACTTCTATTTGAGCTACTCTAACTTTCAGTTGAACATTCCAACTTCCAATTCCGAATTCTAAATTTGGGAACTTGAATCTTAACATTTTCATTTGAGCGTACAAGTTCCTCTTTCTTCAATCCTTTTTCTTCATCATCCTTTGGATCAATCTTTGAAGTTCAACTTGGTAACTACCTTATTTTCTTGACCAAACTAACACAAGATATTCACATTAAATATAGCAGTTAGTTAAATAATGAAAGATATATATTATTCAAACTTTTTGCTTCAATATTTGACATCATCAAAACTAATGATAGGTAACATTTTAGACTAGTCAACTAGATTGTATTTTATATGTTTTACTCTACTTCCTAAGACTAAAATTACATCATTTTGAGTTAAAAATAAAAAAGAAAAAAAAAATAGCATTCCAGCATACCCCAAGGGGTAAGCCCTATGTTCGTGCTCCTTTAATAACTCTTTTTTTATTGAATTATATGTTGGTTTATATATGAATATTCTATTTACTTATAAATTAATATATTTTAATTTAAATAACACTTTTTCCATAGCTATATAAGAATATTTTTATATATTTGATTTAAATTATATTATTTTAATTATAATTGTGTTCACCCCAATTCTATCACTATTTAACCACTTACTTTTTGAATAACTGGTTTAACCAATCCAATAACTATTTCAGTAGCAACCTTGTGTGTGTGTGTGTGTGTGGCAAAACCCAATTTTCCTACAAGAACTAATATCACATGCTAAAGATTGACACAAGTATTGCTTTATTTTTATTTTATTTGTTATCATGGAAGCGCCTGCATATGTTTGTTTTGGCTTAATTAATAATACAACCCTATAAGTGTCCTATTAGCACATACAAGTGTTATAAGAGCTATCATTATCATGATTATCAATTGAGATAGTGGGAGAATCATTACTCAAATCTATCTTCAATTATCAATGTAAACGTGAGGAGCAAATTGTAGTGCCTATATCTTTTCTTCTTTTTCCTTCGTGTATTGTGTCCACTCAACTATACTTTTTTATGCCTTGTTATTCATATATCCCACAATTAAGGAATTGGATAGTCAGAAGTTGAAGTTGATTTCAAGTGTAAAAGAGATATTTCAATCTCAATTTTCTTAGCGATACAAGTTTGGAGAGCTTATTGATTTTTATAGTACTCTTTTATCCTTGATATATATCATATTTAATTAATTTTATTAAATTAATTAAATTAGTTAATATAACTTTTTTAACTAAAGCAACCTTAATCATCTTTAACTTCTTCTATCTCTTAATTATTAATAAAAAAAATATCAATAAAGATAATTTAAAAAATTTGATAAATATAAAAAATAAATTTTATATTTATAACTAAGATCAACTTCTCAATTCTTATATTATGGATTATAATAGTATTTAATAATTTCATATAACCAAAAATTAAGTCAAACCTACTTTATAAATTGAACTTATATTTAAAAAATATTTAAAAAAACACTAAATCAATTTTTGTTACATTAGGATTATTTTTTTAATCAATCATCTTTAGATTTGGGGGACATCGCAAGTTAAGGCACAGATAAAAAGTAGGGGCAATATCCCTTAAGTTTCCTATCACAAACAAGTCTCTTTCATAATCTTCAAACACTGTAAATGGTTTCAAAGCTCCCATTGCAAGTAGATGAAGAAATTGTGGAAAGCCTATCATGTTAAATTAACGTCAGTTAAAATATTACACTGCAGTCATCATTTTACCCCATTTTCTTCCAACCAAGTTGACATAACAGGAAAACTAAAGCCCCAGGGAAGGAAAGAAGAGTTTTTTAATTGAGACAAGTTTAGAGATACCACACAACTTGTGTACAAAAAATTGGCAGTCACAAAATTGTGTATTGAAACACACTTGGAGATGTGTCATATCTTGTAGACGGGTACAATTCCAAGAAGATAAAAGCACTTTCTCATCACAGTGGCTGTTGCTTCACAAAGCAAGAGTCTACTTGTTTCCTCAGGCGACCCAACAACCTGCAATCAACTGGCCTGAGTCAACATTCTTTTTTAAAAGGGCAGGCACTATCGGCCTGAAATTATAATCTGGATCGAACCTATTAACCCTCACTTATAGTGGAGCTTACAAGCCACAAGGTCAAAAAGCCCTTGGCTGAGCCAGCATTATGAGAGACACAACATTTCAATTCAGGCTAGGCGGATGTTTGGGAACCAGATTTGAGGTATCCCCAAAATGTGGTTTCCTTCTGAGAAACAAAACAAAATGGGTTCCCAAGCATAGCCTATGATGTTTCCCGGTAAGTAGCACTCCCATAATTTTTTTGGACACTCCATTAACAACTTGTTCAAGGACAGGTTTCAGCTGATTAACCCCCCAGCTGGTACTTTTCCAGATTACAAGTTGACCAAAAAGAACCAGAAGGCATCATTTAGCAGACACCAGAAGAAATATTGCATGCTAGATGTAGATTCCATGTATTATACAGAGTTGGCTTATGAATAGTACGGCTTGCCAAAAGTTTTTTACTTTATACCCATGTGCTAGTGGGCACTTGGGAGCTCCACTTTCTTGCCCTCACTATTGAGAATGATGAGTAAAACAAGAATATAAAGCAATAAATAAAGTGTCAGAACAATACCTGACAATTGGAATAAAATTTTTTGGTGAAGATCTCTGATAAATTATATAGGTATTCACACAACACATTCGGCAATAAATTGGTGCAGGCCTCCTCAACAACCTGAAAAATAAAGCAGAAAATCCCACAAATGAAATGCAAGAATCCTTGTGGATTAACTAATAAGCTAGAACACAATGCAGCCTTAGAGTCACGATCTCATCTCATCCCAGTCACTTGTATTTGAAGTGAAGATGCACTTATTATCAAGTTTTAAATATTAAAGTACAGAATACAGATCTAAAAGCTCAAGGATTAAGGTTTGCATATCCTTTTGACATGTCTTACCTCAGAGAATTGGAGCAAATGAAGCCCCAATGCACGCTCATCTTGATGATCCAAAGCTATTGTCCCAGTCTGTCACAAGTAAATAAGCATGAGATACACTGCACTACATACAAGTTGGAAATTTAGCAGACCAACCATATATAAACATAAATGGGAATATTTATTATGACACTAGTCTTGGGTGATTCATGCCAACAATTTAATCATGTTCAATTTTAAATGGCTGCATTAAAACAGTAAAGGAGTCAGAAGATCATTTCAAAACTCAAGACGTCCATTACTCAAATCCTAAGATCAACGTTGCTTAGTTTAACATTTTGGTAAATTAATATCACAACTCAAAATTATGTTAGATGAGTACTAGGAAAAGACATATCAACCATGGAGAAATGCAATGCAATTTATTTGAAAAGAGGCACAGCTAACTAGACAGGCAGAAAACCAGGAGGAAAAGGACGAACTTACTCTCTTCAACTCCTCAATGTCTTTACCAGATTTCCTGATAATGGAACAGATCCGGGCATGAGCATACAGTAAATAGACAGCAGTATTGCCCTGTTTCACATGAGGTTGAAAGGCATCATTAACATCATAACCGACAGTTTTTTTGTGGAATAAAAGGAGTTAGGCAACCACTAATAGAAGTTTAATACACGTATTTATGGGTAGTTTTAACAGTTTTCAGAGAAATTGTGAAATAGAATGGATTCAATGATTGTGGCTTGTAAAAATGGATATAGGGGATAATGGTCCTAAAATCAACTAGCCTCTTCCCTGTAGCTTTATTAGAGTATTGCATGTTGTTAATGCACCTTATCACTGAGCATCTGATCAAAGTTGAATATGTAATTTGTCAATCTATTGTTCTTCAAGTCAGCATACCTGTCAAGACAAATTAAAGAGAAAGAAATAAGAGGCTACCCCTCACTTAGCATTCTTACTGCCAACATCAGCTAACAGATTGTTACATTGAAGCATAATCATTAAATAAACATACGTTACTAAGATCAATCTTCATGGCAGTGGCACAGAAATAGACAATTGATTGCACACTTGGAAGGATAAAAGTTGCTATATGTACTAATATATTTACATAGATATAGATTGTAGGGAAAAGAAACTGAACATGCCAACAGAATTCACAGCCATATGCACAGCTGTAGCTCTAATTTAAAAGCACCCTAAAAACATGTAAATATTCAGTCTAAGACTTCTCCAACACATAAATATATTCCAAACAGATAAGCAATATTATTATACAACTTGATATCCTAAGACAGAATGTCAATTTTCCCCTCACGTGAAGAGGAAATTTTAGAAAATGGACCGTTTATACATTTCATTTTGAGGAAAACAAAGCGGGCTTAAACCCAAGACTGGTTATACTTCACCTAATATTAGCTGTCATGTGTCAACAATATAATAGTTTCACTAAGCAGGAAAATCTGAAGATACTTTCAAAAGCAAAAGTGACTTACTTAACCGCACCGTAACCAACGGCCTCTGCCGTCTTCTCAACCTCCTCCTCAGACCAATCTTTAGCCGTTTCTACAGAACATCAACAATTTGAAGGTCATCTTCCAGTGCTTAGAATGTCAGTAATGGTGATGCTTACATGTACCTAAGGTGAACTAGAAATTTCATACTTTCCAAGCATAATGTAGGCATCCAGTAATTTACCGCGTTCAATTAGGGCACTTTTGCTACGATTCTTGGCTTCATCAAGCAAATCAACCAATCGAACAACTTCAGTGTTGCGAGTTCGAAAACGTTTTCCATCTTCCCCAAGAACAAGACCAAACCCTACATGAGTAGCTTTGGGATATGAAGTTTCATCTGATGGAAGCCAGCCTGCACGCCTAACAGCCTAAAATAGAAATGGAAAGCCTGACAATTTATTTCATCATAACCTATGAAGCATAAATGCTTCAAAGATGGATAATTGATCAAGTCTGACACTCGTATCAAACATGACATGACACTCAAACTGCACCAGGGTACTTCACACTTATCTTTGAGAGTACTGGCTTGTCATACACTTTCTTTTTAAGAATAAACTAACATATAAGCCGTATTCATTAATTAATACGGCAAAGAAAAGTAATTAGACAAAATAAAATGATTATGTTGTCAGGAAAGTCAACCAATAAGGCTGACTATATTGGCAAAAACAAAATTTATACTATAACAAAACGCAGGAGCCACAAATTAATTTGGACATTAGCATCTGAAAGATACCTTAAAGACCATATCAAAGTGTTGCTGTTGCCCTACATCCGTAACGTAGATAATCCACTCCGTTTTTTCTTCATTTAGTCTATACCTATGTGAATAAGTAACACATAGCGTAATCAACATTTTTTGTGGATACTTTTGCTTATGTAATCAGATAGAAATAGAGATAAGGATAAACAGATATAAACATAATGACTGAAGATGCCAAAAAAGGGGGGATGTCTGTCAAATTTATGTGCATTATACTGAATGTTCATAAACATAGCTATTCCAGCCTAAGGAAACATTTCCAATATATTTGTAGAAATTTAAAGGATTGAGAGTAGAGGAAAAATAAAACTTAAAATATTATTAATCTTTAAATGAATGAGAATACAAATAGATCTTTATATAGGCAAAAATATAAACTAATAGGTTAAATCTAGAATCTATCATAATTCTAATATCACAGATTTATTCTTCTAAGATATGATAATTTAATATTTAAATATGATCCTAAATAATATTAAAATTAATTTTAGATAATTAATTAAATAACTAACAAAACATAATCTTAATGAATTAATAATTAATTCTAAACTATCTTGAATCTCCCCCTTAAGCTGGATTTATAGTTTGAATACTTGTACTTCTCAACACGCCCCCTCAAACTAAGAGGCAGCTTAGATATAAGCAGCATCATTATAGAAGAACTAGAACTTTGAATCCTTAAACTAATAGTGACCACTGAACTGAAGTTGATTGGATCTTAAGATAAAGTTGTGAACTTGACAAAAAACATCAATATTGGAAGCCTGACAAAAATATTTGCATGAGAGGAACTTAATGAAGAATCATATGTATTATTCAAAAGCAATATGCTCGTACAATTATGGTAACTCACTTGGATTTATACACTAATATAACCTTATTTAAGGGAGATGAACTAATCATATAACCTATGAGATTTTGTGAGAAGAGACCTAAACTATCATCTTCCATCATATGTAACTAATCCTCACTTGAAAGAGTGCTTTCTCTTCAGACTTAACATTTTTCTTCTTTTTCTTTTTCATCGAGACCTTAACCAAGATTTAATATTCTTACTCTAATACCATGTAGAAATTTGAAAGATTGAGAGTAGAGAGAAAATAAAATCTCAAAATATTATTAACCCTTGAATGAATGAGAATACAAATAGGTTTTTATATAGGTAAAAATATAATCCAATAGGCTAAACCTAAAATCTATCGTAATTATAATATCTCAAATTTATTCTTCTAAGATATGATAATTTAATATTCAAATCTGATCCTAAATAATATCTAAAATTAATTTTAGATAATTAATTAAACAACTAACAAAAAATAATATTAATTAATAATTAATTATAAACTATCTCAACAATATTCAAAATGAAAAACTAATGTATTAAATGTACTTGTTGATCGCACCGCACTTGTTACGTAAACATTACATTTAAGATTGCTACTAGAGTAGTAGTAGTAAGGGGACTTGCGCACAGACAAAATGAGTGATTTCCACCCCATGTTCTAATTGAAATGTGAATGTTATTCTATTAAGAAATTCTTGTCTAAGTAACTAAAGAAGTTAAAAATTACAAAGCCATCATATCAACTCCAAAAGCCATGCTAAAATCTCAAACAAACCAGTCATCAGAGTCATTAACATGAAACAGTGAGATAATTCATATTTAGTTTGTGATATTATACTAAGTATCCTAAAATCAACTGGAATAGCAGAAAACAATTTACACCATAGGGGGGAAAATAGCACACTAAGTTATCATAATATTTGACTACTGGATAGTTGAGAAACTGCAACTAAACGATTTTTTAGAAATTTGTCTAAATGAACCGGAACAAGAAAGAGAGAGAGAAAGAAATCTTACCAAATAGCAGCTAGATCTGTAGAAGCATAGTTGTAGCCACCATCACTCTTCACAACAATAAGTGGTATGTTTACCCGTTCAATAAATATCACACGAGCTCTTTCACTTTCTTCAATCAGTCCTTGTTGATCCAGTTTCTCTAAAACCCCAGGAATATATGGATTATAAAAGCTCTCTCCCTGTGAAGATAACATCATCCAGTGATAGTCAAAGATGTTATGGGTTCACAAACAATGTCCAGTCAAAAGTAATGTTTTCATTAGTTTCACTGCTTATGGTAAATCCTGGGAATTTATAAAGCATCTGAGAAATCCTCTTCCATTCAAAAGCCGTATCTCAAAATTTCAATGTTAGTTGATAGTATAAGGAAAATCAAATGCCTGATACAAGATCAGTAAATTCAAAAGGTAAATATTTCAATCTTATTTGTGCAAATGATAAAATCAGAAAAAAAAACTGCATGATCTTCAATTAATAGTATTATTTATTTTACCTAAATATTACTTTGAATACTTTCATTATCGAATACTAGTAAAGATGGTTACTTATTTATTGACATATTATAATTGATTAATATTATGTTAATATTTATTTAGATTTATAGTTATAAAATTTGAGATTTTTTTTATAAAAAATAGGAATTTTTAAGA
Source organism: Leucaena leucocephala (assembly GCA_037074615.1). Classification (NCBI taxonomy): domain Eukaryota; kingdom Viridiplantae; phylum Streptophyta; class Magnoliopsida; order Fabales; family Fabaceae; genus Leucaena; species Leucaena leucocephala. The sequence continues at coordinate 12,896,830 of CM073561.1, forward strand.
GTATAACATTAGAAATGTTTTATTAGTATTTTAAAAGGTTAAAAATAATTTTTTAAAATTTAAAAAAAAATGGGGCGGGCTATCCCAACCCGCGAGTTGTGGGGGACTAGCCTGTTTTCCTAGTACTAATCTGAACTGCTAGATTTTCTAGCAAACTCAAGTAAAAATAAGCAAGCATAAAAATCCCATCAACAAATACAAAAGGTACCCCAAAAAATATCACGATAGCACTCCCCATAGTGAATAAAAAAGAAACTACTACATTTACCTTCTCCTCCAAATGAACTCTGAGACGTTGATAGACCCTGTGGAATTCAGTCCGGCTAATTTCGCAAATTTGTGCCCATGCCTTACGGTATTTGGCTTCTCCACCCTGAAATTAAAATAAATCCAATTTAAAATAAAGTCTTCCAAGATCTCATATGACAAGATCATAAAAGAAAGTTATAAAGTTGAAAATTGACATGATTTACCTGGAGACGAACCACTGCCTGTTGTGCCCTCTGCTTAAATTCAGGATCGCTGTCAAATTTCTGTTTTGAAGCCTTGTAGAATGTCTAACAAAATAGAGCTTCTTATTAGAAAATAACCAACAATAATTTACTTTCTAAATTGTCAAGAAAATGCTTTATGATAAAAGAAACATAAAGATATGCGCAACAAAAATAAAGAGAAACACACAAGTGTTAGAACCAAAAGCTCTATTAAAGCAACGATTTTCAATTCTAGGGTGAACATCATTCGCAGGCATCGAAAAGGAGCAGGGTTAGCAACAAAAGCTCTTTTCAAGCAATGATGTTCAATTCAATTTGAAGAGCTAAGAAAAATGACAACAGAGTTGATTTCAAACAGCACACTACAAATTTAATTGCGCACACAAAAGGGGAAAAAAGTAGAAACTGTTGGAAATCGTGCCATAGGGGCCAATCATTGTCTTATGAACATCATTGATTTATGAATTTATTAATTGAGTTATCATATTATTTGCATGTTTACTATGATGACCATCCTTGGATAATTCATGATATTATCCTAAATGTCCTTGGTCGATCATCTATGTGGGAGCACAGATGAAATAAGATCAGTATGACTTTAAAGATGTATAGAGATATAAATCAAAGTCATAAGCACATGTAAGAGTACAGGGTGTTGGACCGACCCGCTATGAGAGAACTGCATGGGTAACGTCATAAGCTTCTCTCATATACAAACCATGTCAATATGCCCTTTGACCTGAGATCATCATGGATTCCTACATGACAAAACGCTCAGCTTTGACCTAGTCAAAAGTCACTTTTGACCGAGTGATCATAAAGACTATGTTCGGGCTTAGTGGTTTTTCATGCGGAGGAATGTGAATGGTCAAGATGGAATTTGTCCCTCACATTCGTGGAGAGATATTACTGGGCCCCTCGATGAGTGAGTCTGAGAAATGTATGGCCATACTGTAATGGAAAGGTAGTTCCATTTCTATAGTCAGACTACTCAGGGATCGAGAAAGTAACGGTCGGGAATAGGAGGATGACATTATCCATGCCTCATCCATGACCAAAATATCGCGTGACAGAAGGGACATGATATGGTTGTATAAAAGGTTACATCGTTTATCGATCCTCATATGATTTGGGTAGTTGTTATGTCTTGCTAGAGACCGCTTGCGACTTGTGGGCTAGTATAGCAAATGGCCCACTGCCAACTTCATATGGGCCTACAGGGTCGCACACAAAATAGCCCAACACGAGCTATGATGTCCAGATTCATTGAATCTAAGACATGTCCAGATTCAATGAAAGATCCAGGTGAATGTATATATATTTATTTATATTTATATTCGTATATATATAAATTCGTATATATATATATTATATATATGAGATATATGAGATTTAATTTATAAGGATAAATTAAAACCCTATCACGTTTGAATTCGAAATTCAAATTGATAGGATATCTCATATAAGAGATATTTATAAGATTTAATTTATAAGGATAAATTAAATCTCTATCACGTTTGAAATTCGAAATTCAAATTGATAGGATATCTCATATAAGAGATATTTATAAGATTTAATTTATAAGGATAAATTAAATCTCTATCACGTTTGAAATTCGAAATTTAAATTGATAGGATATCTCAAATTTGATTTATGGGAATAAATCAAATATAACTCAGTCTCATCTTTATTTAAAGTTAAATAAATAGGTAATTAAATCTGTGGGACGGATTTAATATTATTTTATTTAATTAGTTTCTTATAAAATTATACAATATATGATATTGTATCAATTCGGAATTAATATAAGATTAACTCCAAAATCCAATTAGGTTAAGTGGAAAAACGCATAGCATCCTCTATATCTGATTGGAGGAGCTACGTTTGAAAATAACACAGAACACAAAAGGCCGAACGGAATCTGCAAAAGGTTTGCAGACAAGAAACTGCCGAAATAGAGACGGAGACTTGTGAAAGCCTTGGAGGGACAGGAGACGCTAGCACGTCGTTCGTGGTTCGAACGCTGTTCGTGTGGATACCAGTAGAGGAAGCCGACCTGAGGCGTCGACTTCTTGTGATCGGAAAGAGACCACCGTCCGCGGAGAGAATCTGTGAAGGTCACTGAGGAACACTCCGTCGATTTCTTGCGATCAGAAAGAGATCACCACCCACGTAGAGAAGCTGTGAAATTCGCTGAGCAACACTAAGGGTAATGATTCTTTCCACTTGACTTAAACACATACGGCAGATCCTAACAAGGAATGGAAAATTTTTAAAGTTTATTTCCGCTGCGTGTCTTCCAATTCCTTTCAGAAACAACCATTCGCAATGCTGCTGTTGAGAAGAATTTGATAACTGTTGCTTAATCATAAATAGACATTAATATTTTCTTGCACAGATTATATGCTAGTTATAGAAATAAGAAAATCAAGCCTAACTTTGACTACTGTAGCATAAAGATAAATTAATTAGAAGTTCATTCGGTGAATGAGATAGCAACAATGTTTACCAGAAGTTCAGAGTTGAAGGAGGAATTTTCCCAGTAAAATAACAGATTAAATAACTAAATAACATTAAATGGAATTGTATTCAGTTCAACATATCTTATTACCTGAAGATCTCCAATGGCTGCTTCATTGACATTTTCTGGGTTTGGAAATTTTTCAAAAAGGAATTCGATTAGCATACCAAACTGCAAAACAAATACACAAACTTTGAGGCTTGAGCAATATTATATCAATACCAAAAAGGAGAAATTATCCAAGGTCCAACAGAATATTTTAGAATTCAATCATTTTATAGGTAAGGATATCTCTTCAACACATCAAACAGAAGATTTCACTTTTCCAAATAAAACATTTTTTAGTTGTTCCTTATCTAGGAGGACATCTATTGTATCATTGACCTTGGGTCCTCTGTATCTTGAATATATACCTACTTGAATAGAAAGAATCATTTAACTCCACTTTACAAACTCAAGCCTTATATCAAACGCTCAAATTCTCTCTTGAACCCAAAAACAAATTCCAATTTCAATATGTTGATGGCCTTTTCAGCAGCCGTCTTAAGCAAGTGATTGCCCAAAATATTATTTAGTTTTCAAAACACCATTTTAATGAATCAATCACAAAGTCACCAAACTAAACAATGACCATAATGAGCTACCAAAGTCCAAGAGCTATTTCCAATGACATGAAATTTTGAATAATACAAACCCATATGGAACATGTACTATTTTTATTGCACCAAAAGCATAACTTCAGAATCAAATATACCTGTGTTCCCCAATCACCAACATGATTCCGGCGTAGAACTTGTACATGAGAAAATTCAAGCATACGAGCTAATGTATCCCCAATAATGGTAGATCTCAAGTGACCAACATGCATTTCTTTTGCTATGTTGGGAGAGGAAAAATCAACCACTGCCCTCTTGACTGGAAGTCGTGGTGCCCATGTATCAATACCATCAATAAGCATCCTTTGTAAGCTCTGTAACAGGAACTTCAAATGTAAGTATGAACAGACCACTTTAAGACAAAGTACATCAAACAAAGTGGAAACTTTTAGCAGCAGCCTCTTTCAAAAGATGGATAAAGTGAAATAGAGAAAATGGACTCGAGATACAAATTGCAATTTTATTCTCAACGATAGAAAAATATGGTTACATGTGCCATCCAATTCGTTGATAAGACAACATTGACAAATCCAGGTCCAGCCACAGAGCATGATTCTATAATCTCAGATGGAGGAAGATTCTTCATGATGGCCTACACAAACAGAACAGAAAGGTGATCATCTGGCAGTAACAAATAAAAGCTCAATTCCAAAGGAAGATGCATAATGATGAGGAAAAGAAGTAAAGAAATCATCACCGGCTATACCTGCCCAACGGATGGGGGACCCTTAAATTCTGTCTTCTTTCCTTTTATTTTAGACCATATGCCCATTGCATTATTACTACACAAAAGACGTAAGTTTAGCTTTTAAAAGCAGGGTGAAGAAATATTATAGAAGAAAATATGTTATCTGTAATCATGTTCTACATATGACCGGATAAATTTAAATTCTCAATTCTTAAATTCAAATAAATGTTGAACGGGGTAAAAGATCAACCCACCATTGGTAGTCACCAAATTTTCCAGTGCAAGCAGCCATTAAAGGCTCCACACCAGGCTCATCAGGTACTGTTGACTTCAGAGATACCTCAAATAGTTTTGCCAATTGTCTCTTGACATTGCCCACATTATCTTCATCCTGGATCCAAACAATACAAAAATAGTTTCACACTCTTATCAAAAAGAACAGCCATGGATATTGCACGACACTACCACATTTTATAGTCGAACGAGAATATGTATTGTCCTCGCAAAAAGAGTTGCAGCTGGCAACAACGAAAAGGCAGAAACTTTATATATTTAGTAGATGAATTAACTTACAACAACTGCCATTGTGGATACAGATTGGGTCCTTGTCTTTGTTGCAAAAGTGAGTCTTTTAGATGCCACCTTCAGTAAATCTGTCTAGTTTCACAATGACAACAGCATAAGTACTACAACAGCTACCAAAATTTTGAAACGAAACAAAGAAATAGCTAATGAAGGGTAGTTTTGCCAAGGTAGCTTAAGTTTTGAAAGGAATTCCAAAACACAATTGCTCATACTACATGATTATAAAACAATTAATACTGCGCAAAATAAATTCTTTAGTGTTAGCAATATTGAAGTTGTTCATTAACTTCGATAATAAAGAAAAACATAAAAAAATGTCCCAAAACCCAATATGGAAAATGCGTGTCATACTAATATTGTACCCAGAGGAAAACAATGCGAAAAGAAAATAAAACAATGTCATTACTCAAGAACTTTAATGTTATCAAGTAGTCATTATAAAAACATAATTTACCCAGAAGGGAAAAAACAGGGTGGGAAAGATAATCTACCAAATCAAAAGAAAATAAGAAAATAAGCACTCGTAAACACCTAAGCTCCTCATAAATGGTGAATCCGCTTCCTCCAAAACTCAATTATCTTAACCATAAAACAATAAGAAGAAAAGACAAATTAAGAAGTGAAAAAGATAATAAATTGTATTCAAAACAGAAAGAGCAGAAGTAAGAAGAGAAAGAAAGACAAGGGGAGAAAGTAGAAGCTGACCAGCGGAAGGCAGAGAAGAAGGCGAGGGAAAGTGAGAGAAGCGATTGAGAAGAAGGTATTGTGAAGAAGAAGACGGCGATACAAAGAGAGAGAGGCAATTACTACTACACCCTAGCATCATTGCTTTTCCTTAAATTTTCTTTTTCTCTTTTATTTTGTATTCAAAAGTTTCAGTTTTTCAATTCCTCGGTGCTTTGATTCTGACGCCCCCGGCTCATTGGAGCCTCGCCTCCCCATCTCCTGTCGTTTCAGTCATCTGTTCGAGTTCAATGTGACCGCTATCATGTCGTCCATTCATAGGATTATTTTACTAAATTATTGTAAACAGTTAAAATTAAGTTGACAGTAGTTTTCTTTAACGGGTCACGAGAACCGGATCGGACCCATAGGTTCATTTGTAGACAAAAACCCTAACCCCTGCATGGTAGAAAATATAAGCCGGCACCACTGAGATTGACGAGGACTGAAGAGGAGCAGCAGCAGAAGAGGAAGAAGGAAGAAAACAACGGAAGATAAAGGAGATCGAAGAATGAGAAGAAATTCATGAAAGGAAAACTCACCAAGAAGGAAGATCACGCTTAAATGCGTGGGGGATTATGATGTTCTAGTTGATTAACAAGCTGAAAAGGATGAATCTTTGTAAAGAAGAGGAGTTGTGTGCCAAGAATCGTGAATGAAATAAAGAGGGGAAGACAAGAGTAATTGGCTTAGCTTTGACAATGGGCTTCGTGATTTGCTTTTTTTTTTTGGAAAATCACACAAAAATCTCCTAGAGACTGCAATGAAAAAAAAATTGTAGCAAAAAAAAAAAAACAAAGAAAATCGGCCATTAGACTAAAATGAAATTAAAATTTGAGCGTGAAAAGATATTTATGCCCTTAATTTTTTTTTTACCAAAGATAAAATAGGGGTCAACCGTTGTTGGACTTGGAACTTCAGCAGCCAGTTGTCGAAGCTTTGACCACCGTCCTCCACCTTACCACTCACGATCAGAAAAACGTTTGCAGGGAAGGTTGGCAGGGCGTTTTTATTCATTTGCTTTTGTTCCTCGATACTCAAAAAGAGGGTGATATCCACTCTACCTGAAATGTTACTTCCCAATGATGCTAACTATGTCCCCTTATAAGGTTTGAAGGGAACAAAAACTACTATATTGTCCTACGTGTATTTAGAAATTCTCAAACTATAATTTAAAAAAAATTATTTAAATTTTAATTTATAAAAATTTTAAAATAAACAATTATATTTATCTTAAAAAAAATTTGAAATAAACTATAATTTTAGATATACTGATAAGAATAATTTTTAGAATAGTAAAAGAGTTTATAAACTATTTAATTACTATTTTATCCTATTTTTTTACACTATCTCTCCTTTTTATTCTATCTTTTCCATAATCTCTTATCTCTCTTTTTCACTCTCTCCCTCTCTCATCTCTCATATTTTTAATAAAATTATATTATTTCTAATAATTTTTTACTTATAAAAGTTATTTTGATAATAACTATCTAAATACTCATTTATATAAAATAATTTTTTTATAAATTTTTTTTCAAAAAATTATTTTCTAAAAACTTCCTTTTTCATGAAGAGCTAGTAATCCAAACTTAGACCTAATGCCTCAAATGATATATTTTGTGTCACTACATCAAGTAGTATTAGGCTATTGTGTCACTCTACTGCCATTTTGTAAAGCCCTTTCAAGGGAGTTTTATTTGGATCGTTATATTCTATATAAAATATACAACATTTTGATATTATATGTGTAAAAACTGGTGCCATTTTGAAATTTTTTTATAATTTTTAAAAAAATACTTTAAAAATGTACATTATTTTTTTTATTTTAAGAAATTCATAAAAATTGAAAACAGTCAACATTTTTCACTCGTAAGATGTTAAAATATCACTAATTTTATATACAATCTAATAGTCTAAAGAAAAAAGAAAAATGACCCTCATATTTTAAATAAATGACATATTTAATTAATTTAATTATATTAAAATAATTTAGTTAAATTAATTATTATAATATGTCTTTCCTAAAAGTACCATAACTATATTATTTAATTTCTTCCCTCATTTTTTTATTTGATTATTATTAAAAAAATATTAATAAAGATAATTTAAAAAATAGTTAATAAATTTAAAAAATATATTTTATATTTTAGATTAATATTAATCAAGTCTTTTATTTAAAAAAAAAAGTATTTGAGAAGTTAGAAAACTACAAAAGATATTAGAGAGTGACATTTACAATTAGTATAAACCATGTGGCGTATTGATCGCAACTTACAAATGTTTAATTCATCGTAATAATGTTCTGGATTAGGATGATGTAATCATGAGAGTATCCTATAATAGATAGTTTAAAGACTAATTTTTAAGAGATATAGAGATTATTGAAATAGATTTTGTCTATTTTAATAATTTTTTTCTATATGCATACCTAATTTAAATATAAAATATTATATTTAAATATATAATTATCTATCAATTGTATTAAGTTTTATTAGCTGCAAACATTATAATGTGAGCACCAAAACTAGTGCCCTATACACATCTTGGGCTGAAAACCGTTGGGCCTAAGACCACAATATTAATTTGGATGCCCCAACTTTTGTTTCAAGAGGAACAAGGGTATTTAATCAATGGGAATTGATTCAAGGGCTAATCAATTCGATATCATTTAAATAAAATTTTAAATTTAAATTTTAGTGTATACAAAAAATTTTCGTTGGGAGACTCACCTACTATAGACAGGTATGCGACACAGGTCGGATCTAAATATAATCAGAAAAAAATTTCAGTAAATCGAGTAGGCAAAAAAAATAATAAAATTATTTATGTCATTATTCTCATATGAGTTATAGTGCTCCATATCTGGATATTCTATATCTATTTTTTTATTTTTAAAAAATATTTCAATAAATTTAAAATGTAAAATAAAAATAATCTCTTTCACTATCTTAAAAAATAATTTTATTATTTAAAAATATAATATAAATCCTTGATAAGCAATTTGTTGAAATTATAAGTGACATAAATTCTCAAAATATGGATACTCTTTGTTTTATGCTAAAAAAATAATATAAATAAAATATAATATTATTTCCCTATATTGTCATTTTATTTTGGCACAAACCCAAAAATTGATATATCTATGAAAAAATCTAAAAAAAATATCACTTAAATTTTAAAATTTTAAATAAAGAATTATTATAAAAATGTGTTATTATTTATTTTATTTTATAACAATAATCAATAGCTTATAAAATATAATAAATAAACTGATTTATAATTTTAAAATTTAAATAGTATTGTTTTTAATTTTTCCTATATCTAATTTAGTCCCATAACAAAATACTTGTATTCTTGTATTCTTGTAGAAGCTGCTCTTTCCTTACCCATAAAGATGTGAATTTCATCGCACCAGCAAAGATGCATCTCTATGCTTCATTATTTTGTACTCTCATTCCCCTCTACTTGGCATGTGCAAAGTTTGTCAGAGCTTCTGACGCCTTCTTTTCTATTCGAAATCTTGGTCTTTTTCCTACATTCCCTATGTGGAACCGGCTTTCTAGGCTAATTACTAGCCCGTTTTGTAGCATGTTCCCTTCTAACCTATTAATATTATTAATTTTTTTAAAATTATTAATATTATTATTTATTTTATTTAAATATTATTTTAAATACTTTTATTATTAAATATTAATAAAAATAATTATTTATATATATTAATATATTATAATTAATTAATATTATGTTAATATTTATTTAGATTTATAGTTATAAAATTTAAAATTTTTTATAAAAAATAATAATTTTTAAGTGTATAATATTAATAATTTTTTATTATATTAATATAATATTAAAATTTTTTTATTAGTATTTTAAAAATTTTAAAATATTTTTAAAAAAATATTAAAAAATTAAAAAAATAAAAGCGGGCTATATAACTCTCGGGCTTGGGCTGGCAAATTTACAACCTATTTTAGGGCAGACTATTCATTTTTTCTAAGTCTAGCTAATATATTGGTTCACTCACTGTGCAAAATAGAGAATTTGGATTTGGCTTTAGGATATATTAGGAGAAATAAAATTGATACTGTTACCTATAATGCCATCATTTGGGGTTTCTGTGCCCAAGGATTTGCTGACCAACCAAGGTTTTGGGCTCTTATCTGAAATGGTTAAAAAGGGCATTTGTATTGATCATTTCACTTGCAATATACTTGTTAAAGGGTATTGCCAAATTGGATTGGTGAAGTATGCAGAGTGGGTGATGCATAATTGTGTGGATGGGGGGATTCCACAGGACATTATTGGTCTTGACACCTTAATTGTAAAGCTGGGTTAATGAGTCATGCACTAGCTTTGACGGAGAATAGATGGAGGGATGGTCTTCTGCCTGATATTGTTTCTTATAATACTTTTCTTAATGCTTTTTGCAAGATGGATAATGTCGTAAGGGCCAAGTCTCTTACTGATGAGCTTGTTGGTCATCAAATGAACATAGAATACGAGCAATTTGAAAATTATGATATGCAAAATCCAGATGAGAACAGAGATTTGCAGCCAACCCTACATATACCACGTTAATTACTGCATATTGTAAGCAACAAGGAATTGAGAAGCCCTTTATCTGTATAAGCAAATGATCAAGAGGGGATCATTCCTGATCTGGTACTTATAGTTCTCTTCTTTATCGGCTTTGTAGACATGGAAGATTAAATGAAGCAGCACGGTTATTGAAGGAGATGTATAAAATGGGTTTGAATTCTAATCATATCTCATGCTCTATCATTATGAACTACTTGTTCAAATCAGGAAGGTCAGTGGAAACTTTGAATCTTCTAAGCTAGGTGGTTGTTCGGGGCATTTCTTTTGATCTAGTTCTGTATACAACTATAATGGATTGTCTTTTTAAGGTTGGAAAGCTCAAAGAGGCTGTAGACATGTTCCAAACTACTTTAAATCTTAATCTTATTCAAACTGTGTGACCTATTCTGCACTCCTTGATGGGTACTGCAAATTGGGAAACATGGACTATGCAGATTGGTTGTAGCAAAAAATGGAGAGGGAACATATTCTTCCCAATGTTGTTTCTTATTCTTCTATTATAAATGGATATGTTAAAAAGGTAATGCTTAGCGAAGCTGTTGATTTGTTAAGGAAGATGGTCAAACAAAACATTTTGCCAAATGTTTTTGTTTATGCAAACTTTGTTAGATGGCTATTTTAAGCAGGCAAACAAGAAGTTTCATGTGGTTTCTTTAAAGGAAATGCAATCACAGGGATTGGAAGAAAGCAATATTATATTTGATGTTTTCTTGAACAACTTGAAGAGACTTGGAAGGATGGAAGATTCTAAGTCATTAATGAAAGATATGTGCTCTAGGGATCTTTTACCAGATTTGTATAACTACACTAATATAATGGATGGCTACTTCAAAGAAGGAAATGAGTCAGTAGCCCTATGTGTAGTCCAGGAAATGGAAAACAAAAATGTAAAGCTTGATGTTGTTGCATTCAATGCTTTAATCAATGGCCTTCTGAGGCTAGGGAAATATAAATCTCACTCTGTGTTTTCAACCATGTTAGAGTTGGGTTTGGCTCCATATTATGCTACATATAACACTGTAATTAATGCATAATGTAAGCAAGGTAACACAAAATGCTTTGAATCTCTTGAATGAGATGAAGATCCATGGGGTAATGCCAAATGCAACCAGTTACAACATTATGATATTTGGGTTTTGTAAAACTGGGGCAATTGAGAAGGCATTGGATGTTTTGAATGAAATGTTGGGTATGGGGTTTCCTCCTATCTCTAATACTCATAAGTTTCTGCTTGAAGCATCTTCAATGGGTAGGAAAGCAGATACAATTTTGCAAATTCAAGAGAGACTTGTGGATATGGGACTCAAATTTGATAGAACAGTGTATAACAATCTTATTGTTGTGCTATGCAGGTTAAGGATGACTTGAAAAGCAACTTCAGTTCTTAATGAAATGGTGGGAAGAGGAATTTTAGATGATATTGTAAAGTACAATTCCTTTATCCTTGGTTACTGCATAAGCAATAATGCGGATAAGGCTTTAGCTACTTATTCACATGTTGGTTGATGGAATCTCTCCACATGTTACTACTTACAATTATATTTTAAGGGGTCTTTCAACTGCCGGTTTGATGAGAGAAGCAGATAATTGGTTAGTGAGATGAAGGAAGGAGGACTTTCCCCAAATGATGCTACTTATAATATATTGGTTTGTGGCCATGGTAGGGTTGGGAATAAATTGGACTCCATAAAACTTTATTGAGAGATGATAAATAAAGGTTTTGTTCCCACCATTGGAACCTATAATGTGCTTATTTATGATTACGCTAAAGTCAAAAAGATGCGCCATGCTAGGGAATTTTTGAATGAGATGCTAGCAAGAGGAAGAACTGCTAATTCTTCACCTTATGATATTTTGATTTCTGGGTGGTTCAAACTATTCGATTAGCCTGAACTGGATAGGGCACTTAAATTGTCATATCAGTCCGAGGCAAAGAGATTGCTTAGAGAAATGCATGAAGAAGGATATGTGCCATCTGAGAACACCCTTTCACACATGGGTTATCACTTTTCAAAGGCAGGAAAGGGTTTTAAGCTAAAAGGCTATTGAGGGTGCTTAGCAAAAGAAAGTGTAAGAGATATTAGGATTAAATGAGGGAAATATTAGGAGTAAATGAGAGATATCGTAATACTTAATTAGTAGATTAATTGTTTAATCATACGCCTTATTTCATGATGTAAATCCCATAATATTTGGGAGTCATTGTATGCATATGTGTATATATATAACCTATCAGATCCATACATAACACACAGAAGAATCATCTTTCATATACTTCCCTCTCTGTATTCCAGCGTCATTTTCCGATTATGCCAAGTGACATGGTATCAGAGCAAGCCCGATCTGCACATTCCTTTGTTGCAGAGTTTGATGGTACCTTCTCGTCTGACGATAGGTGCCGTCCCAACTCTTGCCAAAATCGTCGGCCTTGAAAGGTTGGTCATTCTTATTGTACCGGAACGTCTCACCAGCGATAATTATTTAGACTAGAGTCAATCCATGATGCTTGCACTCGATGGACAGGACATACTGTTGATGATACATAGTGACCAACCCCCTATCGTCAATGTTAATACCCATCGGCAATCAAATAACGCTCTGGTTGCTTCATGGCTCTTGAACTCGATGCTTCCAACTGCAGAAGGAGTTTCATGTTTCTTACCTATGCCAAGGCAATCTGGGTTGCCATGAAGGAGGCATACAGAAAGCGACCAAACACCTCACTCTAATTTGATATACGTGCTCAACTCTGGGCTATCAAACAAGGCTCGCAACCCCTTAACTCGTACTACCTTGAGAAGACGGCGTTGTGGTAGGAGCTCGACTTGCTACAACACCGGGTGTGAAGAGATCCTGAAGATGCTTTAAAATATCACCATCTTTTGGAAGAGGAGCGACTATACGAGTTTCTGGTGGGCCTTGAATCTATCTATGATGACATCCAGGGTCGATTTCTTAGTTGGGTTCCTTTGTCATTGGTGCCTGAGGCATTCACCTTCTTAAGGGACGAGGAGAATAGTCGTCAGGTTATGCTTCTTGCCTCTATCATTCTGTGACCAGCTTCCACCAAGACGATAACGTCTACTCTTGCTGCTCTAGTGGCTGAACCCAAAAGAGAAAGACCAGTGTGTGACCATTATTAGAAATTGGGCCATACGAGAGACAAGTGATGGGACCTCTACGGGAAGCTACTAAATTGGAAGCCCAAAGACAAGTGCAGGTCCAAAAGTCATTTGGCTAAAGCCTCAAACGCAGAGGAAATGGGCCTTGTTCATGGTGGCCCAAATCATGTACCACACATGGTTGCAACAATGAATCTATCCTTTAGCCTAATTCCTGCTCTTGAAAACAAACCCGTAAACAACATGTTTCTAGTGTGGTCCGAAAAGGTAATTTCTTTAAAGCCCTTGCTACCATTAAAGGTAAGAGTACAAGGCCTTGTTGGATAATAGACTCTAGTGCTTTTAATCAATGACTGATGATATCTCATTATTTTTAACTTATACTCCTACTACATCTTACCTCACGATTATAATTGCTAATGCTTCTGATTCCCTAGTAGCTGGAAGTGACACCATTAACATTTCTACTACACTAACTCTTCATGACGTATTACATGTTCCCAAGTTAAAATGCAATTTATTATCTGAGTCAACTGAATAAAAGGGAATAATGCTATACTGACTTCTTTGCTACTCATTGTATCTTTCAGTATCAGTTCACAAGGATAACGATTGAAGTTGCTAAGGAGTTTGATAAACTATATTATCTGAATGACTATCATAAAGTAGTATCTTATTTTTGTAATAAAATGTCTCTACCTCAAGCTAGTGAGTTGGAATTATAGCACAAAAGATTAGGGCATCCAAACTCTCAATATATGTACAAGATGTTTTTCTTGATCTGCTCTACTAAAGAATCTTAATTCTATGTGATTCACGCGAACTTATAAAACATCATGACACATCTTTTCCCAGTATTACCTATTTCCCATCCAAGCTTTTTTCAGTTATTCACAACGATGTTTAGGGCCCATCCCATATTCCAAATCATACTTATTCTAGATAGTTCATGACCCTCATTGATGATCATACCCATGTCAGTTGGGTTTTTCCCTTAAAGGATAAATTGAGGTATGTCAAACCTTCATTGATTTCTACCATAAGATGCACACCTAATTCAACATTAGAATTCAAACTTTCCATACTGATAATGGTACTGAGTATTTTAATCACCACTTATCTTTGTTTCTTAAACAATACAGTATTACTCATAAGAATTCTTGTCCTCACAACCCTCAATAGAATGGTATTGCTGAACGCAAGAATAGACACATCCTAGAGACAGCTTGGGCCCTTCTCTTTAGTAGCATTGTTCCTCCATACTACTAGGATGGCGCTGTTCTAACAGCCACCTTCCTAATCAACCGGATGCCTAGTAAACCCTTGTCTTTCCAAACACCTCTTCAGGTTCTTCATTACCACTTTAACCTACCTTATCTTGAGAATACCTTACATGTAAGAGTCTTTGGATGTACTACCTTCGTTCACTTATATCATACCAATAAACTCGATTCCAAGGGTGTTAAATGTCTTTACTTAGGTTCGGCTGTGAACCAAAAGGGGTACAAATATTTTGATTTACTCTATAAATTCCTTTACATCACTTGTGATGTCACCTTTCATAAAAATGTTCCCTTTTATCCCTCGTCCTCAATTCAGGGCAAAATTTGGAGTAAACTTCAGACTTCTACTCAAACAAACATTGAATTCACATACCATCAACATGAACTTGATTGAATCTATGTTCTTGAGGAATTAGTACATGAGGTGCCCAAAGAAAGTGACGAAGACACTAGGTCAAGTGGAGACACTAACAAGTGGGATCAAGGCTATACCCGCTGTAATATAAACATGGACATGACAAGTAATACATCCCAAGCAACTAACACACTTTAAGAGTCTAAACTAAGAGCAGGTTTGGACCATGAAAAGCAAAATGATGATCTTGATCTCCCAATAACAATAAGAAAGCAATGCAGGACATGCATCAAACATCCTATAGAAATGTTTATATCTTATTAAGCCTTATCATCAAAACATTTTTCCTTCATATCTCATCTTGATCAGGTTAGGATACCAGAAAGTATAAATGAGGCTCTTGTCAGTTTGAAATGGAGACAGGCATTAATGGAAGAAATAAATGCCCTTGAAAGCAACAAAATGTGGGAGTTGTTGAGCTACCTAAAGGCAAGAAAACAGTAGCCTGTAAATAGGTATTCACCCCTAAATATTGTGCTGATGAAAGTCTTGACAAATATAAAGCCAGACTAGTGGCAAAAGGTTTCATTCAAGTATGACATAGACTACACTGAGACATTTGCTCCAGTTGCTAAGCTAAACACCATCATAATTCTCTTGTCTCTTGCTACAAACCTAGATTGAACCCTACACCAGATGAATGTTAAAAATACATTCTTGAATGGGGAACTAAATGAAGAAGTGTATATGAAAATGCCTCTAGGATTCCTTGGAAAGAAGGCCAACCAAGTGTGCAGACTGAGGAAGTCATTGTATAGTTTAAAACAATCTCCTGTAGCATGGTTTGAGAGGTTTGCCAAGGTACTAAAGCTCAAGGCTATACATAGGGACAAAGTGACCATACCCTATTCTTTAGACATCAAGAAGGAAAGATTGTGGTCTTGGTAGTATATGTAGATGACATTGTTTTCACAGGTGATGATCCAACAAAAATCAATAGAATAAAAGGGCACTAAATAGAGAATTCCAAGTTAAAGATCTAGGAGAAAGGAAATATTTTCTAGGTATGAAAGTTTCTAGATCTGCTAAAGGAATAAGTTTCTACTTGATATGGGAATATACCAATGTATGGTTTGAAAATTAATCTATTTGTCACACACTCGACCAGCATTGCTTATGATGTTAGTGTGTTGAGCCAATATTCCCATGACTCTAAGCAAAAATACTTGAATGAAGTCTACAGGATTCTCAGATATTTGAAGGGCTCCCCCGAGTTGGGTCTCTTATTTAAATGATCCAACAAAAGAAATATGGAGATGCTAATCGATACTGATTGGGCAGGTGATCAAGAAGATTGAAAATCAACTTTAGGTTATGTTACTTATGTCTGGGGGAATTTAGTCACATGGTGCAGTAAAAAATAAAGTGTGGTTATTCAAAATAGCCTTGAAGCTGAGTCAAAACTATATCTCTCGAAATATGTGAAGGTCTATGGGTAAAAAGGGTAATGGAATAATTAAGGATACTAATAGAACTATCCATCAGACTGTACTCTGATAATGTTACAGCAATTAATATATCATACAATCCAGTCTATCATGACAAAATAAAATATGTGGAAATCGACATACACTTCATATGAGAAAAGATTGACATATGGACCATTGATCTCAAGTATATCTAGAACAGACATCAGATACACTTACAAAAAGATTGACTCAAGACAAATTTAAATATTTAATTGGTAAATTAGACATGATAAATATTTATACTCTAACTTAAGGGGTGAATGTAGGAGATATCAGGATTAAATGAGGGAGATATTAGGAGTAAATGAGAGATATCATAGGACTTAACTAGGAGATTAATTGTCTGATCCTACACCTATTTCATGCTATAAAACCCATGATATTTGGGATCCGTTATATGTATGTGTATATATGTAACCTATAATATCAATATAGAACACACAGAAGAATCATCTTTCATATACTTCCTTCTCTATATTCCAGCGTCTTTTTTTTTATTATGTCAAGCGACAGAAAGAATGAGGAGTGAAAGGTCTAGTGGTATGAAACTATAGCTACAAAAAGGAATGCCATTAAATACGTAAAATCTTTATAAATTCAAGGAGCTTGTGGAAAAATAAAAATTGATTCAAAGAGTCTACTAAGTATGGCTTGTCCAACTAGGTGGAATTCAACTTACATGATGTTGGAAAATGCCATTAAATTCATCAACGTTTTTAAAAGGATAGGAAAAGAAGATATGGATTACACAAATAGCTTCTTAGATAAGAAATTAATTGGTCCTCCTGATCCTTTGGATTGGCAAGATGCTAAATAATTTATTATATTTTTGTAGGAGTTCTATGACATGACTTTGCAATTTTCAAGATCACTTTATGTGACCTCAAATGTATGATTCCAACATATCTTTGATGTGTTATCTATTCTAAATGAAAATGAAAATGATCACAATTCTTTGCTATGTGATATAGCTGAGAGGATGCAGAGAAAGTATAATAAGTCTTGGGGGACTTAGAAAGCCTTAATCCTTTGTGGATGAAAGTGATGGGACTTGACCCTACATATAAAATGAAATATTTGAAGTTTGCTTTTGAGAATATGTTCTATAATGCTACACAACATGAAGCCATGTCACAAAAAGTCTCAAATGTCTTCTATCATTTGTATGATAATTATTCAAGTGGCCTTGACACATCTTATATGCAAAATCAGAGTTAGACATTAGTTGCAAGTGAAACTATTAGTTTAACTCAGTCCCAAGTTATAATCAATTAGGCTCAACCACATCTAAACGTGCTAAGTCTTTACAGAGGTTCTTTGCCCAAATTGAGATCTAGATTCAATTAGATAAAAATGTTGGTCATGCCTATCTCCATCATGTGTTTGAAGACATAGTGTTCACGGCAGTAGAGAGACAAGGGGAACAAAATTAGAAAATTTCTGTATGAATTCTTGTATATCTCCCAATTAATTCTAATTCTCATTAATTCATGTGATTTCTTCCAATTAATTCTGATTCATATGATATCTCCTTATTAACTTCTCATATCTCCCACATCATGTCTTCAGAATCTACATTCAGCATGTGGGCCGTGTCATTGATGAATTTAGAAGTTCCTTATCCCTGAAGATGGTTGAGGCACTAATTTGTGCATAAAATTGGCTATAACCATATACCTTAAAGCTAAAAGGACTTTATTATGGTGAATTTAATGACACTGATAATGCAGAAAATGGTAATATCTATTTTGTTTTTCTAATTCATTTTTTGTTTTAATTTATTAATGTAATATTATTAATTTTTTTCCTTATGTTTTTGTGAAGAAGAGTCAACAACACCTTCAAATTTATTAGATATAGAGGAAGAACTAAGGTGTTAATATTTCCACATGTTGAATTATTCAGTGTTGACTGATTTTACTTTGATTGAAGGGAAAATTGGCTAAAAATCCTAATTAAGAAATTAATTGGTATATGGTACCTGAAATTTAAAAGAGGCATGAGGTCCTTTATGTTGGAAAACGTGCCCTAGGGGCCAATCATTGTCTTATGAACATTATTCATTTATGAATTTATTAATTGTGTTATCATATTATTTGCATGTTTACTGTGATGACCATCCTTGGATAATTCATGATCTTATCCTAAATGTCCTTGGTCAGTCATCTGTGCGGGAGCAGAGATGAAATAAGACCAGTATGACTTTGAAGATGTATAGAGATATAAATCAAAGTCATATGCACATGTAAGAGTACAAGGTGTTGGACCGACCCGCTATGAGAGAGTTGCATGGGTTACGTCATAATCTTCTCTCATATACAAACCATGTCACTATGCCCTTTGACCTGAGATCATCATGGATTCCTACATGACAAACGCTCAGCTTTGGCCTAGTCAAAAGTCACTTTTGACCGAGTGATCATAAAGACTATGTTCGGGCTTAGTGGTTTTTCATGCGGAGGAATGTGAATGGTCAAGATGGAATTTGTCCCTCACATTCGTAGAGAGATATTACTGGGCCCCTTGATGAGTGAGTCTGAGAAATGTATGACCATACTGTAATGGAAAGGTAGTTCCATTTCTATAGTCAGACTACTCAGGGATCGAGAAAGTAACGGTCAGGAATAGGAGGATGACATTATCCATGCCTCATCCATGACCAAAATATCGCGTGACAGAAGGGACATGATATGGTTGTATAAAAGGTTACATCGTTTATCGATTCTCATATGATTTGGGTAGTCGTTATGTCTTGCTAGAGACCGCTTGCGACTTGTGGGCCAGTATAGCAAATGGCCCACTGCCAACTTCATATGGGCCTACAGGGTTGCACATAAAATAGCCCAACACGAGCTATGATGTCCAGATTCATTGAATCTAAGACGTGTCTAGATTCAATGAATGATCCAGGGTTGATGTATATATTTATTTATATTTATATTCATATATATATAAATTCGTATATATATTATATATAAGGGATATATAGGATTTAATTTATAAGGATAAATTAAATCTCTATCACGTTTGAATTTAAAATTCAAATTGATAGGATATCTCATATAAGAGATATTTACAAGATTTAATTTATAAGGATAAATTAAATCTCTATCACGTTTGAATTTAAAATTCAAATTGATAGGATATCTCATATAAGAGATATTTACAAGATTTAATTTATAAGGATAAATTAAATCTCTATCACGTTTGAATTTGAAATTCAAATTAATAGGATATCTCAAATTTGATTTATGAGAATAAATCAAATGCAGTCCAATCTTATCTTTATTTAAATTAAATAAATAGGTGAATTAAATCTGTGGGACGGATTTAATATAAATATTATTTATTTAATTAGTTTCTTATCAAATTATACAATATGTGATATTGTATTCGGAATTAATATAGATTAATTCTAAAATCCAGTTCGGTTGAGAAAACGCAGAGCATCCTATATATCCGATTTTAGGAGCTACGTTTTGAACACAACACATAACACAAAAGGGGTCGAACGGAATCTGTAAAAGGTTTGCAGATAAGAAATTGCTGAAGTAGAGACGGAGAGGACGAACTCTTGAGAAAGCCTTGGAGGGACAGGAGACGCTAGCACGTCATTTGTAGTTAGAACGCTGTTCGTGTGGATACCAGTAGAGGAAGACGACCTGAGGGGTCGACTTCTTGCGATCAAAAAGAGAGCACGAGCAGCGGAGAGAAGCTGTAGAAGTCGCTGAGAAACACTGAGGGTAATGCTTCTTCCCACTTGACTTAAACACATACGGTAGATCTTGGCAAGGAATGGAAAAAAATTTTTAAATTAATTTCCGCTGCGTGTCTTCCAATTCCTTACACTTTAGAGTAAATATATTAGGAGAGAAAACAAATTTGCCTTTATAGCTTTCTCTTCTTCATCTGCTTGGTTTGACATGGATGAGCAAAAGTTGGAACCTACCTCCAATTGATCCAGAGAAAGTTACCAAAGGTGGAGCAAGCGCAATCTTTTTTGAGTAGACTCATTCTATAACCTCCAATTCTACAGGAAGGCATTGTTAGAGACATGCCCTTGCCTCTTGGACCGCGTCATTAACCACTTTATTGACGAATATGAGCTCCTCCACTTTATTACTGGAGGTGGAGTAGGCATGATCTTCCGCCCTCTCTGCCTTGCGTTTTGCTTTTTGATACATCTAATTCACAGTCAAAATCCCTATTACCAAAAATTTGTTTTCCTTCCTTCTAGTATTAGTGGTATAAATGGATCATGGTGAGAGCTATGTGCCTGTTATAAATTTGTATTCTAGGTTTATTGATATGTAAAATATACATAAGCAATTTAAATAGTTTTATTATTTTATTAGAATTAGTATTAGATATTCTATGATATTATGATTAGATATTATTATATATTATGATATATTAGTATTAGATATTTAACTATGATTACCCATCACTTATAAATAAGGGTGATTCTTAGTCTTATTGGAATATGCTTTGATTATGTTTTGGGATTCTTGAGTATTCAGTATAATTTTATTTTTTCTTATATTCTATTTATATTCTTCTCAATTTCCCTTTCTTTCTACAATTATATAATGGTGGTATCAGAGCGGTCATTCCTCTGTCACTCACAAGAATCAATGATAGGATGAGTATGAATATAGAGCGGTGTCTTCATAATATAGAGAAGAATCTTGACAGGATGAGCACCCTTCTACAAAAAACTCAGTAGATAAAGAAAGATGTAACAGAGTCACAGAAAATATTGCAAAAGAAAATAGACGTTTCTAGTTATCAAGAAGATGAGTCTTCCCTTTCGGCACCCATTAATGAGCAAAAAGATATATAAGAAAGTCCTAAGAACTCTAGTCAGACTCAAGATTCTAATGCGATGCAGATAACAGTTTAAGAAAGGTTAAAAATTTAGTCTATCATTCTCCAAGATGTAAGAAGTTTAGCACGTTCAAAGGAGATCAATTTTTAGAACACAACTGATAATTTATAGAAACCTTCACACATAACGTGCAAAAGGGAAGTGATGAAACTAAAGTTTAGAGCTGATGGATCATCAAGTCTTAACTTTTGTGAGGGGTTTAATAGTGCACTTTGCAACATGTTTTCAAGCTTGACATCGATAATGTTGGCGATCTCAAATTTCCTAGTCCAGATTTCGTTCAAAGGAGAATTGATTAAAAAGTTTCTTCGCTCTAGTTTAGTAACGTTCTTGATACTTGACCTTTGGGGATAAGGGTCTTTTAGGGAGGGAGTATTGATATGTAAAATATAAATAAACAATTTAAGTAGTTTTATTATTTTATTAGAATTAATATTAGATATGCCGCGATATTAGGATTAGATATCATAATATATATGTTATAATATATTAAGATTAGATATTATAATATATATCATGATTAGATATTATGATATATTAGTATTAAATATTTAACTAGGATTACTCATCTCTTATAAATAAAGGTGATCCTTAGTCTTATTAGGATATGCCTTGATTATGTTTTGAACTCCTGAGTATTCAGCATAATTTCAATTTCTCTTATATTCTATTTCTATTCTTCTCAATTTCCATTTTCTTTCTACAATTATATAACATTTATCCTCTTGTGACTAAGGAAAAAAGTACAATATTTGTTATGTTCCAGAGTTTTGCCTAAAACGTAAACTAACATGTAGTTCAAGTTGTACACAAAGCTCATGAGAGTATTTGAGCTTTTCAATTTCACATAACCTCCTGAAATTGGAAATGAGTGATATCATTGATTCTTAACATTGTTAACTTGGCTAGATTTGATGCTAACCAAGTTTTTCTATTTATTAAGGACACATTTTTCTTCGGTTATTTTGTTGCATTTATGTGCATTTGCTTCACCTGCATTTCAGAACTACAATTCATAAAGATTTACCTGAAACATTTTTTAAGACTCAGATCGTCCTTGCACTGTTTGTTGAAAACTAATCGTTGCCTTTCTCCTTGTTTCAGTACTCGTGCTTTTGGAATTTAATACATTTTTATGTTTTCCCTTTCTTTGAATAGGAATTGAATTGGCGAAGAGTATTTTACTTTGTCTTATTTAAGTTCCTCCCTTATTCAATTCAGTCAAATATAACAATCTCCTAGGCATCATTCTAATTTTTGTGGTGATATCAAACTTTAACAGGTATAAAGACAACTGTAGTAACAAAAAAAGTTAATTCTGCACCAGGTCAACTGGACCTAGTCTTGAGTCTCTTGTATGTGGTAAGTCATCTGCAATATGTTCTATCTCTTAGCTTGTTGTTTATTATTGTGTTACTGTTAGTATATCATTTGACATGCTTATTCTAGATAATGGTTTAACTTAATGGAACTGACTTTCCTTCTAGTATTGCTGGTATACATGAAATTGTTTTTAAAGTCTTGCTGTTGGTAGTACATTATTCTAAAGCCTTTTTGTTTATGGCAGGGACAATATCATTCCTCACAAATGATGGAAGAAATATGGTGGTGAGAACAGATAAATTGTGTTTCCCTTGTGGATTAGATATTTGGAAATCTATTATTTTCAGGCATCATTCAAGAATTACAATCTCATTAGTTCTTTATTTTGAGAGATTGACTTTAAATAGGGCTATTATTGTGCCAGAAATTATTGTTGATTTGTTTGCGCCTATAATAAGATGCCTTAATTACCTGAAGGTAGTTGTTGTTGTTGTTACTATTGCTGCTGGATTTGGATTTTCTGTAAATAATGTTGATGGGCTATTGTTGTATAGGTCTATTTTGCTTTTTACCTTCACAATTCACAAGTTATATTCAATGCTTCTAAAGTTGCAAAATGAGTTTCTAGTAGAGCTTTAAGCATACATTTCTTTGTTTATGTTCTGCGGCATTCTGGATTCATAGGTGTCCATACAACCTATGATCTTCATCATATCCTTATTTTCTCCCTCAGTTATACTTAATTGGAAGTAACTTGAATCAATTAAACACATCTTTGCTTTAGAAACATAAATTTTAAAAAAAAAATGCTTCCCGGGGACTGTTCACTGGTATTATTCATTTGGTAATCCAGAATACATGCCTAACTTTAAAAATTTATAATTAAATCTAAAAAAATCAAAATGAAGTAGTTCCAATTTCTAACAGAAGCTCGTTTATTGAATTTTGAATGAAAAATATAAAAATGAGATTTCATTGTCCATATGAAATCAATTTATTCGTTGAAAAATACTGTTCATTTGGTAAATCTAGAAGTTCTAGTTTCTTTATCTTATCTTCAAAAATTTATTTCTCCTTACTTACTTATCCAAATAAAACGTATTACCCATGGATTTAAAGCTCAAGATGTGCTCTTTAATTTCATAAAATTTTATGGAAAAATTCGTTCATTTACTAAGTAAAATTATCATTTGAATCTCACTACCTTTAGATGCTCATTTTATCCTATTCCAGATTTTATCTTCAACTTAGAAAGATCATAATAAATTGAAAACTTAAACAATTAAAGCGTTCTTGGGTTCTATTTAAATCTCTATATCTTAGATACGTTCATGCCAAATGTAATGTCCAAATTCGTTGGTTAAGTTATCGTAATTACCATCACAAGGCTATTGCCTCATAATACAAACACACTATAATATACTATGCATCCCATCATATCATCCCATAGTGTCAAGTAGTTAATATAACATCTTATGCAAGTTCAAACATCCATATTTACCCTTTTTCTGGAGAGGTTCCAGCACCTATAACATGGTTATGCATATGAAAAGAATGACATTTCATGGAAATCTCAATAGCAAGTCATTCAAACTATAATATCATGCATGGTTGATTAAATGATTTACATGCTATTATGAGACAGAAGCTACTTCATAATCATACATAAGCAAACTCTAACATACATATTGTCATGACAATAGTTGCAAGGAGTTGTGTTGTATCCTTATTTTTAACCTCTATTATACTCAATTGGAAGTAACTTGAACCAATTACATATCTCTTTACTTTAGAAATATGAATTTTCAAGAAATTGCTACTCGGGTACTGTTCATAGGTATTGTTCATTTGGTAATCCAAAATACAGTCCTAACTTTGAAAAATCATAATTAAATATAGAAAAGTCAAAATGGAGTGGTTTCAATTTCTAATGGAAGATATTTCATTTAAATTTGAAGAGAAAAAAATATAAAAATGAGGTTTCATTGTCCAAATAAAATCAGTCTATTCCTTCAAAAACACTGTTCATTTGGTAAATCTGGAAGTTCTAGCTTCTTTGCCTTAAATTCAAAAATTCATTTGTCTTTGATTACTTTTCCAAATGAAACATGTTACCTATGAATTTAAATCTCCAGATGTTTTCTTTAAGTCCATAAAATTTTGTAGAGAAATTCGTTCGTTTACTATATGAAATTAGCGATTGAACGTTACTACCTCCAGTCGCTCACTTTATCGCAATTCCAGATTCTATCTCCAAATTAGAAAAATCATATTAAATCAAAAACTTAACCAATTAAGATGTTTTTTGTGTCCATTTAAAGCTCTGTATCTTAGCTACTTTTATGCCAAATTTCACATCCAAACTCATTGGTTAAGCTATCGTAAGTACCGTCATAAGGTTATTGCCTCATAATACAAATATACTATAATATGCTAAGTATCCCATCAAGTCATCTCATAATGCCAAGTAGTAACAAAACATATTACACAAATTCAAACATCCACATTTAACATTTTCCGTTGGAGGTTCCAGTACCTATAACATGGTTATGCATATGGAAAGAATGAGATTTCATGAAAATATCAATAATAAGTTATACAAACTATAATATCATGCATGATTGATTAAATGTCTAGCATGTTATCATGAGATGGGAGCTACTTCATATTCATACATAAGCAAACTCTAACATGCATATTGTCATGATATTAGTTGCAAGGTGTTACAATTATTCAAACTTCATCATCATCGTCATAGTATAATATTAAGCTCAACCAAACATCACAAATAACAATCAAGAATTCAATCAAACAAATATAACATTATAGTTAGGTATTATTGCTACCTCAACTTCAAAATAATTCCAAGACTAGGTTCTAACTAGATTCCATTCTTTGTTTACTTTATGACTTATGCTTCCATCTTTATAAAATATATTCTCATGGTTCATTTTTATATAATTCTTTATGTAGAATACAAATATAAATCAGATTTTCCAAAATCAAACCACATCATTGGCTACTGTACAGAACTGAAATGTCTCCCTTTGTTTTTCAAAAATTCTCATTTTGATTCAAATGCTTCCACTACTTGTTTCACTACTTTATCCCCACACAATTTTCCATTTTAAACCCATTAGATGCATCAAAATCATAAAATTTTAACATATGAACAGTGATTCATACAGTGGCAACCAAGAACACAAAACTCTAACTACATGTATACTTGAATTTCTAAGTTAATATCACTTGATTCTAGCTTGTTTAAGCTTGTATAAACTATCCATAACGTAAAATTTATATT
Source organism: Leucaena leucocephala (assembly GCA_037074615.1). Classification (NCBI taxonomy): domain Eukaryota; kingdom Viridiplantae; phylum Streptophyta; class Magnoliopsida; order Fabales; family Fabaceae; genus Leucaena; species Leucaena leucocephala. The sequence goes on from CM073561.1 coordinate 12,922,903, forward strand.
CCCACCACATATGAACAGCATGACCAGCAGAAACATCAAAGGGAAAGTGCCATAGAAACCTCTTAAAACTAAGAGCAAACTTGCTAGAACAAAGTCCAAGATCAAAGGAACTAGTTACCTTTCTTGTTGCTCTAAGGTGTATGCTTCTTTCTTGTTCAAAGTAAATTTTGGAAGAGGTTTCCCAAGCATGCTAAGCTTCCAAATGGGTCTGGAATTGGGGGGAATTTATAGACAAAATTGGGTGGAAATGGAATGCCAAGATTAGTTTGGTTACTATTTGATCTAATGGTCCATAATCCACCTTCCATCAAACTTGCCCTAGAAGCCTCATTAATGGCATCATCCATGACATTATTTTGGGCTTTGTTTGGCTTAAGGAAAGTATTAATACTAATAGAAAAAATTATAGTCCAGTCCGATACCAATCTAAGCAGTTTCACAAAAACCAGACTATTTTATGTTCCTAATTTTTATAATATTCTAGAATATGTATTATGTCATGAAAACCAGTGTTTAGATTTTTTCTACTATTGAAATTATTAGACTAAGTATTTATCTGCCAACCATCCCTTGAGAAATGACCAAAATATCCTTATTGTACTTTCTTAAACTATATTAACCCTAAGGGCATAAATGTCATTTCACACCTCTTTATACTTCATCAGGGCATATACTAGCTCTAACTAATGTTGAAAAACGTACCCTAGGGGCCAATCATTGTCTTATAACATTATTGATTTATGAATTTATTAATTGTGTTATCATATTATTTGCATGTTTATTGTGATGACCATCCTTGGATAATTCATGATCTTATCCTAAATGTCCCTGGTCAGTCATCTATGTGGGAGCAGAGATGAAATAAAACTAGTATGACTTTGAAGATGTATAGAGATATAAATCAAAGTCATAGGCACATGTAAGAGTATAAGGTGTTGGACTGACCCGCTATGAGAGAGCTGCATGGGTTACGTCATAAGCTTCTCTCATATACAAACTATGTCACTATGCCCTTTGACCTGAGATCATCATGGATTCCTATATGACAAATGCTCAGCTTTGACCTAATCAAGAGTCACTTTTGACTAAGTGATCATAAAGACTATGTTCAGGTTTAGTGATTTTTCATGCGGAGGAATGTGAATGGTCAAGATGGAATTTGTCCCTCACATTTGTAAACAGATATTACTGGGCCCCTCGATGAGTGAGTCTAAGAAATGTATGGTCATACTGTAATGGAAAGGTAGTTCCATTTCTATAGTCAGACTACTCAGGGATCGAGAAAGTAACGGTCAGGAATAGGAGGATGACATTATCCATGCCTCATCCATGACCAAAATATCGCGTGACAGAAGGGACATGATATGGTTGTATAAAAGGTTACATCGTTTATCAATTCTCATATGATTTGGGTAGTCGTTATGTCTTGCTAGAGACCGCTTGCGACTTGTGGGCCAGTATAGCAAATGGCCCACTGCCAACTTCATATGGGCCTACAGGGTTGCACATAAAATAGCCCAACACGAGCTATGATGTCCAGATTCATTGAATCTAAGACGTGTCTAGATTCAATGAATGATCCAGGGTTGATGTATATATTTATTTATATTTATATTCATATATATATAAATTCGTATATATATTATATATAAGGGATATATAGGATTTAATTTATAAGGATAAATTAAATCTCTATCACGTTTGAATTTGAAATTCAAATTGATAGAATATCTCATATAAGAGATATTTACAAGATTTAATTTATAAGGATAAATTAAATATCTATCACGTTTGAATTTGAAATTCAAATTGACATGATATCTCAAATTTAATTTATGAGAATAAATTAAATATAGTCCCGTCTTATCTTTATTTTAAATTAAATAAATAGATGAATTAAATCTGTGGGACGGATTTAATATAAATATTATTTATTTAATTAGTTTCTTATCAAATTATACAATATATGATATTGTATTAATTTTAGAATTAATATAGATTAATTCCAAAAATCCAATTCGGTTGAGTAAAATGCAGAGCATCCTATATATCTGATTTTAAAAGTGACATTTTTTTAGCAACACATAACACAAAAGGCCGAAGGGAATCTGTAAAAGGTTTGCAGATAAGAAACTGCTGAAGTAGAGACGGAGAGCATGAATTGTTGAGAAAGCCTTGGAGGGACAGGAGACGCTAGCACATCGTTCGTAGTTGGAACGCTATTCGTGTGGATACCAGTAGAGGGAGCCGACCTGAGGCGTCGACTTCTTGCGATCAAAAAGAGAGCATGAGCCGCGGAGAGAAGTTGTAGACGACTTCTTGCGATCGGAAAGAGAGCACGAGCCGCGGAGAGAAGCTATGGAGCTCGCTGAGGAACACTCCGTCGACTTCTTGCGATCGAAAGGAGATCACCAGCCGTGGAGAGGAGCTGTGGAAGTTGCAGAGGAACATTAAGGGTAATGCTTCTTCCCACTTGACTTAAACACATACGGTAGATCCTGACAAGGAATAGAAAAATTTTTAAGTTAGTTTCTAATGCGTGTCTTCCAATTCCTTTCAACTAACACCCCTGTACTTGCTTCGACGTTTTTGACTTATCCAAAATGACCAAAATGCCCTCCTTCCATCTCTTGTTCATTATTACAATATAGGTGCATTTTCATAATTTCGCACTTTTTCTGGGTTCCTCTCGACACAGGCCCATTTGATTGTTCAAATATCTTATTGGGCCTTTTAGACACCATTTTGGGCCTCTATATCAGTCCAATATATTTATGGCTCAATTCCTAAAACCTCACCTGAAAGTATTTATCAGGCATATAATTCTACTGTAAATTCTATTAAAAATTCTACATAACTTCTTTTTGAGCTCTATCAGTTTGCTATATTAATTATGATAATTTATTACCAAATTTAATCTAGTTAAGAGATCTAGAAGAATCTGTAATAATCTTCGGACTTTAAAAATTAATATCAATTATCTGGGGCCTCAGATCAAAATTCTAAAAAGTATGCCTGACCCAATTTCTATTCTCTATTTACTAGTAAAATTTGGGACTACAGTATTTTCGGGTAGTTCTGGGCCTTTTCTGGCACAACTTCCTCATAATTATAATTTTACCCCTTGAACTTTTGCTTAATTACATTTAGGTCCCTAAATTTTTTGAAATTACACTTAATGGCATAACTTTTTTCTGTACTTTCTATTTTGGCCATAAAACTTTTATAAATTTCATTTAGGCCCTTGAACTTTCTATTATTTACACTTTAATCCAAATTTCTACACTTTCCTTAGAGAATCTTATATTTATTAAATACAAGTTGTACATACATACCAGATAAAAAAATTGGGGATATGACATTTATCTCCCCTTAAAATAAATTTCGTCCTCGAAATTTACAATATATACATATTAAGGAAATAATTCAGGATATATCTCTTTCATTCTTTCCTCTACTTCCCATGTGGCTTCATTCTCAGTTAATTCTTTCCAGACTACTTTGACTAACAAAATTTGTTTCTTTCGTAGTTGCTTAACCTTTCGATCAATAATTCGTACTGGTCCAACTTCATAAGTCAGGTAATCTCGTAGTATGATATCATCTTGTTCAAGCATCTTATTCAAGCACATGTGATAGGTCTAAAACATACTTCTTTAATTGGGAAACATGAAATACATCATGTATCTGACTGAGATTTGGGGGAGGAGCTAACTTATAAGCCATTGATCCTACCTTCGAGAGAATTTGAAATGGTCCAATGTATTTGGGATGTAACTTCTTCACTTTGATTGATCGTCTAGCTCCCATAGTTAGAGTCAACTTAAGAAACACATGTTCTCCTTCTTCAAACTCCAATAGTTTTCTTCTAACATCAGCATAACATTTCTGTCTACTTTGAGCCGTTAATAACCTTTTTCTAATCATATCAATATGTGTTGCTGTTTGATTTACTATATCAGGACTAAACATTCTTCTCTCACTCAACTCTAACCTACATAACATAGATCTACATTTACATCCGTAGAGTGCTTCAAATAGGGCCATATGAATACTAGTTTGATAACTATTGTTATAAGCAAATTCTATCAATGACAGATAGACATCCCAACTTCCTTTGAAATCCAAAACATAAGCTCTTCGCATATCTTCTAGTGTCTAGATTGTTCTCTCAGACTGCTCATCCGTTTGAGGATTGTACTAAACTTGAGAGTAGTGTCTATTTCTTTATGCAAAGCTTTCCAGAAATTAGATGTGAATCTAGGGTCTCTATCAAACACAATACTACTTGGGACACCATGAAGTCTAACAATCTCTTTGACATACAATTTTGCCAGCCTTTCAAGAGAATCTCTTTTATTTATTTTCAGGAAATGAGCTGATTTTGTCAATCAATCAATTACCACCCATATTGCATCATGCTTAGTGGGAGTCATGGGTAGTCCTTCTACAAAATCTATGGCAATACTGTCCTATTTTCACTCAAGTATATCTAGTGGTTGTAATTTTTCTACTGGCCTTTGATGCTCAACTTTTACTTTTTGACATGTCAGGCATTTTGATACATAAGCCACAACATCCTTATTTAATCCAGGCCACCAAACTAGACTTTTAACATCATGATACATCTTAGTTATACCTGGATGTACTGTATATCGGCTTTTATGTGTTTCATCTAAAATTTTCTCTCTTAATCCCATAGCGTTAGGAATATACAGTCTTCCTCTAAACTGTAGCAATCCATCTTGAGATATCTCAAAATTTTTAGTTTCCCCTATCTCCAACTTATCTTTAAAAATTGCTACGAGCTTATCGTACTTTTAAGCTTCTTTTATCTCATCTTCAATAAAAGCTCTGACCTATACTCCTGTAAAAGGATTCTCTGCTATATGCACTTGATATAACGGACTCAAATTTTTGACATCTTCTATTAATTTCAATTCTTTGATACCATACTTGCCACATGCACCACTTTTCTACTTAAAGCATCAGCTACAATATTTACCTTTCCTGGATGGTATTTAATCTGAAAATCATAATCTTTTAACAATTCTATCCATCTATGTTGTCTCATATTCAATTCTTTTTGGTCATGCAGATACTTCAAACTTTTGTGGTCATATTACAACTTTATAGTGGCTTCGTACAAATAATGCCTCCAAATCTTAAGAGCATAGACTACCATTGCAAGCTCTAGATTATGAGTGGGATAATTTTTTTTCATGTGGCTTTAACTGTCGAGAAGTGTAGGCTACCACTCTACTTTACTGTATTAACACACATACCAACCCCCATTTACTAGCATCAGTATAAACCATATAGGTCTGGGTGGGATTTGGAATAATCAGCATTAGAGTAGTGGTTAACTTCTATTTTAATTTTTGAAAACTAGCCTCACATTTCTCATCCCACTTGAAAGACTGATTCTTTCTTATTAACTTGGTTAATGGCAAGGAAAGTCGAGAAAAATTATTAATAAATCTTCTATAATACCCTACTAAGCCCATAAAACTTCTAATCTCTGTCACTGTCCTTTGCTGCTCCTAGCTTAATATTGCTTCAACTTTGCTAGGATCTACAGCTACCCTTTCATGGGATATGACATGATCGAGAAATTTGACTTCTTGAAGCCAAAAGTCACATTTACTAAGCTTAGCATAAAGCTAGTTTTCTTTAAGAATACTAAGGACAATTCTTAAATGCCTTTCATGTTTTTTAGCAGATTTGGAGTACACCAGAATATCATCAATGAAGACCACAACAAATTGATCCAAATAGGGCCTGAAGAATCAGTTCATGTAATCCATGAAAATTATAGGTGCATTCATCAGACTAAAAGGCATCACAAGAAATTCAAAATATCCATAATGAGTCCTAAAAATGGTTTTCAAAATATCATTTGATTTAATCCTGAGTTGATGATAGCCATATCTCAAATCAATCTTAGAGAATAAATTGGCTCCAGCCAACTGATCTAGCAGATCATCAATTCTGGGAAGAGGGTACTTATTCTTAACAGTAATCTTATTCAACTCCCTATAATTAATATACAATCTTAAACTGTCATCCTTCTTCTTAACAAATAACACTGGAGCACCCCATGGTGAAACACTGGGTCGGATGATACCCTTCTCTAAAAGCTCTTCAATCTGCTTCTTTAACTCCATCATCTCATTAGGGGTTATACGATATGAGGCTTTGGATACTGGTCTAGCTCCAGGTACAATAACGATTGTAAACTCCATTTCTCGTTTGGGAGGTAAACCATGAATCTCCTTTAGAAAAACTTTAGGAAATTCCTTGACAACTAAAATCTCCTCAACCCCTTATTCTATTTGTGCCTAAACAAAAAAGAATATCATATACCCTTAACACCCTTGTCGTAAGCATTTATCTGCCTGAGCCTCTGTCATCCAATTTAGCCTTACTTCTAGACTTATATCTATTACCCTTGGACAAAGAACTAGGGTCTTGTTCTTACAATCCATAATCACGTTATTAGAAGATAGCCATTTTAATCCAATTATGACATCAATTTCTTGAAAAGGCATACATATTAAATCTAGAGTAGTACAACAATGTTCATATCGAACAACACTATTTAGGTAGACATCAGATGTAACTACTCTATCATTTGCAGGAGTTGTCACACATATATCATAATGCAACTTGCTAATTGGTAAGGCCTAAGAGTTCAGCGCATTCATAAGAAATAAAGGAATGACTTGCACCTGAGTCAAACATAACAATCACAAAGTGATTATTGAGATAAATTGTACCTTGGATCATTTCGGGTGATTTCTGAGCATCATCACAAGTAAGTGCGAACACTGGTCCTTGAGTTCGTGGCCTTTGATTATTCACTACTTGAGGACAATCCTTAGAGAAATATCCAGGTTTTCCACATGTATAACAAACATTATGTCCCATCAAATAGGGCTTGTCACCATGATTCTTTCCACACTTGTCACATACACGGAACCTTAAGTCCCAGTTGCCAACATTGCCTCAAAATTTTCCTCGATTAGGCCTTCTATTTTGCCATTGCCTTTTTCTCTTCTTATAGCTACTACCACCAGTAATATCGTGGCTTTGACTGGTCCTTTCAGGAGTTACAGTTCCTTTGCCTACTGGCTAAAATAATGTTTGATGATTCAGGCTATTTTCAATTAGTGGCATGCCTCCACTACCTTGTTAAATTGACTATACTATTGGGGCATCATCTTTTCCTTCAGTATAGCATTCAATCCTCTTATCATTCTTTCTGTCATCCATCGTCCATTATCCACTTGATGGAGATAAGTGGAATACTGAGAAAGATGAATAAATTTAGCCAGATACTCATCAAATGGCTCCTTCTCTACTTGCCTCAGTACAAGAAATTTAGCTTCCCATTCATCACGTACTGACTGAGGAAAATATTTATCATAGAATTGTTCAAGAAAACTTCCTATTTAATAGGAATGTTCCTAGCTTGTAGTAGTAGTTCAGTGTTCTTCCACCCCGGGTCTACATCTTTTTCTAGCTAATATATGGCCATCTAAGCGTTACTTTCATATGGACAACTAAGCACCTTAAAAATCTTTTCCAATCGACTGATCCAGTTCTTCGCTATTTGAGCTGTAAATGTCCCTTCAAATATTGGAGGATTGTGTTTGCAAAATTTTGTTATCCACTGTTGGATACCAATAAGATCCACCACCGGCTCAGCTTGCCTAGATGGTTCTACTAGTTATTATACCCCTTCTGGTTCCACATTAACTGCTCCTGTAGGCTCTGGCTGTCTTAAATTATCAACAACTTCTGCTAGTGCGGCTATAGCAGCATCTCATTCTTGATCACTACGAGCTTGAGCTACTCTCATATCCTCTATCATCTTTTGTTGTGCCTCTAAGCATTCCAGAATTAACTGATTAATATCTACAGGATTTCGAGCTTCTTTTGATGGAACAATTCTTCTTGTTCGAACCATTTTGTTTTTCTATCTAAATATGAAAGGGAATAACATAAATAATGTAACGTATACTTTATTTATAACATTACATACATATAGGTTTCAAAACATTATACACATATACTATCATGTATCATTTTTTAAGTACAACTGTCATGCATATCTATTATACATCACTTATATACATAACACTATCGCATCACACTACTCTTTCTTAAAAGTTCTTCTAATAAACTCTTCTATCATGAAGATCCAGTCTGGTATACTTTCATATGGTTCTTCATCAAAATAGCGATCTAACCCTGCTCTCCAACTCTCAGTGGTCAGTAAGATATCATCCATAATATTGGTCTAATCCCCTAAAAGAAGGGTATCTGGATCAAAAGCCAAATAAGTTTTAGCAACTCTGACTATAAAATCTTGATAGATCCTATAATCTTGGTCTATCTCTTGAACCAAAAGTTGAACTAAATCATATAGCCATCTAGCCAGTTCCACAGCATTCTCGAACTGTTCTTCATTCATTGTTTCTGCTTTTACTAGTTCTATGTTCTAGTTTTCGAGGGATATCACTACTGTTGGTTTACTAGGACCAGGAATATCTACTTGATTTGGTAATTGACTGGGTCCTGGAATATCTGTGTCGATAAACTGTCTAACTGGAGAATTTATGGTACTTACAACCTAGGAATGGCACTCATCAGATTGTAGTGGTTAAGGTTGAGGATATGATGTAATATGATGTAACTCTCTCCACCATCTCTAGGTCAAGGTCAGGCAAAGGAGAAATGGGAATAGGTTCCTTATATGCTATATCAATATCATTTGACCAAATAGAGAACTATCAGATCTATCTAACTTAGAGTCATCATAATCTGGTTCATGTATCACTGGTGGAAGCCAATAATCATCATCATTTCTATCATAAACACCTCTTCTGAGTTTAAACCAAACTTATCTGAACTAAAAACCTCTGACATAGGGTCTCCTTGATTAACTGTGGTTTCTGATCCAGTCCTATGTTTAGTCATCTTTGTCCTGTAACAACTAACTTAGTATCAATTATGAAAATTTTAATTATGTATCTGTATAACTAATATATTTAGAGTATTTCCTAAGCCAGAATCCTTTACTCTAACACCAAAATGTCGTATCCTTATTTTCAATCTCAATTATACTCAATTAGAAGTAACTTGAACCAATTACATGTATCTCTTTGCTTTAGAAATATGAATTTTTAAGAAATTACTTCTCAGGTACTGTTCACAAGTACTGTTCATTTGGTAATCCAAAATACAGTCATAACTTTAAAAATTCATAATTAAATATAAAAAAATAAAATAGAGTAATTTTAATTTCTAATGGAAGACATTTCATTTAAATTTGAAGAAAAATATAAAAATGAGGTTTCATTGTCCCAATGAAATCAGTTTATTCGTTGAAAAATATTGTTCATTTGGTAAATCTGGAAGTTCTAGTTTCTTTGCCTTAAATTGAAAAATTCATTTGTCTTTGATTACTTTTCCAAATGAAACATGTTACCTATGAATTTAAATCTCCAGATTTAAATCTCCAGATGTTTTCTTTAAGTCCATAAAATTTTGTAGAGAAATTCGTTCATTTACTATATAAAATTAGCGATTGAACGTCACTACCTCCAATTGCTCACTTTATCGCAATTCTATATTCTATCTCCAAATTAGAAAAATCATATTAAATCGAAAACTTAACCAATTGAGATGTTTTTTGTGTCCATTTAAAGCTATGTATCTTATCTACTTTCATGCCAAATTTCACATCCAAACTCGTTGGTTAAGCCATCATAAGTACATTCATAAGATTATTGCTTCATAATATAAATACACTATAATATGCTAGGTATCCCATCAAGTCATCTCATAGTGCCAAGTAGTAAGCATAACTTATTACACAAATTCAAACATCCACATTTAACCTTTTCCTTGGGGGGTTACAAAACCTATAACATGGTTATGCATATGGAAAGAATGAGATTTCATGAAAATATCAATAGTAAGTCATACAAAGTATAATATCATGCATAATTGATTAAATGCCTAACACGTTATCATGAGATGGGAGCTACTTCATGTTCATACATAAGCAAACTCTAACATGCATATTGTCATGACATTAGTTGCAAGGTGTTGCAATCATTCAAACTTCATCATCATCGTTATAGTATAATCTTAAACTCAACCAAACATCACAAATAACAATCAAGCATTCAATCAAACAAACATAACATTATAGTTAGGTATTATAGCTACCTCTTAAGTTATTCTTGACAAACTCTTCTTGAGATGGTCTTCTTCCCTCACAAATGTCAAAAACTAGCTATTACAAAGTAATATCAAGTTACAACTCAACTTCAAAATAATTTCAGGACTAGGTTCTAACTAGATTCCATTCTTTATCTACTTTATGACTTATGCTTCCATCTTTATAAAATAAATTCTCATGGTTCATTTTCACATAATTTTTTATGTAGAATACAAATATGAAATCATATTTTCCAAAATCAAACCACATCCTTAGCTACTGTACAGAACTGAAATGTCTCCCCTTGTTTTCCAAAAATTCTCATTTTGATTCCAATTCTTTCACTACTTGTTTCACTACTTTATCCCCACATAATTTTCTATTTTAAACCCATTAAACGCATCAAAATCATAAAATTACAGTGATTCATACAATGGCAGCCAAAAACATAAAACTCTAACTACATGTATACTTGAATTTTTAAACTAATACCACTTGATTGTAGCTTGTTTAAACTTGTCTAAACTATCCATAACATAAAATTCATATTCCCACCACATATAAACAGCATAACCAGTATCAACATCAAAGGGAAAGTGCCATAGAAGCCTTCCATCAAACTTGCCTTAGAAGCCTCATTAATGACATCATTCATGACATCATTTAGGGCTATGTTTGGCTCAAGAAAAGTAGAAATACTTATAGAAAAAATTTCAGTCCAGTCCAGGACTGATCTAGGCAGTTTCATAAAAACCAGACTGTTTTATATTCCCAATTTTTATAATATTCCAGAATATGTATTCTGTTAGGAAAATCAGTGTTTAGATTTTTTCTACAATTGACATTGTTAGACTAAGTATTTATCTGCTAACCATCCCTTGAGAAATGACCAAAATACTTTTAGTGCACTTTCTTACACTATATTAATCATAAGGGCATAATTGTAATTTCACACATCTTTATACTTCATCAGGGTATATACTGACTCTAACTAATCACCCATATACTTGCTTGGACATTTTTGACCTATCTAAAATGACCAAAATGCCCTCCATTAATCTCTTGTTCATTATTATAACATAGGGGCTTTTTCGTAATTTCGCATTTTTTTCTGGGTTCCTCTGGACACTGACCCATTTGACAGTTCAAATATCTTATTGGATCTTTTGGACACCATTTTGGGCCTCTATATGGGTCCACTACCTTTATGGCTTAATTCCCAATAAACCCCACCCAAAGGTATTTATCGGGTATATAATTCTACTGTAAATTCTATTAAAAATTCTACATAACTCTTTTTTTAGCTCTGTCAGTTTTATAAATTTCTATATTAATTCTGGGAATTTATTGCTCAATTTCATTCGATTAAGAAATCCAAAAGGTCCTGTAATAATTTTCATACTTTAAAAATTAATATCAATTATTTGGTTCTCAAATCAAAATTATCCGGGTAGTTCTGGGTCTTTTCTGACACAACTTCCTCATAATTACGATTTTTCCCCTTGAACTTTTACTTAATTATATGTAAGTCCTCAAACTTTTTAAAATTATACTTATTAGCCCAACTTGTTTCTGTACTTATTATTTTAGCCCATAAACTTTTCTAAATTTCACTTAAATCCTTGAACTTTCAATCATTTTCAATTTAATCCCTTTCCTTCCTTGAATTGCAATATTTTTCTTAGAGAATCTCATATATATTACGTACAAATTGTACATATATATCAGATAAAAAAATTGGGGATATGACAATCTTGATCATAAGAATGAACCAGAATCAAAACTTAAGGAAAGAAATGTTGGTAAAAGTGAATGGATTTTTGTGAAACGTTTCATTTATGACGATATAAATGTTTAATTGGTGTCATTATATTGTTTTTATTACAAAACCTCTACAGCCCAGATACAGTTCTCTTTGTAAGATATGAGCAATATGTTCTACGATGGAATTAAAATAGTTCATATTTGCATTTTGTATTCTTTAATGTGAAAGGGTCTCTCTGTTCTTTTAAACAACCTTGTACCCTAATTCTAATTGTAGTTGGGAAATTTAATTATTCCACAATTCTACAACAGTATTTCGTAATAGAAAAATTTATTTGCACACGAGGGAAGTTCATTTCCACAATGAGAAAGTTCAATTGTACACTAGGGAAGTTCATTTACATAATAAGGAAGTTTATAATATGCAAGTGACTTTTTCAAATATGCAATATGAACCAATATATAAGTCATCTTTGTAACATGAAACTAGCTTCCATGATATACAAGTTACTTTCCGCAAGTGTAATTAATTTTTGTCATGTGCAATTACATTTTCATTCTCATCTATTAACTATTAAGAGTAATTCGGTCTTTTCCCCTGAAATTTATTGAAGTTAAGGACTTGAAGTTTCAAGTCCATTGCCCAATTAATTGTCAAATAGATATTTATTTCTAATTTTTTCTTGATTGAATTTGAGTAATTGCATTGTGATTTTCATCATTTGAAGTTTAAACTGATCAAATTAGTTGATTGGACTTGATCATGGATTTAACGAATTGCATTTTGATCGAGTCTTTTAAGGTATGATTGAAAATTTGATGAAAAAAAAGATTGCATTGATATTTGTACCCAAAAAACAAGATTGCATTGATATCAATTTGGACTTAATGTAATTGTCCATTGAGCTGGGTTTGTTTCTTTCTTTTTTAAAAAAAAATTGCAGCAAAATGAGGTTGTATTGATCTTAATTTGGACTTTATGCAAGGATGAATTTACATTGGAAAAGTTCGTTGTGCCTTGGTTTTTATCTATCAAATTTGCAGTGAAGAGAATGAGTGTATATTTATCTTATATATTTTCTATCATACCTATGGTTCGTCCATGTTATGTCCTGCGTCCAACCCATCCAGTTTGTATTACATATTTAATAAGTCCAGACAGGACAAAAAAAGAACATCATCAGGTTCAGAAGTTCAAAACAATAATAAATAATAGGACGTCCGATCCCTTTACAGTCCTATGGATTGGGATTGGGATTGGGATTGGGATTGGGATTGGAGTCGGGACACGACGAGAGGAAAAAGTTTGCTTGTGTCCTTTACTGAGACAAGACATAGGACAAACCTATCTTGGTCTAGTCATGGGAACAAACCTATTGAGATATTATCATTTTGCGAGAGAGATCTAGAAAAGCGTTGGATGCAGAGGGATTACAATAAACTAAACAAAATTAGTGTTAATTAGCCTCCTCCCCCCTTTTTTCTTTTTCTTTTTCTTTTTCTTTTTTAATGTTAATTAGTTTATGATATTTCCAAGCTTTTTTAATCTTGCCTCTGTTATTCACAAAAATACAAAAGGGCTGGCGAATCAAGATTTTTTCTCAAGGTTCTAAACTTTATAGGTAAAATTTTATATAAAGACCACTAGCAAAGTTATTTCCCAAAAGCCCCCCTCAAAATTTGAAATATTACTACAATATGAATTGAAATTAACTTTGTGACACTAAAAGAAATAACCTATGAGCTAAAAAAAGGAGAAATTTTAATAAAAATAATAATAAAATTAATAGGACAAATAGAGATATTAACGAAAAGAATATGATTTTAACTAGAACAAAAAAATTAACAAGACAAATATGAGAATTAATAAAAAAAAATAAAAAAAATCATAAGATAAATAAATATATTAATAAGATAAATCGGGTCATTAATATAAATATAAACTTTAACTATAAAAAATTAACAAGATAAATGATATGATTAACAAAAATAATAAAGGCTTTAAAAAGATAAATATGATCTTTAACTAAAAATAAATAAATTTTAATAAAATAAATAAGAATCTTATTAATGACATTATTCATTTTATTAATACCCAATATTTGTCTTGTTAATGTCTTTATTCTTCTTTTTTTCACTACTAGAATATTTCTATCTTTTGGCATCACAAACTTAATTTTAGTTCAATCAAATTTTAAAGTTTTTTGGGAGCTTTTGGAAATAAATTGCTACAGAAATTTTCCCAACTTTATTCATCATCCCATTTGTGCCATTATACAATTTGGCTGCCACAACACTAATAATCTATATACAGGACGGCCAATCAAGAAGCACTTAGATGATTCCTCTAAGATGTTGCTTAAGTCAGAATTCACCAATCTTGAGTTTTCCCAGTCTTTGTAGCTCATAGAGCATTTCCAATGCTGCAGAGTCAAATGAACTCTTTTTATCGGCTCTAGAATCTCCTTTACAAGCTATATTACCATAATTGGGTATGCACAATTGTATGCTTGACACAAAACAGATGTATCCTTTTCTTCCTTTTGAACCTTCACCAAATTCAAATGGAGTCCTGTCCAAAAAAATAAAATAATATGGAGCTCAAAATTTTTTTAAGATCAGAGAGGCTTATGATTATTATGAATTATTATTATAGTTAGAAATTTGAAATATCATAAAATCAGTTAATAAGACTATTGATTATTATCATGGGGCTTAAAATCTTTTAAAGATCAAAATGAGATTATTTATTAGGACTATTGATTGTGGGCTATAGACAAATAAATTTAAAGTATTGAGTCAGATCCACCTAGGTTCATTTTTTAACTGAACTATGTATCACAAGATTTTAAAAGCAGAGTTGATTACCCAAAAAGAACAAGATGTCCTCTGCATTGTTTCCTCTCTTTTAGTTCCTGAACTTTCTCTCAATTATTGGTTTAGTCTTTGAATTTGAATCAGAACAATTTAGTCTTTATAGTTTATTCATTAAAGAAGTATAATGACTAAGTTGTTTTGAGTCAAAATTCAACAATTGAAGAAAAATTCAGGGAGCCAAAAGCTATATTTTGCCATGTTTATGTAAAGTACTGCAAAGATTATTAAGAACAAGTTTGAGATCAGAAAGAATAGATTGAGATAATCAATTCACCTCTGTTTGTGTTCGATTGAGTCAAATGTAGGCATTGGCCATTGTAGTCTCTTGCACAGCTCAAATAGGGTTGTTCTGGGTCCTCCCTTCTTCATATTGATTGATGCGATAACTGTATGTATGAACCAACAAAAGACAGCTGATTTAATTGTTAAAAGAACAGATCTTCTCATTCTTGATATATAAATGCAAGGAATCTAAGACAGTTTCGAGGGCTTAAAAGACGAGGGGATAACAGAGAAAAGATCGATGGCGCTAACCTGGAATTGAACCATTGGGATGGGAGAGTTCCATCGAAAAGTCTTTGGGAGCTAATAAATTGGTTTTGTCCACCTTGGCCCTCTTAAATGTTACTGGCTCTGAGACATGCTCATCAGGTAGACCAGAGCAAATATCAAATTCCTTCTTCAGAGAAGAAAAATCAAAAAAATAATCAGGATTGCCTCTTTTTCTCTTGGTGCCACTATTATTGTATGAAATTCCCCTCTTCTGCAATTGCGAGGACAAAAGTGTAAACTATGTGGTCAGCAAAATATACAGCCCACTACCAATACAAGCAGATACCATGATTGCTGTAACACGATAAAAGAACTAGCATATCAAAACCATATTCCAGTGTAGTTGATTTCAGTTGGACAGCAGATCTGGTGGTTGTAGCAAACAAATATACATGGACACAGGTCTCTTTGGTTCATTTATGATGCCGGGCTCAAATATTCCTTGTGTTATGTATAATGGAATTATAATCTGCTATCTTCATCGGGAAATGCAGATACATCACAACTAGTTCAGGAGAAGCTCTCTCCGAGAGAAAGAAGATGGGCTGTAATAACACATTTCCAGTTGACAGACTAAAGTCCTAGTGAAACACTATCAGGCCAGATGGTACCGATCGATATTGCCTTTGTGAAAACATGAAAAGGACCATACACCAAGTTCCTTATATCCATTATACCAAGTTCTCCTATAACACTTTGCCATGTGTACTATTATTTTCACTGAGTTTAAGTTAAATGAAGATAAAAAAAAAAAATAGGATATACGACAAAGCGAGATTAGAGAACTTGGCGAAATAGATGCAAAAAAACTTTATCCAAGTTTTCTCCATATGAACATATTTTATCATTAATGTAGATACCATATCTATATCATTATAGGTTATTATTCTGTCATTATGAGCCATTAATACCGCTCCTAACTTCTGTATACAAGAAATTCATTTCATATTTCTCTCTACTTAATATGAAGCCTCTATATCATTGATCCTTTAAATGAATTATTACACGAGAAAAATTTGGGGTCTATCTTCACTAAGTTCAGGTTTTGCTTATTTATATAGGTTGTCTGCATCTTTACCAATAATATTATTTTCTCTTTAAAAAATCTACTTCCATATTCCATCATGAGGAACTATTTTGACAATTTTTAGTTTCCTAAGCATATACAATATTATTAACAAAAGTTGATCTACTTGATAAGGGCAAATCCAATATCCAAGAGAAAAGGTTTGAGTCTTCTCCCAAAGTGAAAATGTCTTGTTAGTACATAATTTGAAAGCATATCTATGAACACTTTGAGATGTAAAGTTTGCCATAGCTGTGGTGAGTTCTCAGGCCTAAACTCAATGGAACTTTTTACCAGAAAAAAAGAACACTAATGATATTAGTATTAACACAAAAACTTTGTTAAGTTTTTAAATATCAAAGCCTAGCTTTTGAATTGGTCAAAAACGAATTCTTAAACACTTCCAAATATGATAACCAATGTATATAAAGCATAGATATAGAGAGAAAAAATACTCTTCTAGTTCTTAACATAATAACTATTTAACTAATTTGATTAGATTAAAGATTTTTTTTTTTTTTGCATCAAGATTAAGTTAGTTAATATGTCATTTTTTTTTCTAAAACGCCCTAATCATCTTCCTTAACTCCCTCCCCCCTTCCCTACTTGATTATTGTTTAGGGAGTATCAATAAGGGTAATTTGGGAAAAAGTTGATAAATATAGAAAATATATCTTATATTTAAGATCCATATCAACTCCCCAATTAGGTCCTATATAAGGACCGGCGGAGTAGTTTGTACGTTTAATTTTTAACATCAAATACAATATATTTTAGAAAATTTGATATAAGGAGGAAAACAGCAAAAGCATTAGAGAAGCAAAGAATACCTCGAGTTCCTTTAGCAAATGAAAAGCAGCTTCTCCTTTTGCCGTTTTCCTATTTAGGCCCCGTCCCTCTTGAACCAACAGGACATCTTGCAGCTGTAAACTAAGCTCTGCATGGACCATATCTCCCTTCAGATCACATTTTTCTTTTACAAAATACCCAAGAGAGCCAGATAATTCAAGTAGTTCACGTAACGGAGGCAATTCAAGGTTCTCAGGAGTGACAATGGGAGACAATAGAGGCTTGAAAACTTTCCACACTTGATCAAGATTAAGTTTTGAGTCAATTAGTATAGCCCCTGCAATACTTTCTACCAAATCTCCAAGTACCTGTGTCAAAAATAGACAAATGATGATTAAAAGAAAAATACTAGTCATATTTTGCCAAAACAAATCAAGAACAAAAAAAGCAGAAAAAAGGAAAGAAAAAAAAACAAAAGAAACAAAGTGACGAAAGAAATTAAAAAAAATTAATAGAATCATTAGTAACCTTGGGTCCTTTAAGGCCTGGAAGTGATTTTGTCGTGTTCAATTCAGAGAGAGCCCTGACATAATCATTTATTTGGCCATGTAATAAATCTGAGCTATGCAGAAGATACTGTTGTAGATTTTGTCTGACCGCAACTTGAGCAAAGTTTTTATTATTGACAGAAGCAGATCGCAAGTCAGTTAACTCCCCTGGATCAATGTCTGTATAGCTCTGATAAAGATGCCATGTGATAAGCAGGTCCAATACCGAATCGCCAAGAAACTCAAGCCTCTGCCATAATACATAAATGTTATATGAATATCATATTGAACTTCGACATATAAATCTAACTGTATGTTCACTTGCGACTTGTAAGTATATAAGATCCACTAGTAAAACCCAAAACAAAGATTAGAACAGAAGTAGTTCAACATTTCCAGACATCTGCCAATGCCTTATAACCTAGTGACATAGAAGCTCTCCTGTAAGTGGGAGGTCACAAGTTTGACCCCTCATATAACCTTAAGTCATTAGTGCTTGCATCTTTAACTCGAGAAAAGAAAAAAAAAAACATTTCCCGACATATTTTATAGTTACCTCATAAGAATAGCCACCCCCAAGTTCATTCTCAGATGCATGTGTGGTTGCCTCCAGCAAGAGTCCTTTGACAGAAAATTTATACCCAATTTTAGTTTCAAGGCTTGCAATCTCATTTTCTTTTGGTGCATATACGTGAAGAGAAGCAGCAGCAATTGCTTCATCAACTAAAGATGGTTCAAGATCAGCACAAATTCCAAGCCACTTCATCACATGAAGTGAAGCAAGTAGTCCACCACCCACATAATATGCACCTATCACAGCTTCAACACAATCTGCAATAGTCTTTGAACATATCCAACGGTGACGCCTGTCACACAACTTCCCAACCACAATTTTTGGATCTTCACTTTGAAACTTTTCGTCTAAAGGCACTTCAAGGTTTTCCACCCCACATTTACAATGATCAGTACGTATAGGATGCTGTCCTGGAGCAACCCACCGGCGGGGCTCAAATGCGAAGTCATGAATATATACCTATTGAAGAAAACGAAAAATTAATCAGTTCTTAACTGGATCCATTGCAGAACCATTTAGATGGAATACAACTTGTGCACTTATTGAATCAATAACGACTGAAATTTAAAGAAACATAGTGGTCAGACGTTTAGAGAAGAGTTTTCTCAGTCTCGCAATTTTTTTTATTGATTGGGGCATGTCTAAAATAATCATTTTCCTAAGCTTTGAATTTAAATATAACCAGATTACGAAAGTTCTAAATAAAAAAAAATGAAAATATTAGTGACCACGACAATTGCATTTTCTTGAATAAACGCTCTATGGAGAGGAGAGGAGTTGAAAATCCATTCAGACTAATAGACCTTAATTTTTTGGATGTAATCTCTTTATAACCCAAGAATTAATATTTCTTTTTCTTTTTTTGTAATTACTTTTGGTTCATCTTACAAGTGGACCTATACCTTGTTCACAGTTCAAGCCCTTTTTGGCTATCAGCACCCATGACCTTAAATCCTGTTTGGTTGATATAAATATTATAATAGAGGAGAAAGAAAAAATCAATAAAATAATAAGGACATATTTGTCAACCTTGAATTAGCTTCCTTCCCCTCCCCTACCCCCAACCAAACAAAAGCTCATGACCTCCCATACCCTCCATTGAACCAAACACACCCTTAAAGAAAACATTCTTGGGACAGTAGCCAAATGAAAAATAATTATAGAAGAATTTACCTGAATTTTACGATCTGTTCCATATTTATGTAGGGTTGAATTACAAACAGCCGATGTGCGTTCAGCAGATAATTGTCCTTCGTGCTTCTTTGGATATTTAAGAAAGAGATGACAGCTTACAGCATACTTGAGGATAGAATCTCCAAGCAACTCAAGACGTTCCATTGAAAATTTTTCACAACATCTTACAGTTGTAAGTGCTTCTAGAATCTGACATTGTAAGGGATAATACGTTCAATTGAAACAGAGAAAAAAAATAAAGACAATATTTTCCATGTAAAACACATAAATAGGACAACTAAACAAACCAGAGAGCTAGGTATGTTGAAGTTGCTATCTTGGCCACCTATCTCTTGTCTTAGTTGACTGGCTAGCATAAATGATTCAAGGCGGTGCATCAAAGATGGAAGCAGGTAAAGTGACTTTAACACATCTCTTCGACAATCAAGAATGTAGAGAAGCTCCGGGGGAATGTGAACAAGAGCTGGGGCTTTTTGGGTTACCAGGCCACCTTCTGGAGACTTGCCTAGAGTATCTGCTCAAATGTGTGTGTCAAGTAGAAGCAAAATTTCTGACACTGAAATTTATGAATAACAGATCATACTTTTATTAAAGGGTTAAGGTGCAAGAACACCCATGAACTGTTCTCAAATGTGCATCTAGCAACATAGTAAAATCACAGGTGCAAAAATGACTATAAAGATTAATAATGGGGAAAAAATACTACCATCATTAAATATGTCAACGTTGACTGTTTATTATATATATGTTGCCCACAGATGGTGATATGGAGGCTAACGTGGCAATAAAAATAAAGGTTAAGGTGTAAAAATACCTATGAACTATTCTCAAAAGTGCAACTGGCACCATAATCCAACCTTAGGTGCAAAACTACCTATGAACACTCCTAAACACGGCAAAAATGCCACTTTTGTTAATTGATGCAATCACCAGTTGCTTTTTAGTTCAGTGGGTCCCACACTTCTGTCTAATGTCCTCTGGTACCATCTCATCCAAACAATATCTACTCACATTGCACAAACTCATGTTAATTTTCTCCCACCTATCATGCTCTCTCTTTTATCACTTTAAATGATTATTTTATATAAAAATGGAGAATTACCCAGAAACCCGTAGAAGAGAATTTATTACTAAAAAGTCCCATGAAATCATCAAATAATTAAATAGTCCCAAAAGGTCTGGAGGTGATAAATTTGATTTGTGCAATTACCAAGCTATCCTTATACATAAATAACAAGTTAATAGGCACGCGATAACAACTTAATGTGGCACAAATGACAACTAGGGAGCAGGTGATGATAATTTGATGTGACACAAATAATAACTGGGAGACATGGGATCATCCAAACATGCCATCCTACTCAAACTAGGAGATTTCATGTGTAGTTTTGCACCTAAGGTTGGATTATAGTGCTAGTTGCACTTTTGAGAATAGTTCGCAAGTATTTTTGCACCTTAACCCTTATTTTTATTGCCACGACAATCTCCATCTCACTATCTTTGGTTAACATATGTATAATTAATGGTCAATGTTGGCATACTTAACAATGGTAGAATTTTTGCCCCATTTTTAATCTTTATAGGTATTTTTGCACCTAAAGTTTTACTATGGTGTCAGGCGCACATTTGAGAATAGTTTGTGTATTGCACCTTAACCCCTTATTAAAATAAATCCACTAAGTAAATAAACATTGGAAATTACATTTAAGAATCTGGCTACGCTAAAGTGAAGTTTCACTTTATAGAGCACAGTCCAAGCGGATAACTGTTGATAAAGAAACTCACAAGTTTTTTAGTTTTCTATTAAGGGACAATCCAAAACTTATAAAACCATCTCTTCAAAGTACCCAATAAAATTTAGTTCTACTTCAGCATAAATTGCAAGATTGGTTGGTTCAGGATAAATATTAGCTTTCACTGGCACCTGATCCTAACTTATTAAGTGAATGTGTTTCTTTGGCTTCCTTGAAAAAGAAGTAAAGTTTAAGGATGCTCTCAGTTCAGAGAATCTTCCACAATTTTCTAGAAAGTTTTGAAAAGTGAACTGGCCCTAAGGTTTTCCATGAAATATATGAACTTAGCTGTGAAGAATTCATGATTGTTTCAGAAAACATAATATCGAACACCAAATGGTGCTGTTCTATCTCCTAATGAATCACAAATTTATTAGGACGATCATTTCCTTTATGGCAAATCATTTCCTCCGGATTGTATAAGATTCCTCATTCAAGTTATTAGCAAAGGATCAGGGGGGCATTTACTCCTCTTTTTTACTCATTTTTTGCATTTAGATTAAACCCGTTGGCAATCTAATAAATGCTTAAGTGAGATGGAAAACCCTCCAATAGCTATCAAGTTGGAAGAACCAAACCATTTAAATGGTTCATAGAGCATCCCATACTACTCCATCAATTGGTCCTTCCTAAAGAGCTAACATCGCACAGCTACATTTTGTGACACTTAACTTGGATTTTTCAATTGTTTCCTCTTCTGCTAGGCCATGGATTAGGAAGCATTTGCTGCTCTTTTTGACTCAGTTCATGTATTGTACTCGATTATTTCACACCAATATTCTAATACCAATATGATTGGAAAGTCAAACTAAGTTAACTAACCATCCTCATTGAATTTCACAAGAAGGTTGTGTGGATTATGACTTTGCCTCAAAAGCAGCAAATGCTGCCCTGGATGTTTCAGTGTAATCCCATACCTGATGAACTTCAAGTTGTTTAGTTAACCACAATAAATGATATAGGAAGTGAACAGACATTTTGGCAGTGAACAATGTGGTACCTCTTGCTGAAATACTCTGAGAAGGTAATACGCTCTACTGCAGCCAGATTCTCATTGGTTCCATCAAAAGGACTTTCAGCAGACACGTCATGAGCAACTTCCATTATACAGTATATTTTTCCAGTGTGGACGGCCAAAACTACCATGTCTTTGATATTGTTAACATCAAGATCACAATTAGCAAAATGAATCTTTTCTCTGCCCCCACAATCTGCCTCCAACAAACTGATACCATGGGATGGTAAGTTTTTACTGTAATCATCGCAATGGTCAACGCCTGGACAATACCTTTTCCGCATAAATTCAATAGCAGAAGCACACGAGTTGATTCCTGCCCAGTTCATTTTCAAAGATCCATCATAAATACCATCTTTTTCAAGAGGTAGAAGCAAATATAAGTTTGATGGAATCCACAATGATGATGTTTCTTCCTGAAGAAGAAATCGCCTTCCTCCTGCTTCTTTGGACCGAAAAACTAATCTCCCAAAAACACCATTGTAAAGAAGTTCATGAAATGATTTTGCATTCTTCATCTGATAAATAAAAGAAAACAAAAAACAGTTAAATTTCAAAGGAAAAATCTGGATTAAGGCATTTCATAAATGGGAAAATACATTTTACCACTTGAAAGCCTAGTTAAAACTATAGTAAACTAATCTGATTAATGTGGGGTGATTTTCTATTCCCAATGAAAAGGAGGTGGATGATTTTGTTACATTTTAAAGTTCACTCAATTTGTAACTAAGCATTGGTTCAAGGAGGAAAATGTACTTCCCCTCTAACAATTCCTAAGTCACATAAAGCTCACATTTCAATACCTGTTCAGCATCCAAATGCACTTGGCCACGTGATGAGACTGAAGCCTTCACAATCTTTGAGATCAAGTAGAGTTCTAATTCAAAATTTCCGACATCATCGTCAAGCTTTGACTCAATCAGAAGAACAAATCCAGAGTACATATCATGAAGAACATTACAGGTGAAATGTAACGTATAGGCATGAAATATGGCTCCATCAAGTTTATCTTTCCAAGTCCCACATAAAGCATGAACGCTAGCCGAGCCGTGCAACTCCTTCCTTTTTGTAGTTCCTTCAAATACCAGAAGCTAACAAAATCAAAATGCATTCATACCTAACTAGATCCATTGGAAAGCCAGACAACTTCATGCCTCCACAAAACACCATTCATGCTCCACATCCAATTAAAAAACAAAAATTAAAGTCTCAAGCTGTACAATAAATACTTTGAACATTGTTTGCAACAATGTTACTGTCATATTGAATTGAACATAATATTTAAGTTGATAACAAAAGATAACATATTACTCAGAAGAAAACTAATACCTGCACCTGAACTTGTTTTCTTGCTTTTTACAGTACGAACCTGTGCCAGAGGTTCTTCAACTGACAGGTGGAGATGATCATCCAAAGCACCCATTTTATGGAGCTTCTTACATGCTTCTAAACAAACAAGCTGTTTTGCCAAATGAGCATTTCTGCTTAAGGGACCAACTATTGTTTGAAAAGCTGCATTAGGAGGCAATGACAACTTGCACTGATAACCATCTTCCAAGTCAAAAAACTCAAAAATTGGCTTTGAATTGAAGTACCTGATACATAGAATGAAAGTTACATAGAATACAACTACAAGAGCATGTGATGAAGTTTGTTTAGTTGGGGGAAAACATTATTAAGGAGTTAAATGAAAACAAAAACAATTGAAAATATTCTTACTTATCTCCTTTGAGCTTTCCACAGTATTGATGAATGATTGTAAAACTAGAATCTGAAGTGACTGATGCTCCAGCAGAATCCACAGAGTATCTGATTGATTCTTCTACTGTACAAGCACTTGGGGAGAAAATATTGAGGCCACTATTAACAGAGTCATCGGTCATGAAAAGCTCACTCTTGATTATGTCAAATAGTTGATTTCTTTGCTTTGAGTTTCCCCTAAAGATACAATTAATATAACAATTGAGAATATACACTAGATTTTTCAAAGTCAGATGTCTCCAACTTCCAAAAACTTCTAAGTTCATATCATCAAGATAAACAACTCACCTTTCCAACATCACAATAAACTGAGAGTTGGCCTGCCTAGCCCATCCCCTTGATTGGACATAACTACGAATTGTTTTGGGTAGATCAAAATGAATAACATAAGAGCAGCCGAGGACATGGATTCCTTCCTCAATCACATCAGTGGTAAATAATAGATTGACCTAAATAAAAAGAACTGATAATCTATAATAATATTTCAAAATACCAACATTGTCAACATTCTAACTCAAATGATGCAATGATTCAATACCTTTCCAGTGCCCTTCTGCCTCTTTAATGCCTGTGAATCATTGGATGTATTGCTTCCAGTTACATATGAAACCGTGAAATGAGATAACTGTGAAACTTTTCTTAGAAACCTTTCAATCACCTTAGCTGTGACTATTCTCTCAACAAAAATAAGGCACAACACATGGCTACATTCTCTGAAAGAAAAAAAAAACACAGAAATGAAGATCATTGATCATATTATGTGAAATGAAACTTGCAAAAGAAAAATATTCACAGGACAAAAATAATAATGTCAAATGGAACTTCATTGCAAAATATCAGTTTATCCAAATTTCTGTACCCAAAGGATTGGAAGATTTGAATAAGTTCATGTAATTTAGGAGATATGTAACCCAAAGTTACTGCTCCTGTATAGTCAAATTCTGCCTCCAAAAGCCTTGTATCAGCTGCAGAGATTTAATTATGAAAATGTCAATGATAAGTATAACCCTAAGCGAAAGCATACAAAATGAAGATATCAGCATCATAAAGGCAATTTGGTTATCAAAAAATGAACTGGTCAAACAAGATCAACAGTAGACATGCAGCAAAATAAATAGAAATGCCTTCATTTGTTCACGCACCCATCCATATATACATATATACATACAGTAGGAATTCAACATCTAATAATCCTCTGAAATACGTTTATTGAATGAAAATAATGTTACATTTTCGGACATTAAAAGAAATCTAGGCAAGCTCTCAATTAATTAAGTGATAATCTCTATCTGAACAAAATATTTAAAATAACCTCATCCTAGTCTAAATAGGATAACTTTATCCTGACTAAAACAAAATACTTGAGCTAATCCTAATCCAAAATAGATAAAAATGCCACTCCAATAATAACTAAAACACAAACAACATTTAATTAAAATAACTAAACATCACGAAAAGGATTTTATGCTAACAACGAGCAATAGGCTTAAAAAAGAATTATCTCCAAGAAAAAAGACCTATGGAAAATACAATTGCTACTGCTCAGTACCTTTGATAAGTATCTAAGTGGGACGGAACCCTCCCCTAAAAGTTAGCTATTCAGGCGGAAGAATTAACCCGCATATATACCATATTGAGTGTCCCATACTACCTAAGTCTCCATCAACCTTAAATGACAACATAATAAGTTTGTCCCATGCACGATACTTAGGATCTCTACAATGAACATATATTCAAAAGCACATGGGGCAAAATAAATAAATGAAATATTCTAATATGCCTACCTAGAGGGAGAGATTCCCAAATTATTTGCATCACATTTTCAAGGAAATGTTTACAATGCCAAAAACTATTTTGGTATGCTTCATGCTCTTCCTCTATGTTGCAGAACTTCTCGATAGATATTTTGACAGCCTGTAGGAAAATTAACATCATTTATAATTATATTTATATAAAACAAACAAGCAAAAAAAAACAAGGAATTTACTTATTTTTCCACGTGTACATATGCATGCAGTTATATAAAGTTATTTGGTGTATGAGAATCATTACCCTAACAGGAGAGAATCAATGATCAAACTGATATTAGGGGCCAAAAAACCAAACAAAAAGACACATGCACGCACACAGTCACATAGAGATGACGAAAAAGAATTTACATAGGATAGGGATGAGATCTTTGATGTCATTCAAAATAATTTATATGTTAAGACAACATTATCTATCCCAAAAAAGATTTATATACCAGTTTCAAGAAGTCTTTTGTTAGTCAAATTATTAAAAAATTA
The DNA here is from genome assembly GCA_037074615.1 of Leucaena leucocephala. NCBI lineage: Eukaryota > Viridiplantae > Streptophyta > Magnoliopsida > Fabales > Fabaceae > Leucaena > Leucaena leucocephala. The sequence goes on from CM073561.1 coordinate 12,949,358, forward strand.
TGGCTGCTGTGAATATCCCATTAAAATGGGAAAAAGACACTCCCTTCGATCCTAAAAGTTCTAGATAACTAATTAGTATAGATTTAGGAATTTAATTATGTCTAAAAAATGCGTATTTGTTTGATGTTTCCCTCAAATACCCCTCCTTTTAATCATTTACATTGAAAAATCTATGCAACCAATAGGGGTAATTTAGGGGGGGAAACAATGTGGGAGACAAAAGAGATTAAGTTTATATATTTAGCACCAATATCTCAACTAGCTCCTACATTTAGAATCGAAGGAAACATCAATTTTCTTTGTTCTTTTTCTTTTAGGCCCAAACATTTTTCATATTTTCTAGCAGTAAGATGGATACCTCATGAGCACATAGGAGTCCAAGATCTTCAAGGATTGACAAGATTTTGGCAAGTTCATCAGACATTCGCTTATGCAGGGCCTTAAATTTATCACCCACATCTTCATAGTTACCTTGCAATGACTTTTGTAATTCTGACAAGACATCAGACTGTCCAAACAGATAAACATCAGCCAGTATTTTCTAATAAAAGAAAAAAAATGATTGTGGAAATGTGACAAGAAGGCGCAGTTTTTACATCAACATACAATAGAATAAAAGATGGATCCAGGATGATTGTCTTTTTCTTTGTTGTGGGCAAGGGGTTGGATCAGCATGAAAATCAAAACGGGAAATTCTTTTTCAAGTGATTCACACATTCTACATATATTTTTGTTAGTTTAAATCTTTTTATTTTCAAAATTTACCGTCAATAATTTTTTAAAATAACTTTATAACATAAGGAAAATTCATTAGAATCTAATACATTATCTATATTATGTATAATAATAAAAAAGAACTACCTCAGACCACAAGGCTGAGATCTTTGACTTCAAACCCATAGCAGCAAATTGTGCTTGATCATAGTATCTGCAGCTCTCTTTTGCAGAAGGGATACAAGCATCCATCTCTGTTCGATCGTCAATTGTATATATCTGAAGAAGTATAGAAGCTACATTTGAGTTTAAGGAGCCAAAAAATGAAGTTTAAATACATTCAATACCAGAAAGAAAACATAGGCAAACAGAAGCAACGCAATTCAGAACCTTAAACAGAACTAAATACCAACTAATCGGTAGAAGTTTGGAAATCAAACCGTTTTAGCACTATACATAAGCTCATTACTTTACAGTTTAGAGCTCACAGTAAAGCATAACACACCGAACAAAGACCATAACATTACGAATTCAGTCACACATTTCGATTTAAAGTAGAAATCAACTTCCCTCATAAATCAAACCCTATTTCGCTTCAGATAAAACAATACAACACTGACCCAAGCAAAAGGAAGAAGGACATTCGAAACCCTAAAATCTTCGAATGAGTGTGAAATTGCGACTCACCAGAAATTGGCTTTGTTACGGGGGGAGGGAAGGGGAGATAAATGACACAGCAGAAAGAATTACGAAGATGAAATAAGTAGTATGAGACAAAAACTAGAAAAACAGAGACCACCTGGGCGAAATCATATCTCTGACAACAATCCAGAGCGCATTATTCACATCGGTCTTCAAAGCTAAACCTTTGTGAACATGCTGCATCGGATTACTCAAGACAAATGATATGGATTATCAAAAATTTGCCGTATCTTAATGCCTATAACTATATTATTAATTAATATGATAAGCAAGGAGGTTTCAAGTAATCAAATGCATATAGAAGAAAATCTAAGAAATTTGAAAAGCAGTTTATCGCAAAAAAAGAAAGAAAGAAATATGAAAAGCAAGATGTGGCATTTACTACTCACACAATTTAAACATTCTAGCGAAAGAAAGTTGTCCAGTGGCGTTACTGATATTTCCGGACTCTACATATACTAGCTGCCATAAACCCCTTAAATTATAAATTTATGATAGCACTCCACTACGATGAGGATACAAATACAATATTAGGATTTAAAAAATATTTATAAAATTATTTATTAAAAAAAGTATTATAACTCTAACTCTCTTGTATTATATATAATAATTTTACTTGTATCATTCTTCAATACTGTTGAATTTCTTTCTTGATATGCTTACAAGCATGAGATAAAAGGTTTCAGAAACAATGCGCTGCTCGTCTTCTATGCTGAGCAGATTTCAAGTGTTTCAGAAACAAATTTGGATTACCCCTCTTAATGAGGTTCTGCATATACTTACTGATTTTTTTTCGATAGATATCCTCATGTTAAAAGTAATTAATTATATTTAGAATATTATCATATATTAAATATAAATACATATTAAAATTTTAATTTATTACATTATAATAACTAACTCCTTTTACTAAATATATTTTTTTTCATTGATGTATATATTTACTAGGGGTGTATATAGGTAGGATTGGGCAGGGCAGCCCCCTGCCAAGTGCCCTACCTAAAAAAAGCATGGGCTACATTTTGCAACCTAACCCTATAAAAATTCTAACAATTTTAGGCTGGGCATGGGCGGGTTAGGCATATTTAAGTCGTGATACCATACTCATGTTGTGAAAAAAAAAATTACAATTATGAACTTCTAACATAATATCATATTCATATATCTTCAAAAATTAAATAATATCAATAATTCACTAAGAATAAAGTAACAAAGATAATAATTAAAATCTTGAGATCTATTATATATAAAAAATAAACGTTAAAAGGGCCTTATTAACAATTTAGGTTATAATAGCTTCTGAAAATGAAGGGGATTGTGCAAAACCCAACAAGTATCTTATTCGACGCCTTCAGTTCATCTTCAAAACCTCCATAAATACTAACTGTAATAAAAAGCAAAAGTAAAAAGGAGAAAGATGTGATACAATATAAACATCTTATGTACAATATAATCGATCTATATTATAATATATATATATATATATAAAAGAATAAAATTTATATAAGATATAATGAAAGACTTATAAATATCTCTTGCTATTAATTTAACTATTTTAAGAAGAACTATAACTTAATATAGAAACCTCTCAATCAAAAGATACTGTTAGATAAATAATATATTCTTTTAGCTAGTGATTAGGCACAGTGATAGTAACTTGTGTACTGTTGTTACTAGGAGGAAACATTTAGGAGTGAGTAAAGAAATTAGGTTATTGCTTTGGGACTTAGAAACTCTCGCACGAATAATTCTCAATTGTTAATTTTCACTATCAGAAAATTAACCATAATAAACTGAGTCAATATCCTATATTGGACTGGGCCCAAATGACTACGAGCCATATTCAAAAATATTTATTAATTATCCTAATTAATATTTAAATAAGTTATATTATAATAATAAATATCTCACATTCTTCCACTTGACCCATATACTAGTGTTAGGAGTGCTCACGGGACAGGTCGGGACCGGGACAACTCCGTCCCTTGTCCCATCCCGATACAGTGCACGGGATGCAAAATGCGTCCCGTGTCCCATCCCGTCCCGAATTTGTCCTGATTCTGATGAGACTGGGACGGGTTCGGGACGGAATGGGAATTCCCGATTTTTTTTAAAAAATATTATAATAAAATTATCTCAATAAATCATTCCATATAAAATACCACGATAATTTTCTCTAAATACAAACATTTCTCCCTAATATAAAATGATAACTTACCCAGATAAGAGGAAAAAATAACAGTAAAGAAGAATAAAAATATCTGTATAGGAATATTTGTAAGTAAAAATATTTATATGAGAGTAGCGACTGGCGAGACCTATGACTGGGAGCAAGTAAAGTGTAAGAAAAAAAAGACGGAGAGCCTGAAAAGAGTATACAAAGTGAGAAATATAAAATAATATAATATATATATTTTTTTATAAAAAAAAATAGGGTCGGGACAGGACGGGAATCCTGAGGGTCAGGCCGAGACCCATCCCGTCCCAACCTTCCCTTTGTCCCGTCCCGAAATCATTGGGACCAGGTCGGGACACCCGGGACGGGACATGTTTGGACACCCCTAACTAGTGTCATTGTCATTTTTAGGTAAACTGATGTCATACTACAAGAATCATGATAATAAGTCTCCTTTAATAGAGTATTACCTTTCATGTATTATAGGTAGCATCATCAGTTAATATATAACACATTATACATGAATTCAATGTTCATTCAGTTCTTATCTTAATGTTTATTAATTTCGATAACACAAATATATACAATTATAAATTTAAAATCTAATTTATCCTAAAATTATTTTATTAACACAAAATCTAATTTCAAATGTTTTATTAACACAAATGTATACAACCACGAGATCTAATTTCATACTCATACCTCAACTAATCAAAAGTAGTACGAAATTCCATATAAGATACATGTGTAAAAAAAAACTATCGATTGCCAAAATTTATAATTACTATTTTACCCTAAAATTATTTTATTAGCAAATAGGCCAGGCTAGCAAATAGGCCTATTAAAGAGTCTAAACATGACCTATTAAAGGAAATAAACCAAAAACTTATTTTAAAATAGGTCAAGCTATTGACTCTTAACAGGCTGTATAATATGTTCCACCCCTATCTAGTAAGATATATATATTAGGAGAGACAATTACAAACCTTAAAATTACATTAGTTAGTTGCTCAGATACATAATAATAAGATTAAGATATCGAAGATGGTATAAAGATAATAAACATTTATGAGCTTTCAAATAGATATAGATAACCCTTAAGTATCAATCATATATCTACTTAAACTTTTCTTTTGCATGTATATAACTCATCAAAATTTGATTTAGATAATCCCCTAAATTTAGTTAATTAAGTACAAATAAGTCATGTATAAAATTAGTTGCAGAGCAGTTATCTAGATAAATATAAAAGTTTAAGAAGTCCATCATAAATTTTTAAAAGTTTTGAAGGTTATCCATGCATGGTTTAAAATTCTGATAGTTATATATAATTTAGTATAATATTTTTTTAGTTAAAATTATGTCTCTACCCTTTAGTTCAATTCATTCTTTTGTTTGTTTTGACAACCTCAAGTTCAATATAATCAACTCATAGAAGCATCTCAAGATTATAGAAGAATAATGTTGCCTAACTTTTAGGTACATTATTATTCATTCTGATTACATGATTTAATTTGGATCACATGCATGATGATTTGAGAATATTAATTAATTAAGCTTCCAAATTAAATTTGTGAGCTGTCATTTTGACAGATCAATTCCTCTTTTAGTCACCACTAACAGAATCATTGCTCTCATATGCACAGCCTAGCTACACCTAATTGCCACAAAAGAAATCAACTTCTTTTTCCCCAAAATATTAAATAAATTAAGTTTAAGATTCTTAGGTTAAAACAGGTCTCATATCTAAAAAGAATATTTTTTTTTAAATCATGCAAATCAAAATGAAAAAAAAAATCTCTCCATATATTTTTATTCACAAAAATAAAAGCCTTGTAGAGTAATTATTGCTTGTCTCAAATATATTAATTCTTCTAAGAGAGTCCAAGGATTTTTCGAAAGAGTTATGAAAAAAACCTAATTTTTAAAAGAGACAAATTATTATGTGCAATATTATTTTACATATATAAGAAAAGAGAAAATTGAACATTAAAAATTTTTATTAGTGAAAAATGACCCAAAGTTACCCCTTATTGTCAATAAAATTTTTAGTGGGAGATTTTCCCCAATTTTCCTATAAAAATGCCTCAACCACAAAATATTGTCTCACAAGAAACGTTCAATTAATTGACGGCAAATAAACTCAACCAGTTTTTCTTGGAAATTATGCAATTAGGAAAGTATTTTTTTTACCAGCCCAAAAAAAGGAAAGTTAATGCTCCTCCACTCCAAAATGGATATGGAGTCATTTTCAGTTTTCTCCTCATCCCTCATCGTTATTTCTTTTTCTTCTTATTTTGTTTTTTTGCCTTACCTCCTCCCCCTTTTATCCACTCTGTTATAAAATAAAAAATTTAAAAGTAATTTTTTTAAAAAAATATTTTTTAAAAAACACTTTAAGTGTTGTTTTTAAAATTTAAAAAATAAGATTTTTCTTAAAATATAGCTTTTTAAAATAATTTAAAAACACCTTTTTAAAGTCTTTTTAAAAAACCTTTTTTAAAAGAAATATTTTTTTACACAATAGATAGAGTATGCAAGGCAAAAAAAAGGGAAAGAAAGTGATAACAAGGGATGGGGAGAGAAATGAAAATGAGAAGATATATTTTTCTTCTAAATATAAAAATTAATTAGAGATTAATAATTTTATTATATTTATTTAATTTTTTTAAATTATTTTTATTAACATTATCTTAATTAAGTAAGGGAGGGATACAAGGAGTTAAAGAGAAATATAATATTTTCAAAAATATATATTATATTTATTAATTTAATTGATTTAATTTAATTAATTAAATACATCTTGAAGTTAATGTCATAATTAGGGAAAAATTCCTCAACCCAGAAAAGCTATAAAAGCGTAACTAACCCTTGCATTAAGCCTCAGGCTTGCATCTCATTCTCAATTCTAAGGCGTGTTTGGCAATTCAAACTTCTTTTTGATTTCTACATCACAGAGAAGTTCCTCTTCGTTTTACCAATTCGCCATGCAGATGAAGAAGCTTGCCCTCGCCGTCGTTCTCGCCGCTGCTACCTTCACCGCCATTGTGGCCGAATCTGAGGCTCCTGCTCCTGCGCCTGGACCATCAAGCGGAGCCACCGCTCTCGGCTCCTTTGTCGGCGCCTCCGTCCTCTCCTTCGTTGCCATGTACCTGTAGATTCGAGCGACGGTTATATTCTTATGAAAAATATATTGATAATTGTTTGTAGAGAGAAGGAGAAGAACGGAGAGATCGATGGAAATTTCTAGGTTTCTGAGCGAGAAAAGATCTGAGATTTGGTTTTAATTTCTTGTTCGATTTCCTGGTTTTGCATTTCTGTTTGGTTTTCTGGGTGTAATCTCCCTTCTTTTCTTTCTTTCTTGTTAAAGAGTGTTCTTGAAGGGTTTGTGATCGATTGATTTTAATGAAACTCTAATAAAATTCTCTACATTGGGCGTTTCTCCTTCAGTTCTATGTACCATGTGGAACCGATCTCACTGATTAAACGAAATTAAATTACAGATTCAGCTAAATCAAATCGTCTTAATTTAATTAATTACAGATTTTTCGAATAAGAAGTTCGTACTTCATATACTCAAGGAACTGCAGATAATTATTGACACGCTGGGCCACAGGATGGAATTCTATCAAATTCTGAAACAAGTTTTTGAGTTAAAACTCAATAAATATTTTCGACAATTATGAAGAATTTGAAATATTAATGTTAATTCATATGAAATGAAACGTTTTTAAATAATATGTTTATTCATTAGTAGTTTAGGTATTTTATTATTTAAATATTGTTAAATAATAATTTCTATATTCTACATAAAGAACCTGAAGAATATTTTCTATACATAAAATCACTTTTACTTTATATTTAATGTGCACTAAATAATTATAGGTTAAACTAAATATAGTATTCCCTTAAATTTTCACACAAAAATGGTTGAAAAATCTTTATTAATAGGATAATAAAATTAAAGCATAAGGTAACAAATTATATTTTATTTTACTAAAAATTAAAATATTTTTTGTTAAATAGTAATCTCATAGCAATACTTAATTATTAAGTACTCCGCTTAATCATGACAAAATTAATTTATATGGCGGTTGATATCAAACATAAATTCACAGCTTCCTTCTATTTTTATCTATATTTTAATCAAAGTACCCCTAGATGAATCTCTTGGTTCAAATGGGCGAGTTTGTAGGTTGTGTAAATTAAGTTATTAAAATTTGACTAATATAGTTTGAGAGTTTAAATTTAGTTTTTTTTTTGTAAATTATTATTAAATAAATAGAACTACAAGATGATCTATATTCATTTCGTGTAAGACATGATTTCGTATAAGACATGAGAGTTATATTTTAGTTATAAATATAAAATTTTAATTCAATTTATTTATCATATTTATAGTTTTTCTCCAAATATATATAATACTCATTTAATATTTAATATATTTAATTAATTTAATTTAATTAATTTATTAAATTAATTAATATAACATATTTTTTAAAATATCACAATCATTTTTTTTATTTTTTTTCTCTCTGTTACTTGATTATTATTAGTAAAATTTTAATAAAGATAATTTTAAAAAAATAAATATAAAAAGTAAATATTATATTTATAATTAAAATAAATTTTTTAATTAGATCGTATATTAAATATTGGAGGAGTATAATGTTACAAATGAGTATTTTAAAGAGATTATGTCACATGTATTATAATTAAGTACTTTCTTTAATTCTAATTATAAGATACAATTGATATTTTTTATAAGATTAAATAAGTTAAATAAATCATTTTAGAATGTTTATATTTATTTTTTTATAAATTAATTTATTTAACTTATAAACTATTAATTTCAAAGAGATTATATAACATATGTTATAATTAAGTTATTTATTTAATTTTTTAATCTTTCTAAAAGGTCAATATGATCTTATAATTATGATTAGGTGGAGTAATTTATTTGGATTCTTAATATATGGGAATTAAATAAATAGGTTTTATGTCAATGGACCACTGACTTATAACTCATTATTCATGCAAATTCTGTGGCTTTAATATCATGATCTTCATATATTTTACTCCTCCTTAATATATAGGAGTTAATTTAAATTAATTTTAATTTTAAATATAATATATATTTTTTATATTTATTAATATTTTTTGTAAAGTATCTATTGTCACGTCCCGAAATTTGGACCGTGACCGGCACGGAATATGAATAATTTCATATTCCGAAAGCCTAAAACCTCAAATACAACGTTTAAAGTTTTCATAACATTTTTCAAAATAAACAGAATCTTTTCTAAGGTCTATGTGGAGCATTTACCTTCTTTTCAAAATAATACAAGTTCTTTAGAAAAGTAAGTACATCAAAAGTAGTATTTGTAAAAAACGACGCTTCGGATCGGCAACGATGCTTTTTACTGCTCAGCGAAAGGGTTAGGGTCACCTGCACTATCTGAGGTCAAATAATTTACTCGTGAAAAACGTCCCAAAAACATGATTTAAAAGAATGCGGAAATAAACAATGCATAATCATGTTGAAAATGTATCTCATAATATTTCGTAATCTGATGCAAGCCTTTCTATAAATATTTGTATTTCAGGGAAAACAACAATATGAAATAACCATTTCAAATCAATCGTTGAAATAACCATTTCTTTCAAAACCATAACCTTTCTGTAGGATTTCAACAGAATAAAAACAGACGTGGACACACAGTCCACGAGGGTAACTAACCATTCTGGTGACTCGAAGCCATTAACTGTCGCAAGAATGAATCCCACAAAATAATTCTGGTGGCTCAAGGCCACAAACTGTCGCGAGAATAAATTTCACGAAATAATTCTGGTGGCTCAAGGCCACAAACTGTAGCGAGAATGAATCCCACGAAATAATTCTGGTGGCTCGAGGCCACAAACTGTCGAGCTTGAGTACCAAGGTGCACTAAGGATTAACAGTACTGCTGTTAGCAACCAGCGTTCTATATTCCGTTCTAAAACATTTTCATCATGCGTGGGATCCTTTTCACATGTAATGATCTCAATCGTTTCAAATACCATAATTATTGATAAAGCCATTTTGAATTTCAAAAACCCCAGCATGAACATTCAAAATCAAATTACTGTAAAAACATATGCAATTCACGTAGGAATATTTCATGAATAACATCAGTTCACTGTCAAATCTTTTTCTAAAGCCTCTTTATCCATTTTCATGCATAATCGTAATCTTTTGTAAATCGATCAAAAGAAAATCATTTCTAACGATTTAAACCATACTTTCGTAAAATTTGCTTTTCGAAATCCATATTTGAAATTCATCATTTGAAACAACAATGCATTTGAAAATGTAAATTTGTAGGGAACGTTATTCACTCACCTGCCACGCTCCAAAACCTTTACCCGTTCAGCCAATCACATTCGATTACTTTCACTTCTCAATCCCCTGGTATCCCGAAACAAAATATCAACATTCTATTCAACGTTTCAACATAAATAATCAGCCTTGATCTAATATTTCAACTAATTACATACCATTAACCAATTGCTTCTATAATCTATACCCCATTAGAAGGCGTCTTCGGTGCCCTGACTTGACTATGATTAAATCAATTCAATCACTTATTCCTTTCTTACCACTTCCAAAACTATCACTTTGAGTTTAACTCTTAACTTGAATATTCCTTTAGTTTCTAAACTTGCTTATTATCTTCAAATATAGCTTAGAGTTTACTTTACTCTATTCCTTCTTTGAATCTCATTTCAATTATCAACTCTATAAAGCTTCAAATCAACACTTAGAACCCTTTAAACATATTTCAAATGAGATTTATAAATATAATTCTCTTATTTCATATTATGGTACCTTAAAACAATAGGTCTTAATAAATTTCAGCTCCTTAAATTTAGCCCAACTAACACTTGTCTTCATACATTAAACCACATTCATATCTTACATTTCTTTAGGTAAACATGTCCTCTTTAATACCTTTCAAGTCCTGTTCAATTTACGCTCAAAATTTCAGCTCATTATCATTGCTTAAAACCCACCAAAAGCAATATAGATACAAACACATGCTGTCAACATAACTCCCTGTGGCAGTAGCAATGAAATACATATATACATATCATATCTACCATCATCTTCTTCAAGATTAACTTACATACACACCATAACAACAACCCATACTTTTAAACATCATTGATCATTCATTCCTCACTCATTTGTCCCTTCATCTATCGTCTCATATATATTTCCATAACAGCAGCTTATTTATATATATACATATGTATTCAGTTTTAGCGTCTTCTTCCTCTCTCTTTTTTTAAAGCTACATTGCACACCATCATATTCTAATCTTGAATCACAGCAGCACTGTTTATACATACATATATATATATATATTAGAACAATAGCATTGGCGTCCTCAGATCTTCTTCCCTATTTTCTGTTGTTTTTTTTCCAACCCATAACAGCAACTAAAGTATATACGTATTTATATATTCCATCGAACAGCCCACTTACAGAAGCATAGCCATCTCTATGTTTTTTTCTTCCGATAGTTGCAGTGTACTTCAACCTTAAAATGTGTAGCTCAAAGGAAATAATGGCTGAAGGAGGCATAGGGTACTTACCATGCATCCCTCACAGTGGTCTTCAGTAGCCACAGCTCGCTGGACCTTGTAGCTTACGGCAATCGGGAAAAGGAGGTTGAAGATATATACTTGCTACAGTACCTATATGCACTTGACAGCGATGAAAATTAGAAATAGCGCTCACCGACAACACAACAACTGATAGAGGACTACCGAAAATACGCTTTAATGGTAGCTAGTGACACTTCTTCCTCTCCAGTAGCTCACAGATGCACCTCCCTCAACCCTCGCTTTGTTCTTCGTTGTAGATGGAAACTGCAAGGGATGAAATAGCTTCTGCGGTAACAGCCCTACATCAAAGAAACTGACTGAAGCAAGGTGGTGGCAACAACATTAATTTGTAATGTAATCATATGATAATTAACAAAGTTAAAAAAAACAAGAAAACATTAGTTTAATTATAAATATTAAAATATACAACTTACCTACTTAACTACTCATATTTTTAAAATGACATTTTAATCACCAGTAGCTATCATATTTTTCCTTCCAAGATAGAGAAAAAATAAAAGAAATTATGCTCATGGGCAGGGCAACCCTATGCCCGGTGCCCAGCCTAAAAAATGTATGGGCTGTATTTTGCAACCCGCTGTCTAGCCCTACCCTATATTTATTGGGTTAGGTAGGGCATTTTTATTGCGGACTTGGGTGGGCATACCAGGCCACGGGTTTTATGCACAGCCCTAATATTTGCTAATGATTATAATGGAGTTGCTACTCCAAATACGATCAATATGATTTAGTTTTTGGGCTTAGTCCTTTTTTATATAAAAAAATAAGATAAAATAATATTAAATATCTTGATTTTATTTTATAAATATATCTAATATCTTAATTTTATTTATAATATTATTTTATCTATAATATTTTAAATTTAGAGGAACCTCACTTATGATTTTGAAATTGTTGTTAACTTCCATTAAGAGAGTGGAGACATATAAGCATTTTTCTTTCAAAATTCAAAATTAGCAGGTGATTGACGCTAGTTCAATTATCTACATTTTGATTACCATGTAACTCTTTATGTCAAGCATGTCTCCACATCCCAATGAGAAAACTGTCCTTTCAGGCAGTGGGAGAAGAGATCCTATGAAAGCCGTTGGAACTTTTCGCATAATATTTTTAAATAATCATGTTTTAGAACTTTATGATATTTTTTATGTTTCCTCTTACAAAAGGAATTTGATTTCTATATCAAAACTCATTCCATTTGATTATCATATAGTTCTTTCTAAGAAACTTATAACTTTGACAAATGATTCTGTTTTGATTACAAATTTGGTTATGATTGATGGTTGTTTTAAAATTGTTTGTGATTCGCCTCAATCTTTTTCTGTTTTGTGTGGTACTAAGAGAAGTGTCATCGATTAGAATTCTTATAGCCTATGGCATAGGAGATTGGGTCATATCTCCATTGACAGAATCAAAAGGTTAAATAAAGATAGAATTCTTCCATCTTTAAACCATTCGAAGTTTGATTCTTGTGTGGACTACATAAGGGAAAAACAGACTAATAAGTTACATCAAGGGGCTAAAAGAAGTTCTAAGTTACTAGAAATTATACACGAGGATATTTATTGACCTGATTTGACTGCACATGTCAAAATCAAACCGTGATGGTGAGTATTATAACAGATACAATAATGAAGGACAAGTGTTAGGTCTATTTGCTTGTTTTCTTCGAGAGCAAGGTATAGTATCACAATATATTATGTCTGGATCACCTGACATGAATGGTGCAGCTGAAAAAAGAAATAAGATCTTGCTAGATATGGTTAGGAACATGATAAGTAGCTCCAAACTACCTTCTTCCCTGTGGAAGAAAGCACTCAAGACAGCCACATACATATTAAATAAGGTTCTAACAAAGGCAATGTTCAAAACACCCTTTAAAATCTGGAAAGAATGGAAACTAGTTTAAATTATTTCAAGGTATGGGGTTATCATGCGGAAGTAAGAGTGTACAATCCACAAGAGAAGCAGTTAGATCCTAAGACTATTAGAGCTTACTTAGTAGGCTATGCGAAAAGGTATAAGGGTTATAAATTTTATTGTCCTCCGCCTTCTAAATGGTTTGTAGAGTCTAAGAATACCAAGTTTCTTGAGAATAATGTGATTAGTAGGAGTGATTGTCTATTAGATGATCACATAGAGCGAATCACTGACATCATTTATAAGAGGACATCAATAGTTAATTATCATCCCACTGTTAAGATTGACATTGAACATGATGTAAACCCTGTGGTTCAAGTTGACAATGCTAAACAAGATAGACACATACCTGATGGTCAACCTATTACACAAGTGGAACCAGCACAAAATGTAATAGAGGATGTCCTTATTTAACAACCTGAATTAACCCAAGATGTTGAATTAAGGAGGTAAACTAGAGAAAGAATGTTTGCATTACCTTATGACTATGTACTGTATTCTGCTAAGGTTGACTGTGATATAAGTATTGAGAATGGGCCTTTAACGTTCACTCAGGCTGTGAAAAGTGTGAACTCTAAGTTGTGGCATGATGCTATGATTGATGAAATGAATTCAATAGCAAACAACCATATTTTGGAACTTGTAGAGTTGCCTAGTAGGTCTAAGGTCATTGGCTGTAAATGGGTTTATAAAACTAAAAAAGACTCATAAGGTAACATCGATAGATACAAGGTTAGGTTGGTTGTTAAGGGCTTCACTCAAGTGGAAGGAATCGATTACAGTAAAACTTTTTTACCTGTATCTAAGAAAGATCTGTTCTGTAGCATCATGGCATTGGTTGCTCAATGTAAATACTACTTTCCTCAATGGTGAACTGGAGGAAGAAGTCTACATGAAACAGCCTGAGGGATTTATTGCAAAAGGTAAAGAAATTGGTATGCAAACTAAAGAAATTAATATATGGTTTGAAACAAGCTTCACCAGCAGTAGTACTTGAAGTTCTATGAAGTGATCACATCATTTGATTTTGTTGAGAATATCATGGATGACTATATATACCACAAGGCTAGTGGGAGTAAAATCATATTCTTGATTTTGTATGTGGATGACATATTACTTGCTACCAATGATCTGGGACTATTACGTTAGGTGAAGCAGTTTCTGTTTAAGAGTTTTGACATGAAAGACATGGGTAAAGCTTCTTATATCATTGGCATAAAGATCCATAAAGATAGAACCCAATATCTTGTAAGCTTGTCTCAAGAGGTTTATGTTGTCAAAATTCTTGAATGATTCAGAATGCATAAATGTTCATCTAACGTGGCTCCTATTGAAAAGGGAGATAAGTTTAATCTAAGTCAAATAGAAAACAGATGGAAATGGTCCCATATGCCTCAACGGTATGAAGCTTGATGTATGCACAGGTTTGTATATGACCTCACATCGCTTTTGCTATGGGTATGTTGGGAAGATACCAAAGTAATTGTGGGGAAGCACATTGGATAGTTGTAAAGAAAGTGTTTAGATACCTACAAGGCACTAAACACTACATGCTCACATATAGAAAAACAGACAATTTGGATGTAATTGGATACTCAGATTTAAATCTTGGAGGATGCGTAGACAGGAACAAATCTACATCTGGTTACATCTTCATATTGGCAGAAGGAGCTATATCGTGGAGAAGCGCTAAGTAAACTCAAACAGCTCATTCTACCGGTGATGCTGAGTACATTGCTTGTTTTGAAACAAGTTCACAAGCTATTTGGACAAGAAAATTTATTGCTGGGTTTAAGATTGTAGATTCAATCTCTAAGCCAATCAGAATGTACTGTGACAACGCAGCTGCGGTTGCCATAGCGAACAATAAAAGGAATAAAAGTCGTAGCAAATTTGTTGAACTTAAATTCGTTTGCTTGAGAGAAAGGGTTCAGAATTGCCAAATTTCCGTTGAACGTATCAGTACATTGGATATGTTGGTAGATCCTTTGACAAAAGGGTTAAACCCGAATATTTTTGTCACACATATACCTCATATGGGATTTCGTCCTACTTTTGATTAGTGGAGGTATGAGCAATGAAATTGTATTTTGTGGTTTATCATTTCAAATTGTAATTGTATACATTTGTGTTATTAAAATTGATAAATATTGAGACAGGAACCTATGAACATTGAGTTCATGTATATTGTGATACCTATTAAGTGATAGTGCTACCTGTAATACATGGAAGGTAATACCCGAAAAAATGGGACTTATCACCTTGATTCTTGTAGGATAACATCAATTTACTTAGACAGGGCAATGATATTGAGTATATAGGACAAGTAGGAGAACGTAAGATATTTGTTTAATATATAACCTATTTAGATATTAATTAGGATAATTAATAAATATTTTTTAGTGTGGCCTATAGTCATTGGGCCTAGTCTAAGGTGGGTTATTGACTCAGTTTATTTAAGGTTAATTTTCTGATAGTGAAAATTAACAATTCAGTTTAATGTGAGATCTCTTTCTGAATCCAAAGCGAAACTTAATCTCAGCTCTCCTTTGAAGGTTCCCTACTGGTGACGGCAGTAAATAAGTTATCATCACTGTGTACAATCACCGGGTGAAAAAACCTGTTGTTTATTTGACAATGTTCTCTTTTGATAGGTATTCTATTTGATCCCAATTCTCCTCAGATCAATCAAGCTAACGGCGAGAGGTAACTTTAAGTTTTTCGCTGCATCTTATATAGGTTTTATATTTGAGTATGTTATAATCTGGATTGATTATACTATGATTGAGATGTTTATTTTATAACAAACCTCCATCATCGTTCCTCACCTTCTTCTTGTCCCGATCTACCTCCTCACTTGCTGAAGGATAGCCCTCCGACAGACCTCCCATCTCCATAAGGACACTCAGATCTCACTCTTTATCTCTATTCTCTCATGAAACTTCTTCCTGATTCTCTTTTTATTAGCCCCGTTTAATTCTATCACCAATCAAGTATTAACACCTTCTATTACATTATTTTCTTTCCTACACATTAATCCGTGGGTTGTTGAATTTTCTGTTAATGTAGCTATCAACATAGGATACGTGTTATGGTTGACGTTTCATGCATGCATATTATGCAATTTATTAAGTTATTCATATTTTGTGAATGATACAAGTTTTTATAATTTTTTATATTTTTTACAAGTTATATAATATACTTTAATAGTCTTTAATAAAATAGCTAAATAATTAATTTATAAATATTAAAAATATTATTTAAATTAATTATTTTTAAAAAAATATGTTAATTTTTATAAAATATTCTCCTTAAACATTTTCATATTGATATTACTCTAAAATGACTAACAATTATAACTTAATACACAAAGCCTTATCAAAACAAACTTAAACTTGTCAAAACAAAACAACTATACTTAAAATATTTGTCCAATTAGTAAAAGGTTAATTCATAAACTATAAAGTTGTGAGTTTAAATCTTGTTATTAGTGTGAGAATCTTGTTGTTAGATGATCTGTAAGTATTCTTTGAATCTAGAGGCCTGTCTTTAACTTGGTGAGTTTCTAAGACCTAATTCACCTAATTTTTTTCATATAAAAGAAGGGGGAATGGCGATGAAGTCTCAAAGAAGAGAATTAATACCCTTAAAGTCCAATAATAACTAAACAATATGTAATAATAAGTTATACAATACAAAATGATCACATATTTATGATACTCACTTGTCCTTGAGACTTTTTAAGAATTAAATCCTTTCTTTAAGACCTCAAAGTCATTAAAAAAAACATTGTATGATAATACACTTTTAGAACCTAGTAGTAAACAAAATATTGTACGATATACAAATTTATTCAGCAAGCCTTTTGAACACTTCAAATCTAATATTTAGAATTAAAATTAAATTTTTAATTAGCTTATATATTTATGACCAAATAATTATAAATCTTGAGAACTTGGGTCCATCAAATTCAATTTATTTTATTATTTAGATTCAAAGCAATATACACTTATTTTTACCAATAAATTTACTCGTATAAGTCAAACGATGGTTTTAATATGTTTAAGGATATGTTTGTTTCATAAAATTTGAGCCTCTAAAGTGGGAACCAGGTTTCCATCTTGCATGTGTTTGCTTTCTAGTTGTCCAAGGCAAAATGGAAAACCTGTTTTTACTGGTTATTTTTAATACCATAGAAATGTTTTTAAGGAATGAGAAAGAAAAATAATGAGTCTTCTGTGTAACCAAGGTGCATGTTTTTGGTATGAATTAAAAAGATAAATAATTAGAATATTAAATATTGAAAAAATAGGCCTAAAAGTAGTGCCATTTATAAGGGGAAAAAGAGATAATTAGTCCCCAACTATAAAGAAAGGGGTTATTTTTGTCCTTGATATTATGATTTATGAGAGAACTAGCATATCCTCAGCTATCTTGATAGAGGATGCATATCCTCTCATAATCACATCTCTCCTCATACCTGATCATCAATTCTCTCTTTGCATTTCCCTTGCCTCTTTCTCTCTGTCTTGGCTTATTATCACTTCTCTCCGTTGCCTAAACTGGAAAAAAAGTGTTTTTTTAGAAACATTTTTTTAAAAAAAAGTGTTTTTTAAAAAAAATTAAAAAAATACACTTTTTTAAAAAAAATTAAAAACACTTTTTTAAAAAAATATATTTTTGGGCAACGGAGAGAAGTAATGATGAGCTAAGGCAAACAGAGAATGAGGCAAGGCAAAAGTAAAGAGAGAAGTGATGATAAGGGATGATGAGAGAGTAAAGAGTTGATTATGGGACGATCTGCATCCTTGATAGAATGTTGCTTCCATGAAAATGAGTTTTTCTAATGAAAGAATTATTATTCCTTTTTATTCTTAATATATTAACTAGATAATTAATTTATAAAAATTATATAAATTAATTAAACTAATTATTTATCAAAAAATATTTATTGATTTCCCTAAAATATTATTTTTAATCATCTATATTTGAACTATTTCTTAATAAAAACTTTGTTAAAATGTGTATAATTAATATGGATAGTTAAGGAATAAAATTATAAATTTAAAAAATAAAGTGAATTAAAATATTATATTTAAGATTAAAATATGCCCCTAACTAATTCATACATTTAGGGTAGAAGGAAATATATCTTATCAAATGGTAATAAGAGAGATTTATTTTTTCTCTATCTTCCTCTTTTGAAACTCATTCTTTTTTCTTTTTAACCAAACATGCTCATGGCTTTTGTGGAACATGTCTATATAAACCTAAAAACAAACATGCATGCTACTTATATATAAATATAGATTGAGTCATCTCTCTCCATTCCTTTTCATCTCCCCACTCCAACCTCCAATTATCTGAATAAATTTAATCCATAGCAAGAGAAGACAATGAACAAACAACTGTATGGTGATGAAGGATAACTAGAATATGAAATTTGAGAAAATAATTGACCTTGACTTGGAACAAAAACTCATCAAGAAGAGAGGGATATATGGGAAAGAAGATTGATGAGACTCCAAAACCAACAATACCAATTAGTAATTTTTGTCTTGGCATTGATTCTCTCACATCATAGCAGTTATAGCTTTGGCTTCAAGTGTATTTGTAGCTTCTTCTATAGTATCTTAATAAAAATATATGATAGATATTATATATTATATAATGTATATATTTCATTTTTAATGTGATGACAAAATAATATTTTTACTCTATGACTATGTCTATGAAACATCCCTTGTTTTTTTTTTTTTAACATTGTCATGCTTTTTATTTGTTGTCTTCATGACGTCTGGATTTATCTTCTTGTTATTTGGTTTTTTTAATTAACAAATAAATGTTTATCTCCCCTGTCCTTGGCTCCCTTATCCATTATAGCTACTCCTTTATATGCTAAATATAGGAGTTAAATATTTAATTTATATATATTAAAAATTAATTTAAGTTAGTTATTTATTTTAAAAAAAATATTTTGATTTTCCTATTATATCCCTTGAAATTATTTGTATTAAAACTAGGGGAGAGCAATTAGCCCGGACCCGTGGGCCCGCCCGCAGCCCATTACTATTTAAGCCCGTTTAAGCCCGCCCAAAATAGGCCCGTAACGGGCGGGCTTAAACGGGCTCAAACAGTAAATTATATGGGCGGGCTGCGGGCTGACCATTGGGCAGCCCGCAGCCCGCCCTTATATTTTTTTATTAATTATTATATTATATTTATTTTTATTATATACTAATATATTTTTTTAAATTTATTTTGCAGAGGTATGGGTAATTATATCTACAACTATCACAAGTAAATATAATGTAGATTATGTATAATCATAATCCAATTGAATAATTAAGATTATAAATGATTATATTATGTAAGCATTGTAGACTGTGTGGTTATAAATTTGTAGCTATTATTATGATATTTTATTTTTTAATTTTAGGATGAACAATCATATCATATATGTAATATTGTTATTTTATTTTCATTGTTATTAAAATTTTAAATGGGTTTAAATAAAAAAAATATTTTTTTTTTATAAATGGGCAGCCCATGCCCATTAGAACCCAAACGGGTTCAGCCCAGCCCGTTTAATACGGGCTTAAACGGGCTGAGGCTTACACGGGCGGGCTACGGGCTGACCATCGGGCCAGCCCAGCCCGCCCGTTGCACACCCCTAATTAAAACTACCATATTGACATCTCCTAAAGTAAATTAAGATTTTATATTAATATCAAAGTAAACTTCTAATTTAATTTTTATCTTTGAGATTGAATATAATATTTTTTTATAGATAAAACTTATGTCAAATTGCTTATATCTATTAGATTAAATTACTTATATTGAAGAATTTATGTTAAATTCTTCAATCACACTCGTAATTTTATTATTATTAATTATTAAAATACATATGTTCACTTGTAAATTCACTTACCAAAACTTGTAAATTTTTATAAAGTAAATTTAGACTTGTTAATTTTTATATAGCCAATTATTAATTTACTTTTGTTTGTAGTTAAAATTAGGATTTATAAATTATTTTTATATAGATACTTATTATTTTGTTATTATGAATTATTAAAATACATATATATATTTATAAATTTACTTATAAATTTGACTCAATAAATATAAGAAACTTGATTTAAGTTTTCTCCCTTGATTTTTTTTTATTTATATTCTCCATCCATGGTGTAAGCAGAATATTTTGCCATACCCAACCCATCCCTCCACTCCCACAAATTTCTACCTTACTATCCTGTGGACGCCGACAACAGTTTGTTTGTACACATGTCATGGGTGGGGTCTCTAGAGAAGCGAATTCCAGATGCATTGTATCTATGTCTGATGTCTCTATGAAGAGTATATACTTAAACATGTGAGAGGATTTTTTTTTTTTGTAAAATATAAAAGTAATTAAAAATTCCAACAATTTAAAAAACTCCAGATGGCAAAAAAAAAAGACTAAAACATCACCAACGAGTTACTGAACTAAATTGATCAAGACAATGGTTAAAGGGTTGTGGTCTGATTATTGGTATTTGTATTAGTTTTTTAAAATTAATTTTAGATAAATATGTGAGAAAAATTTAACCTAAAAATACTTATAAAGCTAGGGGTTCTCAAATAGATCATGATTGGAATGAGTTCAACTCAATTATAACTAAAATAATATAATATTCATCTGATATTTAATATAATACCTAAATAGAGAATTAATTTATATTTATCATAAACATAAGATATATTTTTTATATTTATCAATTTTATTTTAAGTTTATGAATGGCATGAAAAAAAATATAAAATCTAATTTAGTTGATCTGTTTAAAACTTTTGACTGAATTAATTAAAAGACTAATTTATCGATAACTAACTAGAGTTGAACTTTAATATCATATGTTAACTTGAGTCAAGTACATTAATATTCATGATTCCTAAATTATGATATAACATGTGAGTGGAATTGATATATTCATTTTGATTATTCTTATAATAAAAGCTTATTAATAACTTTAGATAAATTAAAAAAATAATTAAAATTAATTAATACTTTTAAAATTTTAAAATTATACTTAATAAAATTGATTAATTAGAAGATTGTGTATCTTCCAATGAAATACTCAAATAAGTTACATTTAGCCAAAAAAATAATGGTTTAAACAATAGTAGAGATGGAAAAACGGTTTAGCCCGTGAATTATAGGTTAACCCACTACAACTTACAGATTATATAACCAGTCACAAAATAACGCCAATCTATCAACTTGTTAACTTGCCACCTTTTAAATTTCTTTAAAAAAATTATTTATAAATTTTTAAAATACTAATAAATTTTTTTTAATATAATATTAGCATAATAAAAAAATTACTAATATTATACTCTTAAAAAATTTTATCTTTTATAAAAAATCTTAAATTTTATAATTATAAATTTAAATAAACATTAACATAATATTAATCAAGTATAATATGTTAATACATATAAACAAATAAATAATTATATTTACTAGTATTTGATAATAATAATATTTAAATAAAATAAATAATAATATTAATAACTTTTTTTAAAAAATAAATTAATATTTAAAAAGATTAGTCCGCCACAACACCAGCATATGGACTGATTTTTAGCTAACTCAAGTCCGTCCAGTTTTACCAACTGTAAACAAAAGATTAAAGATAATGGAAGAGAGTCTTGTAATAAAGACGAAGAGGCTCTAGGAGTGTGTGTGTGTATATATATATATATATAGATTGCATATACGTGTACAAAATAGAT
Source organism: Leucaena leucocephala (assembly GCA_037074615.1). Classification (NCBI taxonomy): domain Eukaryota; kingdom Viridiplantae; phylum Streptophyta; class Magnoliopsida; order Fabales; family Fabaceae; genus Leucaena; species Leucaena leucocephala. The sequence continues at coordinate 12,971,317 of CM073561.1, forward strand.
GGTCGCTTAAAATGATTTGATAATATCAAAAATGCCCGAGTTTGGAATATATTCTCACCAATTGCAAAAAATAGCCCTGAACAAAATTTGCCGCCTTTTCTCATACATTAAATAATATTGGATTAAAAAACAAAATCATGTCATCCTAAAGAATACACACGCATTAAGAAAGTCCAATTATTAGATGATCATGATTCATTTTCTAGGTAATGAGCATTTATAGGCAGGAAGTTGGCTATGACAAATCAGTTAATTTTTTCTTCTCATTCCAGTAATAAGTTATATTGGCTGTTTGGTCCGCTTATAGTAAAATATTTTTGGATTCAACATATTCATAAATATTTTTAGATTAAATTATAATTTTTAGGATCTAAAATTATAGTTTAAGATAAATTTATAGAATTAGCCTTTGAATAAAAAAAAATATTTTTAGGCTGTATAATGACTATTTTATCAATATTTTTTTTTATCATTTTACCCCATGTACTTTCTAAAATTTACCTATTAAAAAAATATTATGATAATAAATATTCAAACACTTATTTCTTCCGAAACTTATTCTCCATAATCACTTTTTTACATAAGTTTTTATACAGAAGTTAAACCAAATAGGCACATAATATTCAATATGATATTAAAACCTAGCCTAAGTTAAATTAAACTAGAGAACTGGTCAACCAATCTCTTTATTGGTCTGATGAAGAGTTTTAAATAGATCTACTAAATTATAATTTTTTTGTCTTTTGTTAAAATTGAAATGATATCGTTGTTTTGAGTAAAAAAAATAGCAGCAAGTCAAATTTGTATTTTATTAACTATTTTGTTGAATTATTTATAATTCATATATAAATATTATATTTATTTATGAATAAATAAAATTTTTAGTATTATTATGAATTTTTTATATTTTAATAGGGTTAAAAGGCAAATTTTCCTTAATAATTTTTACTCATGTTTAATGTTAATAAAGAAGTTTTTTTAATTTAAAATTACCTTAGAAGTGTTAAATGGATAGATTTTGTCTTTTATCCTTAAAATGTTAACAACTAATGTTTTTTTTTAACATTCAACATTAATTTTTAATGAGAGGAAATATTAAACTTGAACGAAAATTTTTATAATAAATTTGTGCATAAATCCTATTTTAATTATAATTGGGTTGACCCCAATTCAACCACAATTAAATTATGCACCATTAAATAACTAGTCCCTACGTTAATCACTTTAATGAAGAGTTTTATTTTCAATACCTTGACATTTAAGCACGTATGAATCATGCCAAAAGAACATATAAATAAATATTCAAACAAGTAATAGGGCGGCGGCAACATAACCCCAACAAGAACATTATCACAATCCCACACCAACAGAAAAGAGGGCCACTCACGGGCACAACCAAACAAGACCACTAAATAAAAAAAAAATGTCTTAGAGACAACGTTTTTGTCCTCAAAAAACCCTCTCTCTCTCTCTCTCTCTCTCTACGTGTATGTCAGTAGAAACACCCGTGACATCTCTCTCTTGCACTTTACCTCCACTTTCACACCTAAAACACAACACAAGAACCAATTAAACTTGCATATAAACCCCCAGAAACAGAGCCATTCTCCTACAGTCCTACGGAACTTTTGAAATTCCAAACCCACATTCAGAATGTTGAATTCTCGTTGTATTTGCTTTCTTCTTCTTGTTCTCTTTTTTCTGCAAAATCCTTCTGCAACATTGTGCCATACCAAGGGACTTAGACCCGGCCGGCATACTTATTCGGGTCCTGGGTTATCCATTAACAGGACCCAAGTCCAGAATTCGGAGCAGCAATTCACAAGATGGGTTAACTTTGTTGGTAGTCTCAAGCATTCTGTGTTTAAGACTGCAAAAAACAAGCTTTTTGCTTCTTACACTCTTCACGTTTCTAAGAATCCTGCCGTAGCAGATTTTTCAACTATTCAAGAAGCCATTGATTCTCTTCCTTCCATTAATCTCGTGAGAGTGGTTATTAAGGTTCATGCAGGTGTTTACCCGTGAGTATAACTTCTTCTTCTGATATATTTATGTTTCAAAATAAAAATCCCACTTAGTTTCTGCTATTTTCTGTTCCTTTGAAGACATGGATTCTGCTACATTTGTCTCTTTCCTCTGTTTCTTTTTTGTTAAACAGTGATATAAGACATTAGTGGTAGTAACTTTCGTTTGTTCTTGTGTTTTTTTCCTTCCTTGAAATTGGAACACTATGTGATTGGTGTTTGACCAAGGAAGATTCTCTTTTCTTCTTCTTCTTCTATATGTCTGCAGGCACTAAGTAGAATCGAACCTGTGACCTTTTATTTTACAGGGAACTGATATGACACTAGGTTGGCATCGATGTCTATTGTTGTGCATTGGATTAAAGGAAACTTTGTGTGATTTTGTTTTTTGTTTTTTCAGTGAGAAAGTGAACATTCCTCCTATGAAATCCTTCATAACCATAGAAGGATCAGGAGCAGATAACACCATAGTTCAATGGGGTGATACAGCTCAAACACCAGGTCCCCGAGGACAACCATTAGGAACATACGGTTCCGCAACATTTGCAGTGAACTCACCTTATTTCATTGCCAAGAACATAACATTCAAAGTAAGTAATCACTAAAAAGTCTTATAAAGTTTTATAACGAGCAGTATAAATTTGTAGTTATTTTTCGCACCAGAACATACATGTTATTCAGGACTTTTCAATAGTTATATTCTTTCTTTAGAATCTCACAGTAATTTTTCCTTTCAAAAACCAAACAAACACACATGTTCCTTTGTGTATAAGACTCTGATATATAGAAAATATTAATTGCAGAACACAACCCCAGTTCCAGCACCAGGAGCAGTAGGGAAACAAGCAGTGGCATTAAGAATATCAGCAGACACAGCATCATTCTACGGATGCAAATTCCTAGGAGCACAAGATACATTGTATGACCATGTAGGAAGGCATTATTACAAGGATTGCTACATCGAAGGCTCGGTGGATTTCATATTCGGGAACGCGCTGTCTCTGTTCGAGGTTAGAGATATATAGATGATTCTATATATGGTTGTTTTGATTCTGTTAAGATGGGTATTGAAGTTGAAGGGATATCTTTGTCACGTGAGAGTGCAGGGGTGTCACGTGCATGCAATAGCACAGAGGTTAGGGGCGTTAACAGCACAAGGAAGAAGCAACATAATGGAGGACACAGGGTTCTCATTTGTGAACTGTAAGGTCACTGGTTCAGGAGTGATATACCTTGGAAGGGCTTGGGGTCCATTTTCACGTGTGGTTTTTGCTTACACTCACATGGACGACATCATCATTCCCAAGGGCTGGTATAACTGGGGCGACCCTAACCGTGAAATGTATGTAACTTCATGCCCTTCTCCCTCCCTCTAGACATAGATATATTGATGAGTCTGGTTTAATGTGTTTGTCTCTACGTTTTTAGGCATGGACATAAGTTGCCCCATGGCTCATCTCTAGGTTTTATCTTTCTGATTTGGTTTGGTTTCTATGCGTAGCCCGCATAATGGGATACAACGGCCAACATTGATTTGAGAAATCCAACATTGACTTTAGAAATCCAATGGTTTACATTCCACAATTTTAGTGACCATTGGATCAAGAGAATAGTCATTGGTGGTGGTTGGATTTTCTCTACAAATATTCTTAGTTCCACCTTAGGTTTCATATTTTTTTATTACAATCAGTTTAAACGCACTCACACATAGGCATGTTAACACTAGGTTTGAATCTTGAGACCTTATCTAAATATAATGGGTAGCATTGTCATCAAGAAAACTTGTCATTAATACCTTAAATTTTATTTAGATAAGATAAAAAATGGAGATAACAGAATTGTAGGGGAGAGAGAATATTTAAGAATAGTACTCCCTTTAATCTTAAATATAAGTATTAATTATAAAATTTATTTTAATAATAAATATAAGAACTCAATCTAGTTTTTTTTCTAAATATATAATTTTTTTAAACTATTATGTTTAATTGTACATATTAAAAAAAAATTATTAAAGAGTACTTTCAATACAAATAATTAAAGATAATATTTTAAGAAAATGAACATATTTTTTAAAATAACTAATTAAACTAATTTTTTTAATATTTATAAATTAATTATTTAACCCATATATTAAATATTAAGAATTTGAGTAAATATAATTGTTATATTTAAAAACTTTTCTTCCTAGTATTCTCACATTCTTATTTTCCCCCCTCTTCAAAAGAAGGGTTAAATTGTTATAACATCATTGATTAACACAGTCACATCACATTCTTAAACTAAACCTAAACGAGAAAGAGCCTAGCTAGAATTGTACAGAAAACAGCGTCAAAAACAGAGGACTCTGTTTTGGTGGTGTTAATTCTTTGAACTTGGAAGCAAATGGGGACAATGGGGCGGTGACTTTCAGCATAATTCTTCTTGAGATAGATACAAGTTTTCTTTTTGTCATGTTGTTGATGAAGTGGAGAACTTAGGAGCAGACTTTGTCCCATACTTATACAAGCTTTATGAAGAATAATAATACTAAGTGGCAAGCACGTGTACCGTCTCTTTCATCATCAACCAGCTTCTTCTTCTTCTTCTTTATTTTTTTTATGAAGAAGCCTACTTCCACCATACAAAATATGAGTGTTTTAGGTATGTAGCTGGTTTCAGAAATGTGAGGCCACAATGACACACTTCTAAGATGATGCAAATCTACGTGTTGTCCACCCCATCACAACATATAATAAAAGATGCCAACTTTATCAGTTCAAGTTGAAATATATATATATATAGAGAGAGAGAGAGAGAGTTATATATATAGGCACCAAACTAGGCGTGTCTGTGTGTTTGGCTTATATACAGAAAAGGCAGAGAATTGAAGCATGCGTGTGTAGTGTGTGTGCGTGTAATGAAATGGATTCTGGAAAGAGCACGAGGCAGCCACCTAATTGGCTAATTCCAAGGTTTATTTCTATGCTATGCACACTGTTCATTTATATTTAGGTTATGCCGGCATGGGCTTTCTACGCTTGCCAAGCATTATGTTCTGTGGCGGAAGAATAATTTTAAGAGTAGGTGGGTGCCATCTAACAAAATAGATCTCTAGCAGCATCATGTGTTTTGAATGCCAATGCTTGCCAAGTAAAGAATCCAAATGTCATTGTAACTAAAGCCTATTTCTTGAGGGGGAAATGACACTTTAGGACCGTACAAGAAGGATGGTGACGATTAAGGAAATAATAGAATCTCATATGGAAATCACAAAAACTCAGTTGAAAATTATTTTTTAACGATCATTGTTCAACTTACAAGCTTCTAAAGTTTCACCCTTCAAGGTGTTGTTTGGTATAAAGGATTGGGAGGGAAGGGAAAAAAGTTTTAGTATGATTTTAAAAAAAATTTAAAAGTTGAATTAAAAAATTTTTACTTTTGTTTATGTTACATCTTCTCTTTTTTAAAATTTTATAACTCTATTTATCCAATTTTTAAAATTCAACTCATAAAATTTTTTACTTCCCTCAACAACCCTTCAGTGGTGATAGTTTTTAGTTTCACTCCCACTAGCTATCTCCTCAAGCCCCATGTACTTTAAAAAAAAAGGAAAAAAGATATAAAAGGACTACTAAAATATAATAATCCCAAAATCGTCTCTTAAAATAGTTTAATTATTGTGAGGTTCTCAAAGACTATATTAAAACTAATTTTGTTAAATGACATAATTGCCTTCAATAAAATTAGTTGATATGTTAGTAGCTGTTATTGTCATTCTATAAGTTAAAGTTGTTATTTGTTAAATTATTATTATAATTTTGTTTGATATTTTGAATTACAATTATTTAAGTAATTTTAATCTAAAATTAAATAACAGACTAATCTCTAAAAACTTTACAATAATTAAGTCATTTAAAAAGGCTCAAATTGAGATTTGCATATTTGGGGGATATTCTTTTGGACTTTCTCTATAACAGAAAGCGTCATTTTACATTTTATTTAAAAGCACATGGGCATGTAGGGGGACTTACATAATGTTATTGAATGGGCCCACACAGGACAGTATTCTATGGACAGTACAAGTGCACAGGACCAGGAGCTAGCTTTGCAGGCAGAGTATCATGGTGTAAAGAACTCACCGCTGAGGAAGCTAAGCCTTTTATTTCCCTTAGCTTCATTGATGGTGATGAGTGGACCAGATTATAGTTTCTCACTTTTCATTTCTTTACTCTTAAAAATTTTGATGTGTAAATTTTATATTTGTATTTCCATATTTATTCTTAAAGTCCCCATTACAAATCATTTACTTTTACTTTTACTTTTTTTTATTGTATTAATTAATAATACTAGAATTTCACAGCTTAAACTTGACTGAATATAACTTACTTTATTTAGTAGAAAAAAAATTAGAACATTAAAATTTATACTTACCTAATCCAGATACAATTAGCTAGCGACTTTGAATCTCCTATCAATAATTGAAGAATTGGACTGGATAGTCAAACCAATTGAACCATCTATTAAACTCACTAATGGCTTGGTTTGAATTAAAAATTTATTTTTATAGTTGAGTTTAGTTGAACCTGAGTTAAGCTGCTATTGAGTCAAAATATGAAATTAGATTGAGAACTAGATGGATTTAGGACCTGATAAAGAAAATGTTGAAAAAATCTATAAAGGATTGACCTTATAAAAAGTCCAATATATTTTCAAACCATTTGTAGCAAACATATGTTGACAATTAAACTTAATATATATATATATATATATATATATTTATTCTATATATATTATGCATATAATAATTTTTATTTAATTATTATATTATTGATTTAACCTCATTTAAATTTTAGTTTGTCATAATATAAAAAATTAATTAGTTCGTAATAGATTAAGTGAACTTCTAGTCCTTTCTCAAATATTCAACCCAAATATTACATAATAACTTAAACTGTATATTAAGGGGGCTTAAACTATATCCCAAATGGATTATCAAAAATAAAATTAGCCCATTTTGTCATCAAACAAAATGGTATAATAGGCATAAAAGCATTAGGTACAAAATAGAGGAAAGAAAAGCAAAAGGCTGTTGGCTAAATTAATAAGCAAAGTAACAAGTTGTTCGTTAAAATAATAAGTAATTTTATCTTATAAAAAAGAGAATATAAATTTAAATTTTAGAAATATATTTATTAGCAAAGGAGGAGGAGGAGGAGTAGGTAGTTTGGTAATGTCTTAATAAAGAAGAAGTAGAAATTTAGTAATGTTTTTATAGGGCAACACCTCAATAGTATATCAATAAAATTATATTTCTCTCGATCTTTAATATAAGGGTTAGTTGATTTTTTTGAATAAGTTAAAGAAGACAAATAAATCAATTAATTATAAATAAATTTAACATTTCAAGATAAATTTAAATTATATACTCGTTAATTTGTTTAAATTAGTAACTAATTCTTATATTAATTATAATTAACTAGTTTATTTAACTTTATTAATATATCTAAAAAAATCAATTAACTCTCATATTAAAGATTAGAAGAATATCATTTAGATATCAACCAAGAACAACTTCTTTACAAGAACCTTTAACGTGACAACCAACCTTGATCCGAGTTGGGAAATACTGCATTATTATCTCGTAGTATATTCAACATCCCTCAAAATTAAATTGCTTTAAATTTCAATAATGTATTGATTTTAATGATTTATCGAATGCTTCAATTATAATGGGAGGGATGAATTTCAAAATAATAGAGTTTTTAGGCGTAGAAGCAATGGATTATGTGCAATTGAGAATTATTTCCAAGAAGTACAGCTCCTAACGCAAAATAAACCTAGCAAAGGCAACATATGTAATTCGGATATAGTTTCCATATTGCCAAACCAATCTTTCTGCACATGACGCTCACACTCTTGGGAGTGACAAGTACAAGAAAGAAGCATGAAGGACTGAGGATGAGGACCCTTGAAGCCGAAATCAACAAAGCCAAGAGAACTAATAGGGCAGATGGACAAGAATGAATCAAGCTGGAAGATGAGCAGGAATAGAACGGCTTAGGGTTCAAAATGTTTGGGCGGAGAGATGTCTGAAATTTTTTTTGTAACCCCTATCCTAGACCCTCCCTATACACCCAGACACTTTCCCCGACCACTTGGGGATTTGATCCCCCAACCTCCTCAATGAGGTGTTGGGGTTCATGCCATTGAGCTAATTGCTATGGATATAGAGATTTAGAAAAATGCCAAGGATAGTTTCTACAGAACATGCTTGGATCGGACAAGGACATGGTTAGCAATTGAGCCTTTTATGCTAACAGGTTTACGTTAAAGCAAGCTCCTAACTGTCCTCAAGGTGATTGTATCAAACTTGAGGTGGATGGTTCAGTTTTAAGAGATGGTTGAAGCGGTTGAGGTGGATTTCTGAGTGATGACAACAACGTTTGGATTTGTGGGTACAGATGTAAACTCATGGCGGTACCTCTTGCTCTAGTAGAACTCTTTGGAATCTTGAATGGTCTTCATGTTTGTTGGACCATGGGCTTCAAGAAAATAGTAGTTTATTTTAATGGCATAGAAGCTATCAATTTAGTATTGAGAGGATAAAATAATAAACGGCTCGATATCATTCAATTGAGATTTTAAATTCGAGTTATATGTAAAAAATTTCTGTTAAGAGACGCACCGACTATAGTTAGGTGCGCGATGTGAGTCAGATCTAAATGTAATTAGAGTAAAACTCTAATAAATTAGATAAAAAATTAAAAAAAAACAATATTGAGGGGATGTGATAGCAATCACCCCTTTAGTGATATTGTGGATGACATTAGAATGGTTTTACATAGAGACTTGCAAGTTGTCTTATGCCATACTCTTTAGAGAAGATAATCATTTTTGTTGATCATCTTGTTAGATATTTTATTATTATTATAACCTATTTAGATATTAATTAGGATAATTAATAAATATTTCTGAGTGTGGCCCGTAGTCATTGAGCCCAGTCGAAGGAGGGTTATTGACTCAGTTTATTTAAGGTTAATTTTCTGATGGTGGAAATTAACAATTCATTTTGAGTGTGAGATCTCATTCTCTGAGTCTAGAGCGAAACCTGTTTTCAGCTCGCTTTTGAAGGTTCCCCACTGGTGACGGCTAAGAACAAGTTGCCATCACTGTGCCTAATCACCAGCTGGAAGAATATGTTGTTTATCTGACAGTGTTCTCTTTTGACAGGTGTCCTATTAGGATCTCAGTTCTTCTAAGATCAATCAAGTTAATGGCAAGAGGTAACTTTAATTCTTCCGCTGCATCTCATATGTGTTTATGTTTGAGTATGATATAATCTGGATTGATTATAGTACTTTAGAGATGTTTATTTTCTAACATGTGGTATCAGAGCCTGGTTTGAGATTACCTCTACCTTACTTATTGATCATTTTGTTCTCATAAATAGCAATATGAGATAGAATATGAGATCCAGGTGCCTAAAGAAATTATAATTTATTTTATTATTAATTTTGGATCCTTTAACCGTTTCTGTTATTGAATCTGACTGCACGACGAGAGAGGGAAAGAGTCTTTACTGTAGCGACAGAGAGCTTGGACAGCGAGAGATTTTTGTGAATCTGTCACGAGAGACGGTGACGGCGGAGGAGAGTCGCGACCACGGTGATTGGCGACAGACGGCGAGATACGGTGAGAAACTCATCGGAAACTGAAGGCGATAACATCGCCTGAGACTGCCGTCGGATTCACCGTGGAAGAACAGCTTGCTGTCGTGGTCCATTCAACCTCGCAAGCCACTGGAAACAGACCTCGGGTTCGCCGCTGAAACTATCAGAAATCTCCTTCAGAACATCGCCGACGTCGCTTTCTGCAGCAAAGGCTCACGGCGCCCTATCTCCTGCTGTCTCAGGTCGCGGCGGCCAGACGGGTCGTGAGTCGGGTTAGGTTAACCCGACTCACGATGGCAAGCTGCGCACCGTTTGATTTAAAAAAAAATCATCAGCTGCTGGACTGCCTGCATTGGGCCAGTAGATTTTTTTTTCCCTTTTCCTGTTTGCTTCTGGGCCGTACGGTTTATGGGCTGGTTTTACAGAAAAGGTTGTTTTTTTTTTTGTTTCTGGGCCACTTCGCTGTTTGGGCCCATTCTACCATTATTATTATTATTTTTGAACAGTGATGCTAGTTTGGGCTTTCTGCGTGTTGGGCCTTAATTTTGGGCTGAAACAATTTGGTTTGCTATAAAATGTCTTTGAGCCTAATAACTGTTTTTTAATTTCTGGAAATTCTGTTGGGTTCTAATTTTGGACTTTTGTGTATGGCCCACTTGGTTTTGTTTCCAGAAAATTATTTTTGGCCAATTTAACTTGATTTTCCAGAAAATCAAAATTACTATTTCATGCACGGTAAATGTTTAAATTAATTTCTTTATAATTTTAATTTTGAGAAAAAGGAATTTACAAATTTTAATTTTTATGTTATTTAATTGCCCATTTTATTTCTTAATTTCTCCCTTGGCAATTAAATTAACGGTTTAATTTTTGTAAAAATCTTTTGAGTTGAAATTAATTTGTTATACATTTTTGGGTGCATGAAATAGTGGGAGAATTTTAATATTTATTTATTAAATGCTCCATTTTGTTGTGCATATTTGGATTTATATGCACGTTATTAATATTTGTGATAAGCATGCAGTTTTGGGAGGAGTAGCCACAGCATCCTCATTTATTTGTGTTGCGTGCATTAATTAATCACATATGGATTTAAAATATCAATAATAATTAAATGTATAGTTATGATTTATCTTTACCCACAGGTAGATATATCATGATTGTACATTTAATTAGGGGGAGAATTAATTTCTCCATTAAATTGTGCATATTTGGATTTTCAATGCACTTGAATGATATTTGTGGTTAGCGTGCAGTTCTTTGAGGAGTAGCCACAGCATCCTTGTTTATTGAATCTGTTGCATGCATTTATTAATCACATCTGGATTGGAAATATCATTTGTAATTAAATGTATAGCTATGATTTATCTTTGCCCACAGGTAGATATCTCATAATTGTACATTTAATTAGGGTGGGATAGAATGGCCTCGTTATTTTCTAATTAGCCCACAGGCATTGGAAAATTACGAATGCGTTCTAATTCTACCATTTGAGATAAATACCTGGTTATGCTAATGTCTTTGCCCACAGGTAGACATTAGTGATACGTATTTATACTGCTTGCATGCTACATTTGAGCTAAGCATGCATACATGGCACAGTGACTTGTGATTGCTTCAAATTATTAATGTGAGCCTTTTTGTGTTTGTCTGTTCTCATTTTGCAGATCCAATTGCTGCTCCCAGGATTATGTATGATGTTAGTGACAAAACAGTCTTAGATTGCAGCATTAACTATGTTGACTGGAGAGACGATGTTTTGTTGCAGCTTGGTTTATTGGACTTAGATTATGCCTTGAGGTTTGATAAACCTCTGAGACCTGATGATGCCTCCAATGATAGAGAGGCAAAGGAAAGGTATAATATGTGGGAGCGGAGTAACCGCTCATCTCTTCTGCTAATAAGACAAAGGATCTCTAGGAGCATTAGGGCAGTAGTCCCTAAATGCGACACAGCTAAGGGATACCTGGAAGCCTTAGACAAGCAATTCAAGCTAACAGACGAGCAGATGGGTGGTGCCATCACGTCTGAACTATGTGCTGTGAGGCTTACAGGTATTGGCAGTGTGAGGCGACATATTATGGAAATGAAAGGTATGCTTTCATCGTGTGTTACTTTTGAGTCTAACTTTTCTAGCGTTAATGATAACACTTGGTGGATTGACACTGGTTCGATGATCCACATTTCGACTACCATGCAGAGCTTTCTGTCAAGCAGGTCTCCACATCCCAATGAGGAATCTGTCCTTTCAGGCAGTGGGAGAGGAGATCCTGTGAAAGCTGTTGGAACCTTTCGCATTCATCTTTCAAATCAAAATGTTTTGGAACTCTATGATGTTTTCTATGTTCCCTCTTACAAGAGGAATTTGATTTCTATGTCAAAGCTCATTCCATTTGATTATCATCTAGTTCTTTCTAAGAAACGTATGACTTTGACAAAGAATTCAGTTTTGATTGCGAATTTGGTTATGATTGATGGTTTGTTTAAAATTGTTTCTGAGTCGCCTCAATCTCTTTCTGTTATGCATGGTACTAAGAGAAGTGTTATCGATGAGAATTCTTATAGCCTATGGCATAGGAGATTGGGTCATATCTCCGTTGACAGAATCAAAAGGTTAAATAAAGAAGGAATTCTTCCGTCTTTAAACCATTCAGAGTTTGATTCTTGTGTGGACTGCATAAGGGGAAAGCAGACCAATAAGTCACATAAGGGGGCTAGAAGAAGTTCTGAGTTGCTAGAAATTGTACACACGGATATTTGTTGCCCTGATTTGACTGCACATGGTCAAAAGTACTTTATCACCTTTATTGATGATCACTCACGATACATGTATGTCTACATGCTTTATAATAAAAGTGAAGCATTAGATGCTTTCAAGGATTATAAAGTAGAAGTAGAAAAACAGATTGGAAAACCAATCAAGATTGTGAGATCAGACCGTGGTGGTGAGTATTATGGCAGATACACTAGTGAAGGACAAGCAGCAGGTCCATTTGCTGAATTTCTTCGAGAGCAAGGTATAGTGGCTCAATACACTATGCCTGGATCACCTGATATGAATGGTGTAGCTGAGAGAAGAAATAGGACCTTGCTGGACATAGTTAGGAGCATGATGAGTAGCTCCAAACTACCGTCTTCTCTGTGGAAGGAAGCACTCAAGACAGCCACATACATATTGAACAGGGTTCCAATAAAGGCAGTGTCCAAGACACCCTTTGAAATCTGGAAAGGATGGAAACCCAGTTTAAATCATTTCAAGGTATGGGGTTATCCTGCGAAAGTAAGAGTGTATAATCCACAGGAGAGGAAGTTGGATCCTAAGACCATCAGAGCTTACTTTATAGGCTATGCGGAGAGGTCTAAGGGTTATAAGTTTTATTGTCCTCCACCTTCTACAAAGTTTGTAGAGTCTAGGAATGCCAAGTTTCTTGAGAATGATGTGATTAGTGGGAGTGATTGTCTATCAGATAATCACATAGAGCGAACCACTGATATCATTCATGAGGGGATGTCAATAGTCAATGTTTATCCCACTGTTGAGATTGACATTGAACGTGACGTGGACCCTGTGGCTCAAGTTGATGGTGCTAAACAAAATGGACACATACCTGATGGTCAACCTATCACACAAGTGGAACCACCACAAGCTGTGATAGAGGATGTCATTGTTCAGCAACCTGGTTCAACCCAAGAGGTTGAATTGAGGAGGTCAACTAGAGAGAGAAGATCGACATTACCTGATGACTATGTAGTGTATTCTGCTGAGGTTGACTGTGATGTAAGTGTTGAGAATGATCCTTTGTTGTTTACTCAGGCTGTGAGGAGTGTGAACTCCAAGTTGTGGCATGATGCTATGATTGATGAAATGAATTCCATGGCAAACAACCATGTTTGGGAACTTGTAGAGTTGCCTAGTGGGTCTAAGGCCATTGGCTGTAAATGGGTTTACAAAACCAAGAGAGACTCACAAGGTAACATCGATAGGTACAAGGCTAGGTTGGTTGCAAAGGGATTCACTCAAGTGGAAGGAATCGATTACAGTGAAACATTTTCACCTGTATCTAAGAAAGATTCATTCTGTATCATCATGGCATTGGTTGCCCATTTTGATCTGGAGTTGCACCAGATGGATGTTAAGACTGCTTTCCTCAATGGTGAACTGGAGGAAGAAGTCTACATAAAACAGCCTGAGGGTTTTGTTGCAGAAGGTAAAGATCAATTGGTGTGCAAGCTGAAGAAATCAATATATGGTTTGAAACAGGCTTCACGGCAGTGGTACTTGAAGTTCCATGAAGTGATCACATCATTTGGGTTTGTTGAGAACATCATGGATGATTGTATATACCACAAGGCTAGTGGGAGTAAAATCATATTCTTGATTTTGTATGTGGATGACATACTACTTGCTACCAATGATCTGGGACTATTACGTGAGGTGAAACAGTTTCTGTTCAAGAGCTTTGATATGAAAGACATGGGTGAGGCTTCTTATATCATTGGCATAAAGATCCATAGAGATAGAACCCAATGTCTTATAGGCTTATCTCAAGAGGCTTACGTTGTCAAAATTCTAGAACGTTTCAGGATGCAGAACTGTTCATCTAACGTGACTCCTATTGAAAAAGGAGACAAGTTTAGTCTAAGTCAATGTCCTGAAACCGAGTTTGACAGGAAACAGATGGAAAAGGTCCCATATGCCTCAGCGGTAGGAAGCTTGATGTATGCGCAGGTCTATACAAGACCTGACATCGCTTTTGCTGTGGGTATGTTGGGAAGATACCAAAGTAATCCTGGGGAAGCACATTGGACAGCTGCAAAGAAGGTGTTTAGGTACCTACAAGGCACTAAACACTACATGCTCACATACAGGAGAACAGACAGCTTGGACGTGATTGGATACTCATATTCAAATCTTGGAGGATGCGTAGACTCGAACAAGTCTACATCTGGTTACATCTTCCTATTGGCAGAAGGAGCTATATCGTGGAGAAGCGCTAAGCAAACTCAAACAGCTCCTTCTACCGGTGATGCTGAGTACATTGAGTGTTTTGAAGCAAGTTCACAAGCTATTTGGATAAGGAATTTCATTGCTGGGCTTAAGATTGTGGATTCAGTCTCTAAGCCAATCAGGATGTACTGTGATAACACAGCTGCGGTGGCCATAGCGAACAACAAAAGGAATAAAAGTCGCAGCAAGTTTGTTGAACTTAAGTTCCTTTGCTTGAGAGAGAGGGTTCAAGATGGCCAAGTTTCAGTTGAGCGTATCAGTACATTAGACATGTTGGCTGATCCTTTGACGAAAGGGTTGAAGCCAAATATCTTTGTCACACATGTACCTCATATGGGACTTTGTCCTGCTTTTGATTAGTGGAGGTATGGGCAATGAAATTATATTTTGTTGTTTATCATTTCAATTTGTGATTGTATACAATTTGTGTTATTGAATTGATAAATATTTAGACAGGAACCTATGAACATTGAGTTCATTTATATTGTGAAACCCATTATGTGATGGTACTACATGTAATACTTGGAAGGTAATACCCGATAAAAGGGGACTTATCGCCTTGATTCTTGTAGTGCGACATCAGTTTACCTAGACAGGGTGATGGCATTGAGTATACGGGCTAAGTGGGAGAATGTTAGATATTTTATTATTATTATAACCTATTTAGATATTAATTAGGATAATTAATAAATATTTCTGAGTGTGGCCCGTAGTCATTGAGCCCAGTCGAAGGAGGGTTATTGACTCAGTTTATTTAAGGTTAATTTTCTGATGGTGGAAATTAACAATTCATTTTGAGTGTGAGATCTCATTCTCTGAGTCTAGAGCGAAACCTGTTTTCAGCTCGCTTTTGAAGGTTCTCCACTGGTGACGACTAAGAACAAGTTGCCATCACTGTGCCTAATCACCAGCTGGAAGAACCTGTTGTTTATCTGACAGTGTTCTCTTTTGACAGGTATCCTATTAGGATCTCAGTTCTTCTCAGATCAATCAAGTTAATGGCAAGAGGTAACTTTAAGTCTTCCGCTGCATCTCATATGTATTTATGTTTGAGTATGATATAATCTGGATTGATTATAGTACTTTAGAGATGTTTATTTTCTAACACATCTAAGTTATCTCATAGAATGGAGTGATCAACCATCACCTTTTAAACAAGAGGTGGAGGTTGATGAAGGAAACATATATCTTCCATTGTTGCTCGGTTGATATTCAATATTTACTCAAAAAAGTGTTCATCGGTATTACACCTTTTTTATTCTTTATTAAATTTTAAACATACATATATTACAAAAAATATTATCAAATTAATTAGACTGGACTAAGTAGTCAAAAGTATTGGAACTCGGTGTAACCCGGCCAATCAATCCGCTCTCAGGTTGCCTTTTATTTTCACGGGCGAGTCAAACCGGGTTTGGGATTATATACACAGCCCTACTTTCAGTTGTGCCCCCACTGCCTCCTCTTCTGACGGTGACATTATCGTCTCAATCACATGCCTTGCACTCAAATGACCCTCACTCATGTTCCCATTCATCGTGTCGTAGCAGAGTTTTGACTTTTTTTTTTTCCTTTTGAAGAGTAACTGCAGACCTAAAATATTCATTAGGTGCTGGGAAAAATATTCCTCATGCCTTGATGTAAGAAAAAGTGATAAATATAAAATAAAATTATATATTACTTTATATAAGATTTCATTTTACTCCTTTAATTTTATAAAGTATATTTTTAGTCCTCTAATCCTAATATTTTTAACAAAAAATGTTGAAATATAAATTTTAAATATTGCCAAAATATTTTTAAAATACAAATACTAAGTTTAATTTTAAAAATAATAATTATTGACACAAAAATTCATCATTTAATGCTTCATACGAATAAAAATTATTTTATTAAATTAATATATTAAAATAAAATATTATATAAAGTTAGATGATTAAAACTTTTCCTTCAAAGCTTTTGCTAATGTTGTATGTGTCTTAGTTTTTTATAAGATTGCTTTTAATTAATATCATTTTGTCGTTCTATAAAAAAAAAATAAAAGAGCACGTTTATCTTAAAAAAAAAAATTTGTGATTAATTTATTATGCACTCTAGATCCAAAAATATTGGCCTCAAATTTGTGATATCGGTTATGATGCCCATTCTTTTTTATTTGTCTTACCATATATGATATGATTAGGAAATTGGATGTTTTGAACTTTGAATGAAGCCTAATATTTTTATGTCAGCAGCATTTACATTTTTATTTCTTTATTTAGGACTTCAATTTTTACTTATGTTAACACTCACAATAATCTTGGCAACCAGAACTAGTCTCACAACAATGACAAGGAAGTTCAAATTTTAAAATTTCTGCTCAAATTTTTGGAAAATTCCACCATTAAATTCACCCTTAGTATTTCACAACCTGACATTTTAACCAACGTTAAAAAAAAGAGACAAATTAGATTGATTTAAGGAAGAAAGTACAAACATACGAAATATTCAATATATTGGTATTAAATTATAAATAGTATTACCTTTATTTTTAATATAAAAGTTAATTTTTTTAGATAAATTATTTAATTATGATTAAATTTAATTTTTTAAAACAAATTCATCTTATATATTATTTAATATACTTAAATTAATCAATTATTTATTATATTAATTATAATTAACTAATTTATTTGACTTATTTAATTTATCTAAAAAATTAACTAATTTAAAAATAGTAGTTATTTATATCTATTTGGCATCTTCAGACTGAATAGGAGCTAGATGGTGATTTGTTCTGTATGAATGTGATTAATTATACTCTCTATCTTAAATATAATTTTTTTAATTAATTTATAAAATAAAAAACTAGACAAGTTGGTTATCCGTAATTAATTTGTAGAGAATTTATAGTAACATTTTATTTAAAATGACTGTCATTTAATAGTTAAAATTTAATATACAGGGATGAAAATGCACTAAAAATAGGAGATTTATCCCAACATATGTAATGATGATAATTTTAATCTTTTAAACACAAAATTTTAAATAAAATTATCCCAATAATATTTTAACGTAATTTTTCCTAATAAAAATTCAAGTCTCTCCGCTAATTTATCAGCTTCACCTTTTTAACATATGAAAATGAATTGAAAATACAATGAAAAACGTACAGTTTATTAGATACAGAAGAATCATTACTGAAAAGTCTAAGAAGACACGGATCACAAAGTAATTTTATTTCATTTTAATAAAGCAATTAGAACCCTGTGATTCAAAATTCAAACGCGAGTTCGGGAATAAAATACTCTGGGAATGGCAGGCAATGTAAATTTGCAATATTGCATTTCAGCCACTCACATTTAAGATTCTTTTGTTATTTGGTCAAACACATTTTAAGATTCACTCGCAATCAAGTGAAACGAGATGCCAATCATTAGTTTCTAATTTTAATTAAAAAGTTGGAGGGGGAAAGGGAGAAGTGAGATGGAAAATTAGTGATTGAATATAATTCTTTTTCCTTATTTATACTTTTTAGGATTTTTTATTTATCTTTAAATATAATTTTTATTTAAATTTTAAAATATAATTATTATTTATTTTCAATAATACTTCTCTTAAAAATAAAATTTAAATTTGGAATATAGTTAAAATTTAAAATGGTGTGGTATTAAATATGGAGAAAAATAATAATAATAGATTTTTATTTTATTTAGTTTGTGTATTTTTTTACTATGATAAGAAATAAATAAGAACCGAAAATGCGATTCAAAAGGTGGCAAGGAAATCTAGAAGGGGAAGACACTCAGTGCACTGGTCACTTTAAGGAATCAATCTCTCAATGGCTTTTAGGGCCAATTTAAAAAACTCCTAAATTTAAATTTTAAAATAATTTTTAATTTAAATTTTAGTTTAATTTTTTTAAATAAACAGTCATATTTATCTAAAAATATTTCTAGACCAAATTATAGTTTTAGATAAAGTGGTTAGAGTATTTTTTAGAATAATAAAAGAACTTATGGACTACTCAATTATTATTTTACCCTTAATTTTTCTTATACCCTCTCTCCTCTCTCCTCTATCTTCTCTATCATCTCTCTTCTATCTTCTCCACCCTCTCTCCTTTCTCTTTTTCACCTTCTCTCATCTTTCTTACTTTTAATAAAATTATACTCGTTTTGGTAATTTTTCAATTACAAAAATTATTTTAGTAATAACTATATAAACACTCATTTATCAATAATCACTTATTTTTTATAGTGTATGTTTGATTTTAACCAAAACCTAGGTTTTAAAATTAGGTTTTAGCAAAATTTAAGTTTGATTTTTTTTTATAAAATAAACAGTTATATTTATTCAAAATGACTTTTGGATCAAACCATGATTTAAAACTAAAGTTTCAAATAAACTTATTAGAGTAGCTTATGAAACAGTAAAAGAGTTTATAGACTAACCAATTACTATATTATCTATACTTTTTTTATATCATCTCTCCTCTCTCTTCTACACACTCTCTCGTCTCTCATTTATTTTCTACACTATCTCTTATTCTTATCTCTCTTCTACACCCTCTATTCTCTCTTATCTTTCATCTCTCATATATTTAATAATCATACCCTTTTTTATAATTTATTAATAATAAAAGTAATTCTAAAAATAATTATTCAAGCACCTATTATTCAAAACTACTTTTTTTCATAAACTCTTCTCCACAAACTATTTTTTAAAAATTACCCAAAAATCCTTTTTTTATAAGTCATTTTTTAAAATCTTATTCAAACATGCCCTAAACTCTTTTCTAAAAGCATGTTTCCCAAAACTATTTAAAAGTCTTTTTTTTTAAATCATATATAAACACACACTTAATTTATTATTAAAACCTCAAAACTTTTTTTTTTTTAACTTTAAACCATCGAAAGCAGGTTTTGTCTTTAAGTAATTCAAATAAAAAAAACTTAAACCTTTAGTTAACCTTGTAATTGGAAGTAGTGTATTAATCTGGAATCTTTATAGAAACTGAAAAGGATATATATATATATATATATATATATATTACCAGAATTTAAAATTATCTTTACAAAAATATTTAAATTCTCTACTTTAGTCTAATTGATAATAATATAACTCTTGTCTTTATAAATATCAATATCATGTATTTAAATTCTACTATTAATATAAAAGTTTTATTTATAAATAATGTTTTTACTTTCTCAAAATATCTTTGATAAAAGAAGAGAGAGAAAATTAATATGATATATTCAATAGATAAAAATATTTATTTATTTCTTATTCCTATGAATGCATCCTTGAGCTTTGAACAATACTTGGTAGGCTAACATGTTATAAGATGCGCGTATGTTAAAAAAGTTTCAATTCTGTTTTCTTTTTTCTTTTTGTTAAAAAAATTTCAATTCTTTATAGGTAGAATTAAGCTTGGAAAATCTCGAGAAAATATATTTTTAATTCTAAAAGTTTATAAAGAGTATAATAATATGTAAAAAGATATATTGATCATAAGTATTAATCTAATATTTCAAAATTTAAGAGAAAAGATAAAATTATCCCTAAAAGTATTTTAAGAAAAAGATAAATTGGGTCAATTACTACTTGTATAATAGAATTAATAACTTTTAAAATAATTTTAGGCATCTTAGTAAAGATATTTACTACTCTCTTTAATAATTTAATTAAAAATAAGTACTTTAGTCAATTACTACTTGTGTAATAGGATTAATAATTTTTATAATAATTTTAACCATCTTAATAAAGATATTTACTACTATTTTTAACAATGTAATTGCAAATATTCACTTCTTAAAATATTTTTAGAGACAATTTCGTCTTGCTTTCTAAATTTTAAAATCTCTTATTAGTATTTATGACTAATCTATTATTTTATATATTATAACACTCTTTTAAAAATTTTAGAATTAAAAATATATTTTCTAGTGATTTTTCCCTTAAGCTTTAGCATTGTAGCTTTAAAAACTTTGCCCTCAAATGGGAAAAATTAATAAATGAAAGAAAGGGGAAAATTTTAATATGCGCCTCTTGATAAAAGGAAAAGGATTGGGGGACCCTTTTGTTACTTTACACTTTATTTTTAATAAAAAGTAGTAGGAGTACTAATTAATTAATAAGTGTACTAAGTACAAAACTCCTTCTCTTTGTTTTTTTTTTTTGTTTTTTAATTATCACATGTTCCCTTTTGTTCTCCTTGTTTACTTTCACCTATGCCTCCTTGTTTACTTTCTTAAATAAGTTTGTTAGAAAAGTATTTCATAACAAGTTAACCAGTATGGAATGGAAACTCTGTTTAAGGTTGTTTGGTTGTTGCAAATAATGAAAATAAAATGAATTGTAGTAAAGAAATAAAACAAAAATAAAGTCTTTATTTTAGCATGATGAGTTGTTTGCTCATTTATCTAATACTCACTCTAGGCGGATATGAATATAAAAACTAATATAATAGTTTATTTTGATATTCAATATAATATTTTAATTTATTTTATTCTCTAAATTTATAATTTTTTAAACTCTTTTATTAATTGTATATATTTAAAGGAATTTTCTATTAAAGGAGTAATGTGAGAATTACTGTTTAGTTTTATGTTAATAATTTAATAATCAAGAAATCTTAAGATAAGTAAATAATATGTAATGACTGTGTTGTATGCTACTAACTTGTTGTAAGATTTTTAAATGATTAAAGTGCTCATACACAATAATTATCTCTAGAGTAATTTTTTCGTACAAATGATTAGAAGAGATATTTTAAAAAAATTAATATATTTTTTTATAAATAATTAATTTAAATAATTTTTTATTATATAAATTAATTATTCGGACCATATATTTAAGAAAAAAAAATAAGTAATACTCTTATCCTTAATATAATATTTTTTAAAAAAAAATTAAAAAGTTAAATTAATTTAAGGTATTCATATCTAATTTTTTTATTAAAATTAATTTATTTAATTTATAAATTACTCATTTTAAAAAAAAATATGTAACATATATTATAATTAAATAATTTATTTAAAATTTTTTATTTTTATTTTTTTAAAAAAAGTCACATGAGATTTTATATAAGAATTAGCTAGTATAAATATCAGAATCAACCCGCTTCATGAACCATACTCTCAACCCCATGAACATAAACACTATTGACCTACCTCCCTTTCGCATTTTCATCATTTTATTTTTTTAATCTCTTTAATCCATTCAATTCTTAATATAGCAATCAAATCCTTTTCAGCAACAAAACCGCCTCTTTGGTTTTATTATTACTTTTATGGTTTTCTGATAGGGAAAGAAAGCTCATCAACTGCAAAGAGCCAAAGACTCAAGCAAAGAAAGATTAAAACTGAAGCAATTTGTTGGGGGAATAATGAATTACCCCCTTGCATTTTCATTTCAACGAGACAGAATACGAAGAAAATTAAAAAAGAAGAAGATAATAATTCCATGTGTAAGCTATTCATCATCAAAGTACAACAACTTAAACCTTTTGTTCTGCTTCGTTTCGTCGTCTCCAACCTCTGTCTGTTTCTGCAAATTGGCCCTTCAACAATCAATCACCATACCACCTCTTCTGCAAGTAGTAACCCTCTCTCCCAATCTCTCCAGATCTCTCAATCTTCCCCATCACAGCATTCTTGAAATTAATGGCTTCTTGAACTTTTGAACAACTCCTCTGCATCCTAACCCCACTCAAACTACTCCTTGACTCCATCATTTCATTCAACGAAAGCCTCTTCTTCGCTCCTCCGCCGGCGCCGGACTCCGGCCGTTGCTTCGGAGCACTCCGAGACCTCAATTTCGCCTTCGATGACTGAGTATTCGCCATGTAATTCGGATGGTTTCCATATTGCCATATCAATCTTTCTGCACAGACACTCTTTGGTGTAGCGGCGAGGGATCCACAAGAACACGAATTAGTGAAACGTGGAGTGCTCTGCGCTGTAGAGAACTTACATTCTTCCCCTGTTAATCCCCACTCCGACTCTGGCAAAGCCCTCCGATCTGCTATTGATATTCGAGCTGGGGTTCGAATTTGTGGAACTGGGAGTGGAGAAGACAGTGTTTGGAACAAAGGGTCATCTCCAAAATCCGACATTGATGTGTTGCTCCGGCGAGACATCGACTTCGGCCGGCTGCCGCAGCCTGTGTCAACCTCCACTATCTTCGGCGTCGAACTTCCATCATTACTGTTAGTGTTGTTGTTATTCATGGAAGCGTCGAAGGACGAAGATAACCTTCGACTTTCATCCAATCTCTCCTGAAAATGAAGAATGGTTGAAGAGATTTTGAACTAGTGAAGAGTTTAGTTCTGGAAAGTTGCGATCTTTACCATGGATCTTCGAGCTTGAGTTTCGAATTTGTATGATTCGTCGTTTTTGTTCATGAATTGATGAGCTTTATGAGATCGAACTGTGGCTTGAGCTCTTATCAGAGCTTGCATGCTGTAAAGCGTTGCAGTTGCTTGCTTTCGAACTAGAAATCCTCTCACAAGTGCTTGAATCTTCACTAATCCTTTCAAAGCTCTTAATGCCTTCCTTGCCTGATGATTCAAATTCAAACCAGAAAAATATTTTAATGATTTTGAATTCAGAAAGTGTGGAACTTGAAATTGTGGTTTGTTTGTTTCTAGATTTGATGAAGCTTACCAGGAATCCCCTGAATACTGTTTGAATCTTAACAGCGGCTAATTTCTCGTGTCCACGGCTGACCACGGTGGTGGTTCTGCCGTGACTGGTCAGCCGCACTACAGCTACTGCCGCCTGGGCGGCAGCGACTGCGGCGTCAGCTGCTGCGGCGGTGGCTGCAGCCACTGCAATGGCGTGCTTGTTCTGCTGGTCCTCTGTTTCTCCGTAGAATGATCGAAGCCAAGCATCTTCTGCAGATGCCGCCGATGGTGGTGGCGCTGCATATTTCAAATTCCCACGGTGGTCGGGGTTTAAGTTCTGTGTTTTGTCTCTGGCTTTCTTCATTCCAAACAACCCCTTCAACCACCTTGTCGCTCTCCCCATTTGCCCAGAAGAGAACGAAACTCGAAACAAAAGATGAAAAGCAAAACAAAACAAACAAACAAAAAATCTGAAACAGTGAAAGAGATTTATAGACAAAAATGGAGGTTGGTTGCAGCTTGCAGGTCACAGATTTGGCGTATTTTCCATTTTGGAAGAAAATGGTGAAACAGAGCGTAGTTACAGAAAAGTAAAAACCCTCTTGAAACCCTAAAAAACTGGGAAACGAGCGGAAGAAGAAAGAAGAAGAAGAGACTCAAGAGAGGAAGAATGTGAAACGGAAAAAACTCTGAATGCCTCGAGAAAATCTGCATTACATGACAAAATGCAAGCCTTGGAACGTGCAGTGCAAGATGAAGAAATTTGAAAAAAGGGTCATATTATAAAATAATTTTTGTTTTGTGTGCGTTTTTTTTATTTTTGGGATAGAATACATGTAATCATAAACTGATAACAAATTAAAAAGTAAGTTATTATTAAACTTGGGAGAAGAATCTGATTCTCGAAAGAAAAGTTATAAAAAGGTAAGGAAAGTGAAGCCCCGTTTTCCCCGGTAGGCCTGTAGGCCAAGGGGCAGTACCCCATCTCCAATTTGGAAACTTTACAGGGTTAAATAAAAGTTATTAAAACATAATTCAAATCCCCTAATTAAACTATTAAATCAGTAAATCAATCTACTTATCAAATATGATCAATAGATTTAAATATATTGATTAATTTAATTTTTTTATTGAGTTTAAAATAAAATTGTTTGTTTGAAAATATAGTAGCCTGACACATTTATATTTTAATAATTTTACTTTGTTAATAATCTATACTTAAATATTTTATTTACTTGTAAATTAATATTTATTTATTTGAATATTATCCTTTTCATGATTATTTATAAATATTTTAATTATATTAGAATATTTTAATTATAATTAAGTTAACACTAGTTTAATAATGACCGGATAAAATAACCTTTAAATTATTATTTCAATCAATTTAATAACTAATCTAATATTCAATATTTGAAGAATACTTATTCCTACAAAAAAAAAAAAAAAATCCCCCACCCCTAATTTTTCCCAGATCTCATTGGTAAACGGTTGAAAGGAACTTAACAGTTGAAAATGACATAAGCTTAGTACTAATTAAATTATTTAGAGTGGCACAAGAATTTGAAAACGAGGATTTGAATAATCTACCATTAATCTTTCAGTTTGTGGTAAAATACCATCACGATCCTTGATTCTCAATTTTAAAATTTGAGGTCATCCTGTATCATTATCTTCCTAAAATGGTCCCCATGCGTCATCTTCCCCCAACATATTAAATACGATTAATTTTAAAATTTTAATATTCATATATATATATATATATATATATGAATATTAATATAAAAAGCTTAAGTCTTACACAATTTTTAAATTTAAATTGAACACTACTTAACTTGACATTTCTATAAAATTATATAGCTAACACTTTTTGAAATTTTATTTTAGATTAAAACCTATATATATATATTACATTTACCATATTTATATCAAAATGGAATAAATCAAATTCTTAAAATTATAATACAATTATTAATATAAATAATTTCTAACAAATTATATTTCTTTTGAAAGGTGACAAGTATAACCTTTTATATTATATTTCATGCCTATAACGGAGGATGCTTTTATCTGACTCTAAAAATATATTTTGAACATGTATTTTTAAAATTGAAGTTATAAGTTATAGACAAATTAATTAATTACTCCTTTAGTTCTTAATATAACAGTTAATTAATTTTTTTAATTAAATAAATAAATTAGTTAACTATTATCAAATACAACCCCATAAGATAAATTTATATTATATACTATTTAATCTATTAAAATTAACTAATTAATTTTTATATTAATTATAATTAGAACTAAAAAAATAGATTTATACTGTTTTTTTTTATAAAAAGGGGGTCGGCTCTCAACCCGCTTTTTTTTTTAAAAAAATATTAATATTAATATTATTTATTTTATTTAAATATTATTTTAAATATATCTATTATTGAATATTATTAAATATTATTATTTATTTGTTGATATGTATCGACATATTATAATTTATTAATATTATGTTAATATTTATTTATATTTAATTATAAAATTTATTTTTTTTATAAAAAATATAAATTTTTAATAGTATAATATTAATAATTTTTTAATGATGTTAATATAATATTATAAAATTTTTATTAATATTTTAAAAATTTAGAAATAATTTTTTAAAAATATAAAAAAAATAAAAAAAAAGGATGACCTAGACTTAGGCTAATATTTTGTTAGCCCATTTTAGCTTGTGGGTTGATGCATATCGTATTCTTAATTTTAGTTATAATTAATTAATTAATTTAATTTTTTAAATTTATTTTAAAAAATTAATTGATTATTATATTAAGGATTATAAAAAGTAAGAAGTTAATGAAAGGAGGAGAAAAGGAACATAGGCAGCGTGAAATCCCTATCTACGTCAGTCTGCACTGCAATTTACAAAGGGGAGGGACGTGTCTTAGGATACCAAAGATCCCTCAGTGTACTCTCATTTCTGATACACTCTCTTAACAAATCCCCTCTTTTATATCCCTCTCTCTCTCTTTCTCCCTACTGATCTATCCCTTTAGTTCGCTCTACTCCAATCCACTAAAGAATTCAAAATATTAAAAACTCTGACTTGGAATATTAGACTAATGAATTGAACTAGTGAATCGATTTATTGGTCATTTCAGTCAATATTTTTAAATAGCTCCATCAAATTGATTTTTTTTCTTTTTTCTTAATGAGTCTAAAATGATATCATCTTTGGATAATAACAACAACAACAAACCTTATCCCATTAAATGGGATCGGCTACGACGCCATTGTGCTCTATCAAAAACTAAATCTTTAGATAGGTTATTAACCAGGAGATCCTGCTCAATGACCTCTTTGAGCGTTCTCTTTGACCTTCCTCTAGTCCTTTTAACCGGTGTCCATACTATTTGATCCACCCTCTTCACTGGCGCATCCCTTGGCCTTCTTTGTACGTGTCCAAACCACCTAAGACGGTTCTCTACCATTTTCTCTTCAATAGGTGCCACTCCAACTCTTCCCCGTCTATGTTCATTACGAATCTTATCTTTTCTTATATGTCCACACATCCATCTCAACATCCTCATCTCAACTACCCCAACTTTATGCTCGTGCTGTCCTTTTAAAGCCCAGCATTCACTTCCATAAAGCATTGCTGGTCTTATAGCAGTGCGATAAAACTTTCCTTTTACTTTATCTGGTACTTTTCGATCACATATAACCCCAGTAGCCTTTCTCCATTTAAACCACCCGGCCTGAATTCTATGATGAACATCTTCCAAAATTTCACCGTCTTTCTATATAATTGATCCCAAATATTTGAACTTATCTATTTGTGGAATAACTTGATCTCCCAATTTGACCTCCAAGTTACTTCTAACTTGCCTCTTATCAAAATTACAATGCATATATTCAGTCTTACTTCTACTCAGACGAAAATCCTTCGACTCTAGAGTACTTCTCCATAACTCAAGTTTAAAATTAATTTCTTCTCTTGATTCCGCCACCAGAACTATATCGTCCGCAAAAAACATGCACTTAGGGATTTCCTTTTGAATAGGCTTAGTTAGAACATCCACTACTAGATTAAATAAATAAGGACTCAAGGATGATCCTTGATGTAGACCATTTCTTATGGGAAAATCCTTTGTTTCGCCCCCAGACGTTCTTACAGTAGTTGTTACCCCCTCATACATATCTTTTATTGCCTTGATATATGCCATGCGTACACCTTTCTTTTTCAAAGCTTTCCAAAGCACCTCCCTTGGCACTCGATCATATGCTTTTTCTAAATCAATGAAGACCATATGCAAGTCTTTTCTTTTAATCCGGTACCTTTCCATTAACCCCCTTAACAAATAAATCGCCTCTATTGTAGATCTACCTGGCATGAAACCACACTGATTCTCAGTAATATCAGTCTCTAATCTCAATCTGTGTTCAATTATCTTTTCCCACAACTTCATAGTATGACTCATAAGCTTTATCCTTCTGTAATTTGCACAATTTTGGATATCCCATTTGTTTTTGTAAATAGGAACTAAAGTACTTTTCCTCCAGTCATCCGGCATTTTCTTAGATCTTAAGATCACATTAAAAAGTTTAGCAAGCCACACCACCCCCGCTTCACCTAAACACTTCCAAACTTCACTAGGAATACCATCAGGTCCAACAGCTTTACTATTTTCCATTTTCTTAAGCGCTTCTTTAACCTCGCCAACACGAATCCTACAGTAAAAAGCTAAATTTAGTTCAACTTCTCCTGTTAAATCCTCTAGCTCAAAACTTGATCCTCCTCCCTCATCATTAAACAATTTGTAAAAATAGGTCTCCCACCGTTCTTTAATATCACTATCTGCAACCAAAACATTGCCCTCTTCATCCTTAATACATCGTACTTGATCCAAATCCCTCGATTTCCTTTCCCTGTCTCTTGCAATCTTATAAATCTTTCGTTCTCTCGACTTTGTTTCTAACTCCTTATAAAATTCCTCAAAAGCCTTAAAACGAGCTGCACTCACCGCCTTTTTAGTTTCCTTCTTAGCTAAACGATACTTTTCCCAATTTTCGGTATTATTACATAAGTGTATAGCTGTGAAACAGTCTCTCTTGTACTTAACTTTCTGTTGTACATCCTCATTCCACCACCAAGTCTCCTTATCTCGTCGACCAAAACCTTTAGATTCTCCCAAAATTATTTTAGCAACCGCTCGGACCTTTTCAGCCATTTTCTTCCACATGATATCAGCATTTTCCTGCACCTCCCAAATCTTCTCATTTAACATAGTTCTTTTAAAAGTTTCCCTCTTCTCCCCCTTTAGCTGCCACCACTTGACTCTTGTGTTTAAAACATGTCGCCGCTTTTCATTCCTACACTTAATACGCACGTCAAGGACCATTAACCTATGCTGAGTTGTCACTCCGTCCCCTGGAATCACTTTACAATTTGTACAAAGTCTTCTGTCTTGACTCCTTACCAAAAAGAAATCAATCTGTGATCTGTGGACCCCACTCTTGTATGTGATCAAGTGCTCCTCCCGCTTCTTAAAGCACGTGTTGACAATCTTAAGGTTGTAAGCTAAGGAAAACTCAAGGATAGATTGCCCTTCAATATTAATTTTCCCAAAACCAAAACCACCATGAGCCACTGCATATTGCCCTGCTTCCTTACCAACATGACCATTAAGATCCCCACCAATAAAAATCTTTTCAGTAAGTGGTATGCTCTGAATCAGCCCCTCCAAATCTTCCCAAAACTTTTCTTTAAGATGTGCTTCTGTTCCCACTTTAAGATGTGCTTCTTTAAGATGGATAAATGAAAAAAAAAATTCCATCATATTTATATCTTAGTAACTCGATTTTATTTGATTATACATAATTTTGACATGAATCTCCTGTTTATTTATAAATTAATGTCTTATATATATATATATGTTTTTATTTATGTAATCTTTTTTTCTATAAATACCTCTACATATGATTATTATTAATGTATGAGTTGTCACTCTTAATCACACACACACACACACACACACACACACACATATATCTTTATGGGCTTGTTTGTTTTTTTTCAGAAACTATAATTTTAAAATTTTTTTTAGATAAAATTTTAGTTTGAATTTTTTTTAAAACAAACAGTTATATTTGTCTAAAATAGTTTTTAGACTAAATTATGATTTAAAACTATAGTTTCAGATAAGTTGATTATAGTAGCCTTTAAAATAGTAAAAGAGTTTATGAAATACTCAATTACTACTTTACCTTTATTTTTTCTTACACTATCTCTCATATCTTTCCTGTATTTTCTATTATATCTCCTCTCTCTTATTTATCTTTTATAATATCTCTCCTCTCTCTCATTTATCTTTTATAATATTTCTCCTCTCTCTCTTCTATTTTCTCCACTCTCTCTCATCTCTCTTTCACAATCTTTCTTATCTCTTTTTCACCCTCTTTTATCTCTCATACTTTTAATAAAATTATATCTATTTTAATTTTTTAATTATAAAAATTATTTTAGTAATAACTATCAAAACACTAATTTATTTAAAATTATTTTTTATAAACTATTTTTTAAAATTCTTTTTTAAAAAGCTACTAAAAAATTTTTTATGAACCTTTTTTTTTTTAAATTCTATTCAATCACGCGCTCTTTATCATGGCAGCAAATAAGAGCGCTAATTGGGTGCCTCGTCAAGGCCATTACATAGGTGATTTTAATGAGCCAAGTCCCAAGTGCCGCTCATAAGTAACTTTTCTCATTACATGATTTAACCATGTCCCTTATATGCTAGGAAGAAACAAAAGTGTATTTCAACAAGTGTATTTTTTTTTATACTCTTAAAATATGAAAAAGAAAGAGAAATTCCCTTCTAATTAAGTTTGTTTTAGTGACAAAAGTTAAAGCAAAAAACAAGAACTTCAAACTTTTATTCAATAAAATAAAAATTTGGTGAGTTAATACTTATTTTTTGTTAAGAGCAAAAAATGATTTTTTTTATATGAAAGGTAAAAAAAATCTCTTCTAACTTAAAAAGTTAAAAATTGAACTCTAAACTATTTATTTAAACTATTTAATTTGTAATGCTCGTATTTATTTAATTGTATCATTTTATCTTGAATAAAAAAAAAACAAGAAGCTCTCATCCTAATAACTATAAATATACCTATTTCTATTTTTTTTTTAATAATGAATAATATCTATTCCTCTAAGATACATGATAATACCTATTTCTCTACTTAGCTTCAAAAATCTCGAGCCAAAACAAGATTGGGAATATATAGATTTAGACCTTATTTGATTCGCTTTTAAATTTTTATAATTTTTGAATAGTTTTATGAAACTATTTTTTTAATAATAATTTAAAAAAATTATGTCTTCGAATGATTGTTTTTAACAAACACATGTTCTTCACTTTTTTCTTCAATTTGACAGAGTTAAAAATAATAAATTAGAGAAAAAAATAAAAAAATAATACTTAAATTTTAAAATTTTAAATTAGTTTATTTACTATATTTTATAAGTTATTGACTACTTTTATAAAATAAATAATAATATATTTTGACAGTAATTATTTATTTGAGATTTTAAAATTTAAGTGGTACTGTTTTGAGATTTTCTCAACAATTTATTCTGATTTTTTTATTTTTTATAATATATTGTTTTTTTTATTTTCCAAAACAAACTAAAATATAATTATCGAACAAGTTTTTTTTTAAAAAAAAAAGAATTAGATATTCTTGATTCGTTCTCAGCTTTACAGAAGGGACCCAAATTTAGGTTTTCCTTCAATCACTAACCTTGTTCTGATCTTGTTTTGAGGCAAACCTTTGTTAATTCTTTTGTTTCCTACTTCTTTTTATTCTATTCTGCTTGATTAATTATTTTTTTCCCTCCATTATTTGTGTACTGATTTTTACTCTGACATTTGCTTTTATTGTCTTCTTCTTCTTCTGCAACTCTGAAACTACAGCTTATCAGTTCATAACATTACTCTAGAAGAATTTTTATTAATCGTTTCATCTTCTCTCAAATTTATTGTGTAAATTTCCTTCACAAAGTTTGAAAAAGATTTGTAAAAAGATATTTCTCATTACTACTTTTTTTTAAAAAATATTATAATTTTAAAAAATAAAGCATACATCATATACCAAAAAAGTCACAATAACAAATAAATATCATAAATATATCGTCATTTTCTACCTCAAAATTTATTATTACATATTATTTATTTATTATGTGAATTTTTTTATGATCATGACCATGTTTGATTTCTTATTTTGGAAATAATTTTTGGTTTTTAAAACAAAAAAATAAAAAAAAAACTTCTTTGATACTTTGTAAAAAAATAGAAACATACTTTTAAAAATAACAAACTTAAAACAACTGTTACACGTTCCCTATTTTTGTATGCTTTATTTTTTTTTATTTCCGTATTTATCATGTTCCCTACTCTATTTCTGATACTCCCCGTTTCATTCTTAAATTTATCAACTCTTCACTCTAAATAGGTAGATCCCTTATACATAATATCTTATATTTGAATTAGACTATATGTATAAAAAGATATTTTGTTAGGAGAGACAATATTTACTCTAATAATTTTTATATTTTAAAAAAATTAATCTTTAAATTATTAATTAGAAGAAACGGCGTGATTTTTATAAATAACTCTTTATATGTGGTTGTTATACTCTTCATTTGGTCTCTCATATTCCTGAAGTTCTTCAAAGTTGATTTTAGGAATAAAGCCTTGAGCGTGGGCTTTTCTTTTCTTTTCTTTTCTTGAGACGTTATAATGATTATAGAAAAAGAAAAAATGAGTGGGGGCACATCAAACATTGTACGCAAAAGTTGATGAAAAGGGTAGTACAAAGAAAAGCATTATCAGCAGGGAAAAGTATGTGAGAGAAAGAATCTTGAGTATTCATATGGTAAACAGGAAAAAGCATGAAATGAGAATACTTACAGAAATGGTACTCAAATATGGGTTTGACTATATATCATAAAATGGCTATATATCATAAAATGGCTATAGTCTTGCATACTCTAATTCATTGACATCATTTACTTTTTTGTAAGTTGCAAATGTAACTCTCTCTCTCTCTCTCTCTATTCCACCATATAAAGTGGAAATAGAGTAGAGAGAAGGTATGTAATGAAATTCAATTAGGATTTTATTTTTATTAGTAAATTTTATATTTTATCTTTAATTAATAATTAGAGATTAATATTTCTAAAATTTATGAATCATTGGAATATATTTTATATTTTCTAAAAAATTATCCATATTAAACTATCTACTAAATATCTAGTCTTTTGTTAGTAATATGACGTGTTTTCTACTACATTACAAAGCGCTATTTTAAAAAGTTGAGCTAACCAATGTGCTGTCTTGTTGGCTAGATTTTTACATGTACTAAGATTTTGATTTTTTTTATTTTTAATTAGTTTTACTTTATTGTACTAAGGGCATGTTTGGATTAATTTTTACAGAATAGATTTTAGATAATAGATTATGAGAAGAATAGATTTTAAAAATGGAGATATTTAAATAATTAGTAGTAGAATCACTTTTCATAGTGGTAAATTACCAAAAAGGGTATAATTTGATTAAAAATAGAAGAGAGAAGAGATGAGATAGAATGGAGAAGAGAGATGAGAAATGAGATAGGGTGTAAGAAAAAGTAAGAGTAAGATAATAATTGAATAGTCCATAATCTCTTTTACTATTCTAAAAGTTAGTTTCAGTAATTTATTTAAAATCATGATTTTAAACTATGATTTTTTACTAAAATTACTTCTAGATAAATATAGCGATTTATTTAAAAAAATTAAAATTAAAGTTTTGCGTAAAAGAACTTTTTAAACTAAATAGCCAAACACACACTAAGATTGTGAATAGTTAAACATCTTAGGTTTATTTTTTTCCTTTTTTTTGACATTAGGTTGCTTAAACTTTTGTATTCTTTTTGTTAATAATAATTTCAATTTCTATTTAAATAAAAACTAGCTACAACATTATTGATGATTTTGAATAGTACAATTTGTTATAGTTTTAATATTTTATTTTGAGTGATTTCGGGCTTGTTTTATTTTGTTCTAATTTTTCGTATTTAAACCAATTTTTAAAAACTCTTTTCAAAACTACACAAAAGAAAAATAAAGATTTAAAAAATTGAACCGGTCATTAAACTAAGCAAAAAATGTGATTTAAGGGTCAATAGTCATACTTATAGGTTATAATTAATTTAATATATTTATAATCTTACATGTTAAATCTAACACTAGACGTAATATGTAAACCAAACAAGATAGTGAGTTTTAGTCTACCCTTGACTATTTATCCGCTGAACCCCTCAAGGCTCCCAAGGGCAAAAATCATTCTATGCACACTCAACTACTAAATATGTAAAGCATTTATTTTATCAAGATCTAAACCTCAAATAAACCGTTCCAGTAAACACAATCTCCTCTGGTACCAACATTTCCCATTGTTTATTTTTTATTTTTTTATACAAAAAAATTAGATGGATTCGGCACTTATCCTTCACTAAGGTTAAATCATAGCCCTAAAGTTCAGAGAGCGCTTACTGGAGACTTACGGAATTATTTATTAAATGAGCTCTCACATATAAATTAAACTCATATCTTTATAGAATATGAGTTTATTCTTTATTATTTGTGTGAACTGCCATTATCACATTTTCCTTTGTTTAGTTTAAACTGTGCTCCTATGGTGAGTCCGCAAATTAATTTAGTGCGCCCTCACTTGGACACAAACGTTTCAGATTGATTTTGCCTTGATTGAGTGGGCTTTTGAACCCAATAAAAAGGGCCTAATTTCTTCAATTTTTGGTTCATCGTAGATTTTAGGCCCTTCGTGAAACGGAAAAATAGTATTAGGTTGTACCCTTCGAGAAAGAAAGCAACATGGATCGACAATGGCGTCTGCATCCAAGAGGTTGAAGACCGATCACCAGCCACCGCCTCGCCGGTAAACCACTGAAATCTCCGCGGTTTTAATAATCTCTCTCTCTCTTTCTTTGTCTCCAATTTTACGAAAGCAATTCGAGAACTTGTTCGAAATAATGTTTTCGAGGGTTCGTTCCGTCGATAAAGAGAATAGCGTTTCATATTGTCATTGAGCGTTTTGATTCGTATTTCTGGATCTTATACCAAGAAGAAATCAAGATTCTCTTCTCCATATTGCAGTTTACTTCTCCTTAACCAAAACTCGCACACCCTCACTTATAATCACAGATAATTGGAGATGTTATCTTAATTGTTTAATTAGTTACACTAATCATGTAAGGGATCTCTTGTCAATGCATTTTGTGTGTAGTGAGATTGAATCCTCACCTCATTGAGAAAGAGTGAGCTTGAGTTGGTAATGCAAATTAATCTTTTAACATAGAAGTATTTAATATAAATTTATTTTGATAGTTTTAATTTAGTGCGATTTATTTAATTTTATTAATTATCAAAAGTAATCTACTAGGTAAGCTGGGGAGTTTTCATCTTCTTAACATGTTCCATCAGATTTCTCTTTCTGCTTAAATTCTGAGTTCTGAATAAGAAGGAAGAGGCTAAATTCTTAATCCTTTTTATTTACTTACAGGAATGTAGTTTCATATGATGAAAAGAACGGCAAAGCTGCAACACCAGCAGGTGGATTGCAGGTTTACTTATCTCTGTTTATGGCTTCTGTTTTTTTGTTTTTGTTTTTGTTTTTGTGGCATTTCAATATTATCATCTTTAGAACTGTTTAGTGTTATAATTCCCAACTTCATCTGTAATATTTCAGGCTCCTGTAGCTCAAAAAAGTGGGTTCAATTTTAGGGTTCAACAGGCCAAAAACTTTGCTATAGCACAAGCACAAGAAGATGGATGCACTGGGAACTACAGGATCTTTGATTCACCCTTCGGCAATTTTCTTGTTCCTGTAATCCCAACTCGTGCAGATCTAGCCCCTTAATTCGTCATTGGACCCATTTGAAAACTGTACGTCTTTTATTTTATCATAAAGGGATCAGAGAAATGGGTTCTTTCCATATCCTGTTCATAGGTTCAGATGCTCTCTTCCTGATCCTGAAACTAAATGCAGCTAAAGTGGCCCAATACGTGTAAAATAAGTGATGCTATTTACAACTTATGAATATATTGTAGGATTTTGTATATAAAAAAAAGAATATATTGTAGGATTTGTTGCTGTCTATAGAATCCTTCCATGGATATGTCACCAGGAGATATGTTTGAACTCATAGGGCGTTAGTTTAACTGACACAAGGGTAAAATAGACAATTATTTAGAGCGTGTTCGATTTTTAGAGAGTATTATTTTATTGTAATTCTAATCTTCAATGTTTAGGAAGATATCTTAACTCTTGAGTGTCTAGATTTATATTTGAGAGTAATAGATAGTTTATCCTATTTGATATTAGTATAATCTAGAAATAAAAGAGATTTTATCTTACCTCTAAATTATTGGTGAGTCTAACGTTTTTCTCAAAATTTTTGTATAAAAAAAGAAAGAAAGCCATAATAGCCTAGAGAATTTAGTTTTTGGAAGTGCCATTGTTGAAGGACATTAAAGAGGAAAGTTGTATAATTATTTTTTTAACCTACAAAAGTTTAAGTTAATGAGGTCCCTAGGCTCATTAGAACTTGAACATATCTCTAGAGTTGAAAAGTATTTATAGAGATACTTATAAATAATATTTTTATATTAGTAATAAAATTTGAACTCACAACCTTGTGTATTATAAGTAAATTCTTTATTAATTAGACTAATTTTTATTAATATAAAAACTATATAATTACTTAGGATGTGTTTGGATTAGTAGCGGAGAAGTATTTTTGTTTTCAATCTAACTTTTACAAAATAGTATAATGTGATTTATATTTAAATAAAAAAATTATTTTGATAAAAATTTGTTTAGATGAAAATGGGAAAAAAAAGATGAAACTAGAAGTTATAAAAAGTAACTTTATCTTAGAAAGTCAAACCTAAAAGTTAGGTTAAACCAAACATTAATATTAGCTTAAAAATAACTTATATAGATTGAGAAATCAGTTTAGAGGCCTAAAGACTCTCCCAAACACTCTCTTAAAAGACGGAGTATAAGTCGAGTATAATATACTCTTACATGAATAGAAGTTAGAACTAGTATTAGCTAAAAGTATATATTTAAAAAAATTATTAGTTAAAGGAACATTATATAACTTATTTTTAATTGATATAATTTTTATTTAATTATATGTGATTTATTTTTACAACTTCAACTATGTATATAAGTCTTCAAAATAAAAGTAATTTATATATAATTAAAGATATATTATACCTAAAAAAAATTGCACCACTTAAATTTAAGTAATTTTAATCAATAAAACTTGTCGACTAGTGCTTTTAATCGATTTTCACGACAAGAATCCGGATTGCAACTTTTGTCAACGGGTGGTTAAAAGTCCACACCATAGAGGAAAATCTTATTTGGTAAAAAATTTGTGGAAGTAAAAGCTTACCATGCTGCCACGTCGGATCTACCAAATGGCATGATGATCGGGTTACACGTGTATAATAAATCGATTCCCTGATAAATCCGCCAATAAGAGAAAGGAGTATAGCTGGAAATTGAAGTAGGCCTAATCAGCATTGACTATTTTAGGTTCCCTAAATTCCGGTCTTACGTGTCTCAATCTATATCGCTCCCATACATTAGGTCTAATCTTGTTGAAAATGACACTGTTAATAAAAGAAGTAGAATCCTATGCCATTCAAAGGGTTAGATAGTACTAGTTTCTGTTTAAAATGTAAGTGTTCGTTTGAATAGAAGATTTGAAGTTTTAATCTGAAATTTTATTATTTATAAGATAAATAGTGCTTATTAAACCATTCTTTTTCTATGAAATTAAGAGTGGATAACTAATTGAATGTCTTAAATTATTAATTTTTTTTTGAAAATTTTAGTGATGTTAATGAGATTTTGAAGGAGAGAGATAAAAATAAGAAGCTACATATAATTATTGATTATATGGATAAAATAAATAAGTATTAATTATTCTTTAGATGACTTATATTATGAAACAAATAATCCTTCTAAAAATTTTAGTGACTTACATTTTAAACTAGATAGAGTACTCTAATTACAAAAATACGTAATAAAATACTTCTCTAATAATTAATATAAGACCTAATTTATATTATAAACTATGTCTTCTATTAAATACTAAACGAGTATAACTTTTAGTTTATATAGTAGTAAATATTAGACTTTAAAAAAATAATGAGCACATTAATTTAAGCAATAAAGAGGATGATGTATATCATACAAAAAAAAGATCATATTTATAATTGGCATATATTTAGAAGAGTTGGTGTGATGCCTATAGCAAATAAAATAATAAAAAAATCATTTGAAGTGATCTAAATATATATAAGGAAGACTATTAAAGATCCTAATAAAAAGAGTAAATTAGACAATATGAAATCTACTAAAAATGCTTAATCAAGATTTTTTAGTTAATAATATATTTACAAACTTGATTTTTGATAAAGTTTAAGAATATCATGTAATTTATATAACCGATTATATTCAATAAGATATATCTAAACTCTAAAGACTTGATTGTTTATATATATAGATAATAATATTATATAATCCATATACCTGATTATATCTAATAAGATAAAATTTATTGTTATTACAATTTAACCTCAAAACTTGAATTTGAGTTAATTGTAAGAAATAAATTTCAGAAATTGGATGATCACTAAAACAAAATCTACAAATAAAAAAGTACTCATTTAACATTTAATATAAAATTTATTTAATTAAATTAAAAAAATTAATTAATATTTTTTTAAAATATTATAATTATTTTCATTAGCGGCCTCTTTTTATCTTTTATTTTATTATTATTATTGAGAGAATTTTAATAAAAATAATTTATAAAAAATTGATAAATATAAAAAATTATATCTTACATATAAAATTAATTGATTTTTTAATTAAATATATTAAAGAGGAATATATTTCTCTTTCAAAACATTTTATCTTGGGTGAATGGACTTTACTGGGTTCGGCACCGGCTGGTTCGTCTCTACCTGTACGTGTGTCCTGTCCAAAATGTTCAGCTTTGATTGCTTTATGTTTGTCGCCTTGCCACTACACTCCATATTACTACATGCTCGTTTACTTGCTTGCCTCTAATATAACCTCCTACGTGTCCTCTTTTCATCCTTTTATAAGAAAAATCGGACGTTTTAAAATTATTTTAATGGTTTACGAGCTAAACATTTTTATTTTCGGTTATTTTTTCACAATTATGTTTTAGTATATACTAATTCTTCATTACAACTATATATGTTTTTTTATTAAAAAAATTGATTACATATTAAAAAACTCCATTTGTCAAGTTAAAAACATGCTTATTATAACTTCTGTAATTGCTGCGCACACATTCTAATAATTTCATACTCTCCCTCAAAACTAATTTATATATATTAAATAATTAATTAATTCAATTATTTATAAAAAATTAATAGTCTTTTTTTAAAATATTTTTTAATAATTTATATTAAAAATTACTTTCTTAATGAAAAATCCTTGCAGCATGAGAAATCAATAAAGAGAGTTTTAAAATATTATATATTTAAAAGATAAAAATAGATTAAAATCTTAATTTTAAGATTAAAATAAATATTTTTAGAGGATATCAAATATGTTTTTGGTACAACAATTTTTAGAAAAATATGATATATGATATTAAGTTAGATTAATTTAAATTTATTTACTTTTTATTTATAATATTTATATCAAAATTATTATTTATTACCTCATATATATATGATAGTTAAAATTAAAAAAATTGATAAAATTTTATCATTGTCTATCATTAGTTTATTAATTATTATATATTAGTATAAGATATAAATCAACAAAATCATTTACTAGTTTAACATGTTATGTATGATAGAATATTATATATAAATTTATTAATAATGGAGCAACACACTATACATACTTAATATTATATATAATTGTCAAATATCATTACATAATTATATAGACAATTTTAAAAGTTTTTTTTCTTTATACCCAGACAATATCGAAGTCATTGTGCATAAACAAAAAGATTAAAAGTTGCCAAATAGTTAGCAAAATATTAAATAATATTTATATCAACATATCAAAAGTCACCAAATGGTTAGTAAATTCTAAATAATGCCTATGCTAGATCATTAAAAATAAGATGTCTCACAAATATCACATAATTTCTAAGTCAAACATAACATCTATAAGTAAATTTTTGTGTGCTACAAAGGGGACATTTAACAAATGTCTCTAGTTGGTCCACACCCCATGAGAACTTTATAAATCTTGATAACATGAGTTGGAGTAATGTCATAATCTTGAATCATACTCTATATTTCTTCATTAGTGAATTGTGGAAACTTTATAGAACTCTCTTTAATTGCTTGATTTCCTTCTTTTATAGCTTGTACCATTTCATGACCTCCTTAATCTCAATTAACTCACAATCATTTTCTTTATTTGAATTCACTTTGTGTTCTTCCTAAAAGAACCACTTGCAACATTGTTGACATTAATATCTTCAAAAGTTTTCAAATGGTCCACATTAACATCATGTTGGGATGCAACATTGTTGTTAACATCTTCAATGATTCCTTTTCATCAATTGAGTGACGCCTAAGGCTGTGCATAAAACCCACAGCCCGGAATGCCTTGCCTAACCTGTAATAAAAATGCCCTGCCCTACCCGATAAATATAGGGCAGGACTGGGCATCGGGCTGCAAAATATAACCCATACATTTTTCAGGCTGGGCACCGAGCATAGGGGTTGCCCTACCCATGAGCACCCCTTCTTCTATTTTTTTTTCTCTATCTTAGAAGGGAGAATATGATAGCTACTAGTGACTATAAGGTAATTTTAGAAATATAAGTGGTTAAGTAGGTAAGTTGTATCTTTTAATATTTATAACTATACTAATTTTTTCTTCTTTTTTTAACTTTATTAATTATCATATGATTACATTACAAATTATAATTATTTATTTTATTTTTTTAGATACTTTGTCTTTATCAATATTGGAGAGATTGATGGAAAGTTATAACTACAAACTACTTAAATTTCAACGCTTATTTTTTATATGCAATGGATCTCAAGATTTTAATTATTATCTTTGTTCTCTTATTCTTAGTGAATTATAGATATTATTTAACTGTTGAAGACACATGAATATGATCTTATTTTAGAAATTTATAATTGCAGATTTTTTTTACAACATGAGCATGATATCACGACTTGGGCATGCCTAGCCCGCTCATACCCAACCCAAAATTGTTAGGGCTTTTACTGGGTAGGGCTAGGCACCGGGCTGCAAAATGCAGCCTATACATTTTTTGGGCAGGGCACCAGGCAAGGGGACTGCCCTACCCATGCACATCCCTAGTAACGCCTCTTTTGCATGTCACCAATAGTATGAGCTCCTTCCCCTGATGCTCTATCAGAGCCATATAAGATGATTATTTTGTTATAGTTGGGAAAAAGGAATATTTCTCCAATTTGCAACTTTAGAAATAAATTTGTTTGAACAATTCTCTAAACAAACATTAAGATAAACTAACCTCACTAAGTTGTGTTGATGGGTTCCAAGTAAACCCTCTTAATCTATTTTTAAAAATATAAAAAATCTAGAGAAGTTTATTTTTAAAGTTTTCTATATATTCTTAATACTCTCTTTATATATTTCAATATCAAGCAAATTAGTTATCTCTTTCATAATATTATCATACGCAATAGCCGTGAACTGTCCACTTACTTTATTGCCAATATTATATTGTTTTATGAAGGGATCTACAAGATAATCATCCATTGTTCTTATAGATTATAATATTGTTTATTATAATATTCACTATTTATGATTGATTTTGATGGCATACTATTGGAATAATAATAAAATATTATTTATACAAAACAACGGTTATAAACAGATTAAAAATAATAATAATAACATATTAAAATAAATGTCAAATGTAACAAGTAGATTATACTGATAAGTAGAAGTAGATATTAACTAAAGAAGATATTAAAACAGAAAAAGCAATCCAAAACATAATATAAGTAAGTAATCTAGAACAAAATATTGAAAGAAATAACTGAAATAAAAAAGAAACAACTGAAACTTCCTAAAAATGAGCATGCTTCAACATCAAGTGATTGTTCTAAAGAGATTTTCAGACAATTCTGCTATTTGTTATGAATACACTACAATAAACAAGGTATTATGATAACAGCACACCTCCACAATGATAATTTATATAAATTCATAGATTAAATGACTGCCCAACTTGTGCTTAGTCACCCCTGAAATCAAACAAGAATTCAAAAGCAATTGTACATCAATAAGCAATAGAGTTGCAATCGTATATAGCATCAATCATTTGAAGAAATAACTCTATATAACGTAAAAATTTAAATAACAGAAAAATGATGGTAGATCTCTGTTTTCTTGAATTACTCCCAAATACACAAGCATTAAGATTGAAGCATAATCACTACTATTCAAAATAATAGTTGTGAATATCTAATTTTATTATTAAAATCCATATTACATGAACAATCAGCAGATAACACATCACTAGCAACATGTTTCCATTATTCTAATTAAAAAATTGACAAAAATTTATCTGTCTGCCAGTATAGTAGCAGGAAACTTCAATACTAATAGCAAATATGGGACCAACCTAAACTAAAACAAGGAGAGACTAAACGAAAAAACACATACCAATCAATATACAGACAGAAGTCTTCATAATAGGCAGTGTCTTCATAGTGATTGGACCTTTTTCAATTCATGTACACAAGCACAAGTCTCCATTCAATATACGGACAGAAGAAACCAAATCTTCATCCAACAACATTGAGGTGCTTGGATCATTGTTTTTTAAAAAAATGGATATGGCAGAAAAAGGCATCAGCATATAAAAGATTCTACACTAATGACAGAACCAACAGACCTTAATGACCAAATGAAGGGAGGTTCAAGAAATCTTAGAGAAGCACTCAAACACTTACTTGAATGAAGCGACGGAGGTGGCTAGAGGAATAGGTAGTAGTGAGCACGGCGGTGGCTGGAGGAGCGACTGGAGGAAGTGGAGCTTATGAAGGGAAAAAAGAAGACGGAGTCAGGAGGAAGATGGACAACTATGCTTGTGGAGAAAAAGGAAAAAGGGTTTTTAGAGTAGAGGGGTAAATTTGGAATAGTAAAAAGTGAGTAGGGGTAATTTAGTTAGTATAATACATAATATTTCTTATTCTTTCAAAAATCTTCAAATTTAGAGGGGTGAGAGAGGGGTAAGAGAGCAAAAGAAGAAATAACAAATTTCCCTCCCCTCCATTTTTTGAACCAAACACACATACCTCCTCCTCCTCTCTTGTACCATCTCCTATAAAAACTCTCAACCAAACAATACTTTAGATATTTTAATACAACAAATATACTATCAAGAAAGAAGGGAAAGAGTAAAGAAAAAAAAATCTTTTTATAGAGAGAAATTATTTTTGTTATCTTAAAATAAAAGAGATTATGCTAATCTCAATAATAATAATAATATAAATTATCCAAATGATATTATTTCTCTCTCACAATCATATATCAGTATCCCACGAATATCTCATTCATAATTTAAAATTTAAACAAAAGAAAAAAATAATTTTAGATAACAATTTAGACTTTTAGTTATTATTTCTTGAGTCTGAGATTATATAAGTTTGGGCTCAATCTACTAAAGGTGGATTTGAGCTCAAATTTCAAAAGTATAATGTAGAAACCACATTCACATTTGGAGCATGTTCGATTCTTAGGGAGTATTATTTTGTTGTAATTTCAATCACGCCGCTTGGGAGGCATCCTAACTCTTAAGTGCCTAGGTTTACACTTGAGGGTAATAGACGGCTCGCCCTGCTTGATATTGGTATCGCTTAGGAGAAAAGGAGATTTCGCCATACTCTTAGATTGTGGATGAGTCTAACCTCTTTTTAAAAAATTTTGTAAAAAAAAGCACACATTAATTACCAATATGCCAACTAGTTCTAGTTGTGAATGGAAATTGGAAATAACTATATAAGGAATAACATTTTGTTCATATTTATAATGGACCCTACTTCATATCTGATGTGATTTTTAAAAACTAGTTGGTATTAAAAGGAAAAAAGAAAAGACTTAAATGCTTAGTCTTATATACATAATTAAGATACTTTTATCTAATCAAATTGGGATAAATGAATTTTAAAGTATTAATAATATTAATTACTCCATCCTGTCTATAATATTTAGAGCCAATTAACATTTATATATTATATTAAAAAAAGTAAATAAATAAATTAATTATAATTAATATAAAAACTAGTTAATTAATTTTGATAGATTAGGGGATATATAATATGAATGTCTTAAGATATTATATTTGATTATAGTTCAATGATTTATTTGGCTTCTATAATATATATAAAAAGTTAACTAACTCTTATATTAATTATTAAAAAAATATAATATTTTATTATATAATTAGATAAAATTAATTATATAGATAGTATGATGTCATTGTACTATAATTATAAATTACTAAATTTTGAATATATTAACTAATTAATGATATTGTTCAATAGTTATTGTGCAAAGGAAATATATTAACTAGTTAATGAATATATTAACTAACTAGATAACTAATTGAATATATGGAACATTTTTTAATATGTTTTTAATAAAACATGAACATTTATTGTGCAAAGGATGTATAGAGATTTTTTTTAAAAATAAGATAAAATGTCAGTATCCGTTTAAACCGAAGTAGAGTAGTAGTACGGATGGAGATTCTCTCTGTTTTTCTAAATCTCATCTCCACTCTTACAAAAAATAGATAATTCATATTTAATATTTTATAAAAATAAACAAAATTTAAACTACTAAAATTTGATCTGTGTAGTTCATAACTGGAGTATAGAAAAGTTTTAATTTATAAAATATTATAATAATTTTATAAATTATTAAATATGAACCATC
Organism: Leucaena leucocephala; assembly: GCA_037074615.1. Lineage (NCBI taxonomy): Eukaryota > Viridiplantae > Streptophyta > Magnoliopsida > Fabales > Fabaceae > Leucaena > Leucaena leucocephala. The sequence goes on from CM073561.1 coordinate 13,015,692, forward strand.
TATTTTTTTTATCTAAAAATGAAGATGAGATTATGAGAAGATAATGAACAAGAGAAAAAGGAGAGGATATGAAACCATAGCGGAGGCTTTCTAGCTCAAATCTAAAATTAGGCATATTTCTTTTTATGTATAATGTTTAAGATTGATAACAATTCATATTATTTATAACTAGTAATATCTTTGTTAGAGTGATAATTTTTTCTTGTTGAAATGTATTTTGAGAATAAAATAGATAATTAGTTTATATAATATAATATAATAAAAATATCAGTGAAGTAAAATTACTCTTCCTTTTATGCATAAAAAAATCATTATTCTTCATTTTATTTTATTTTTTTGTTTAAACTAAAATCGAATGTCTTTCCTGGTATTTTATGTTAGGTATACACTTTATAAAGTTATTCTTTTCATCTAATTTAAGTATACATTTTTATTTATTTATGAAATATAAATAAATAAATAAATAAAGTAATTAAAGTGTTCAATCAGAGATCCATTCTTTGGCCAAAATAAAATAAAAAGGTTGTTTAAAACAAATTCGAATATGTCTTTCCTTATATTTTATCTTAGGGATACACCTTTCTATGTGTCTAAGTATAAATTTTATATTATTAATTATATACTATTTCAAGTTGGTAACTTGCCACTTTCAATAAGAAAATTAATTTATGAAAATATAATATTGTAGAAAGTATTTATTCTAATTTATTTATTTTTCAAAAATAATCTATCTATCTATCCATATATATCTATGTGAATTTTAATGGTAATTTTTATTTAACTAAAGAAATTTAAGAAATAAGTTATATTATTAATATTAATAGATTATGTATAAAAAATTAATATTAATAGAGTTTTGACATTTTATATAAATGATTTATAAATATTTTGATTTGTTGTTTTTTAAATTATATATAGATATATAATTCCTAAATTTATATGTAAACTAACATGGACTTGGTAGTTTAAAAAAGTTATGTAATTATATGTAAATTAAATATATTTCCATGGATATTGCCTTTAAACTAAAAAAGAAGAGCCATATTGATTATGAAGGGTGAATGAATAGCATGATTCACTATGAATTTCGCACTATTTACAACAAGTTATTAATTATACATTATACGATGTATTAAAAAAAAAGATATAATTTGGGTTCAAACTTTTAAACATATTAATATGTATATATATACATATCTTCATTTTATCTTATCCATATTACTTCAGCCGATATATAAAATACTCCATCCATCTTAACTAATACGTGAAAGAACTGATTCTGAAATTAAATATAAAATTTTAATTTATTTTATTCTTAATATTTATTATGTTTTAAATTAATTTATTCTATTTAAAAATTAATATATAATCTAATTTTATTTAAATATTTTAAAGAAGATAAAATATTAAATAATTTATCTAATGTTTTTATCCTTAGTCTATCTAAATGTGGATATTGATGATTTATTTTATCTACCATGAATGTTAAGCTTCCATTATAAATTCCTTTCCCGAATATTTTTCCAGTTAAGTGGACTCTGATTCTGAAGTAACATCCTGGTAAGGCGATCCTTTTCTTCTTCAAATTTCTGTCATTCTCTTAAACTGGCTTCAATGCAATCTTATGAGTAACCCATCTTTGAGCTGCCAAGAAGAGCTTTTTCCATTGAAGCTCTAGATTTAACCAACTCAGATTTTCTTCCTTGAAGGAAAAAGCTTGAGACTATCCAAGTTTTTCCGTTGGTTCATCGACTGGGTGGCTACTCCAGGACTGTGATTGTGTTAGTTTGTGAAGGAAAGCTGATGGGGAAATTAACGGTGGGAGTTGCGGTGGTTTGCGGTACCGCCGTCTGTCTGGCGGCGGCACTGGTGGTGCGTCACCGTATTATTAGCTCCCGGAAGTGGGCCCCTGTAAGAGCTATTCTGGAGGAGTTTCAGGAGAATTGTGGGACCCCTGTTGGCAAGCTTAGATTGGTAGCTGACTCCATGGATGTTCAGATGCATGCTGGTCTTGCATCTGAAGGTTTGGGCGAGCTTCAGATGTTGATCAGCTATGTGGATAATCTGCCAACTGGGTTCGTAAATTTGTCTTCTCTTTGATGATTTTCGAGTTTATTTAATTTCTTTGTGGCTTTTCATGGTTTGAATGCTTCCAATGATCACAATGGATTGAAGTAGAGAATGCTTGTTAATTGAAAATCTAAAAAATAAAAGCTGCCTGATTTGGATTTAAGAACTATCACATTTTCTTTTGACATGGAAATTAATGTCAATATAACGGCTATTTTTTTTTTAATATTTATCAAATTATCAGTGCTGATGGAGAAGTTTCATCTGACAGTTCACTCTCAATTAGCCTGGCAGTATTTTTTTTTTGTTTTAACCTTCTGGCCTATTATGAAAATTTACAATGAAAACAACAACAAAAGCCTTATTATCTCACTAATTGGGATCGGCTCGATGGATCTTCATTTGCTATGTCTGAGACCAATTCTTTGAATAAGCCATAATTGAGAGACTGATATGAAACTGTAGTACTAACAAAAAAAATTATGAAGTTGTTGTTGTCAAATATACAGACTGATTGCCTTCATATCATTTCCCATTACTTTTTTTAATATATAAATCATGTTAATGTAACTATCAATTCACTTGTTAGTGGGTTGGGAATAATCTGAAGACAACATACAACAATTGAGAGATTTAATGATATGAATCACGTTGTATTCTACTTGTTAGAATGAGTATAAGTTTTTTTTTTTTTTTTCATCACGAACTTGAATATTTCAAGAGATGTCTTCTTTTATGAGAGTGCTAACTTTGTACCATTGTTTCCATTCCAGAGATGAGAAAGGAATTTATTATGCATTGGACCTTGGTGGGACAAACTTTCGTGTCCTTCGTGTACAGTTGGGTGGAAAAGGAAAAGGCGTTGTAGGACAAGAATTCGAAGAAGTTTCGATTCCTCCTCATTTGATGACTGGTTCTTCTGCTGTAAGTCTTCTGTGAAATCACTATTTGTTTGGGCCTACCTACACAAATGCCTTTCAGATCTCATTATTCTGATTCATGATATTTCAGGAATTATTTGATTTTATAGCTGAAGCTCTTGCAAAATTTGTTGATTCCGAGCCTGAAGAGTTTCATCCTTCTCCTGGCAAGCAAAGAGAGCTGGGTTTTACCTTCTCATTCCCTGTGAAACAAACATCAATATCGTCCGGGACTCTAATTAGGTGGACCAAGGGTTTTGATATTGCAGACACGGTGATTCTTGTTACCTTAACTCTAAGCTGTATTCATTTTTTAAAGTCGCTTTCACGTTTCTACTTTGAGAGCATTTATATTGATTATGATTATTGTGCATGGTTCAGAGACATGCATGAGTATTCTTTCTTTCTGTCATTGTTAATATGCTAATTACATCATGGCTCACATGCAAATTTTGAACTCGTTTTTGTAGAGATAATTTTCCTGCTAGTTTTTTCTTCATATCTCAGGTGTTCATTTCTGACCATGTTAACATAACAATTCTTCCTTTATGGCTTCTGCTTGGTTGTTATAGGTTGGAGAAGATGTTGTGGGAGAACTAACCAAGTCTTTAGAAAAGATTAATCTGAATATGCGCGTCTCAGCTCTTGTGAGTCTCACTCACCTCTTTTAGAACCTTATTTTTCATTTTCCCCTGTCATAAGACATTGAGAAAGTTGATGATTTAATTATTAAGAAAAAAAAGATGATTATTTATAGTTATGGTGTTCTATGGTTTTAATCAGTTTATACTTAGCGATTTAATATCTTAAACTGGAAATAAACTGACACGCGGTAATGTAACTTAGGTTAATGATACTGTTGGAACATTAGCTGGGGGCAGATTCTACGATAAGGATGTCATTGCTGCTGTCATTCTAGGTACTGGCACCAATGCAGCATATGTGGAGCGTGCTCATGCTATTCCGAAATGGCAGGGTCTTCTACCGAAATTGGGAGAGATGGTAAGTAGGTTATGCACATAGATTACTGTTATTCGAACTTGTTTGTGATAGTTTTTGTCTTTATTATGGAGAAAAAAAAAGATTGGTGATGATTCTCTATTGCTGTCATATCATATTAATTTCTATTTCATGTTATAGGTTATAAATATGGAGTGGGGTAATTTCAGATCCTCACATCTTCCTCTATCAGGATATGATTATGCTTTAGATTGGGAGAGCTTAAACCCCGGAGATCAGGTAACAGTCATTTATCATGAGTTCAAAAGTTCAAATGACCAATACGCATATGTAACACACTTCCCTATTTGCAGATTTTCGAGAAGATGATTTCTGGTATGTATTTGGGGGAAATTGTAAGGAGAGTTTTACTGAAGTTGGCTGAAGAAGCTGACTTCTTTGGAGAGTCCATTCCCGCCAAGTTAAAAATTCCTTTCATACTCAGGTTTGATCATTCATCTAACCAAACCTTAACTTTTTTTCCTCAAGGTCCATAGGAATTATAAATATATAAAATGTTCATATTGCTCACCTTATTCTTTTTGTTGGAGGCATTTGCTTGCATTATCTTTTTGTGGCTTATTATTATTTTTTATCTACTTATATCTTATTTATATGGCATGCTTGACATAAATCTTGTTGCTGCTTTTATTGGTGGCCAAACTACTGGCAGATGTGTAGATTTTAAATTTCTCTAGTTTATGTTTGGCAAAAATCGCGGAAATGGAATGAATGAAAATTGTTTTCAATATCTCTTGTTTGTTATGGGTAAAACCATGGTGTCATTTGAAAATGTGTATGGGAAGACTAAAGAGAACACTCAATAAAATTATTGAGTGGGGATTTTTTGGTTAAAAATTTATCTAAAGATTTAGTTGTTGATAAAAGCATAATGGTACTGTGTAATCAGTATAGTCAACCTCACCTAATGGAATAAGGTTTGTTGTTGTTATTGTTGTAGTATTAGATAAGGGAATTCGCTGCCAAGTGGATTGGTCAGTGCCAAAGCTGAGTGACAACTAGGACTTTGTCACTGCAGCCTTCCCCACTAAGATAGAGTGCCTCCATATGATGTTACCGATTTGCTTCTGGGGACTTTGGTTTATCTGGATCGTTGGCTTGATTGAGTTATTAGACAATTAAGCCTGTAGTTAAAATTGGATTGCTTATAACACTCTTATCAAGCCTATATGGGTGGTCATATTTTCACTATATACTAAGTACATCCCTTTTGAATTAAATTTACATTGTAATGCATTTCATTTTGTGGCATGTTAGAACTTTCAAAATCCTCATTTTGTCTTATTATTGAGATTTATAGGACGCCGGACATGTCTGCCATGCACCATGACACATCTTCAGATCTAAAAGTGGTAGGAAGCAAATTGAAGGATATATTAGAGGTATGTTAGCTTTTTTCATGTTGAACGCACATCAACATGTATGGTTATCTTTTCTTCCTTTCTATTTCTGTTAATCATGAACTAAAATAGAGGGATTTACTGTCTTTGATCTGTCTGTCTTAAATAAAACAATGGGTTTTTATACTGTATTTCCCTTTCTCAGATCTCTGATACATCTCTGAGAAAAAGGAAGATTGTTGTTGAACTCTGTGATATCGTCGCTATTCGTGGGGCCCGCCTAGCTGCCGCAGGGATTTTAGCCATTCTCAAGAAAACAGGGAGGGACACAGTTAAGGCTGGAGAGAAGCAAAAATCAGTGGTAGCATTGGATGGAGGATTATTCGAACACTACACAAAATTCCGTACATGCTTGGAGAATACTCTGAAGGAATTATTGGGAGACGAGGCAGCAGATACCATTGTCATCAAACATTCGAATGACGGCTCAGGCATTGGAGCAGCCCTTCTAGCAGCATCTCTCTCTCAGTATTTAGGAGTGGATGACTTTTGAAAATAAAAAAGTTAATCCCACACCGAAGAAAAGTGCAGAAGTTTCAGTTTGCGCCTACCATGTGGATCAACAGATTGAAACAGCAAGTCCAGATTCCAGAGTGGCCATTGCTGCTCCCGTGCATATGGTTAGTGCATTGGATCTCTCCCATGTTGAAGAATAAAAGAGATATGAATCAGGACTTTCATGTAGAAACAGGGCTATTACTATCATCATCTTCGTTGTTGTTGTTGTCTGTATTATTATCAATATTCAATCTACTTTCCCTCTTTGAATTCTTATAAGGAGAATTACAGCTTCAAAGATCTGACAACCTTTTCTACATGACTAAAACGGTCCTGCAACTCAACAGTATGATAGAGATATGATAGTATAAGATATTAAGTTTTATATTGAGTAATATGGAGTGTTTAATGCGATATTTAAGTGAGTTAGTTTTTTTATCTTAATAGCTAACTTTTAAGGTAATATTTACTATCCCACTTCAGTACTTATAATGATATTAGTAATGCCTCTTTTATAGAAGGCTTACTGAACACATTTCATCTCCATCATAGCATAGCATGCTTCCTTAACTTCATCTAGAACTTCTATATCTTCACGAAGCTTGCTGCACGGGTAGCCTTGCCCAAAGCTATACGCATCAATCTTTTCAGTGATTTTTCTTGTTTGAGTATACTCTGCATTTGAAGGTGAAAATTCCCATTAGGGTCTAAGTTATTTATGCCTGTCAGAAAATTTCATGGGTAGAAATATTGTGCAAAAGCCAAACAGTGTTGTTTTCATACGATATAAGAAATATTACTGGGATATCTATAATTAATCGAAAACTTAATGCACTACATGAACTTACATAAAATACCCAATAAAAGGCACTTGGTGCATTGTCCTTGTGGCAGAGTAGTCCCCTTACATAGGATAGGCAGCAGGTTCGATCCCACACAGGGCCTGTTAGGCCTCCTTTCCCACTGGTAAAAAAACTTAAATAAAGAAACTCTACAAAAGCCTTAACGAATACGTCCAATGATCCTCGGATCTTACATTCATCATCTGAATATTAATCAAACTTAGGAGCGGTCATATTTTCCCGATATACTAATTGCATCTTGTTTGTTTGAATTAAATTCACATTGTAATGCATTAATCCCATTCAGTTCTTTTTAGATAAAATGCATTGTTTTGTAGCGCGTTAGAGATTTCTAAGTTGTCCTTGTTTCTTATTAGTTATATTTATAACAAAATCTGCTCTGTTTTTGGGGCTAAACAGAGCAAACAAATAGGTGAGCAGAGGAGTAGGAGAAGGAAGGGTGTTCTTATGATATAGAAATTTCTGTTAATGTGTGGAATCAGGTGGATTTAGAATGGGGTTGGGTCAACATTTCAATAGTTCATAAAGATAATGATAATATTAGTTTTAGATTCAATGCATTTAAGTGGAAGAAACAGAGGAATGAATAGGAAGCATGAAAAACCAAAAAGAAAGTTGAAAGTTCTATAAAAGAAGGAAGAAATATGGACAAAAAATTAGGCTCATTATGAGATTGCAGGGTATTATTCTCTATACTTAACCAATTAAATTCTCCTTCTATTTCAAAATAATTAATTACTTTAAGATTTTTTTATATAGATTAAAAAAATTATTAAACAACTTCTATTATAATAAAATTAAATAATATTTTATTTAAATAACCTTAACATTAATATTCTCTAGAAAACCCCATTAGAGTAGATTGAAATATTAATTGAGGGTAAAACATTAAGAAAATAATTAATGTTTTCTTAAAATTCTAATGTGAATAATTTGCCTGTTTAGAAACTTTAAATCAAAGTTTTAAAAACGTATTTGCCCCAAACTTTAATTTGAAATTTTTTTAAAATAAATAATTATATTTGTTTAAAAGGTCATTTGGACTAAACTATGATTTTAAGTAAGTTATTAAAACTAATTTCTGGAACAATAAAAAAAAATTTATGGACTATCCAATTAATATTTTACTCTTATTTTTTCTTAGACCCTCTATCCTGTCCCATCTCCCATCTCTCTTCTCCATCCCTCTCCTCTCTACTATTTTTAATAAAATCATACATATTTTAGTAATTTTTTAATTATAAAAATTTTTCTGATAATAATTGTCTAAATACTCATTTATTTAAAACTACTTTTTTTATAATATATTCTTTAAAAACTATTTTTTAAAAATTGTTCAAAAACTTTTTTTTAAATTTTTTTTATAAATACGTTTTTAAACTCTTATCTAAATAAACCTAATATTTTAAAATGATAATTATTAAGAAATTATAAAAAGAAGGTGAACTTTAAGAAATATTAATCACCCCTTGATGAAGAATTGTAGTAGTTTGAATGTGTATGTAGGTTAGAGTTGGGAAAACGGGTCCAGCCAATAGGGTGGGTTCGGGTTGGCATTTTGCCAACCTGTTTTGGGGCAGGCTGTCCCAGCCCACCAGTGCTGGTGGGCTGGCCCACCAGGCTACTTTTTTTTTTTAATTTTTAATACTATTATTTATTTTACCTAAATATTACTTTGAATACTTTTAGTATTGAATACTAGTAAAGATAATTACCTATTTGTTAATATGTGTTGACATATTATAATTAATTAATATTATGTTAATGTTTATTTAGATTTATAGTTATAAAATTTGATATTTTTTATAAAAAGTAAAAATTTTTAAGAGTATAACATTAACTATATTTTAATTATATTAATATAATATTATAAATTTTGTATTAGTATTTTAAAAGTTTAAATATAATTTTTTAAAAATATTAAAAATTAAAAAAAAAAGAGAGAAGCAGGCTGCAGGCTGATCCATCCCTAAAATAGGACGGACTCAGGCTAGCAAAATATCAGCGTATGTATTGGTCGTTCAGCTCGTTTTTCCACCTCTGTTGATCAACAGATGAAAACAATGTCAATTACCAGCTTCTCCAGTGCCTAGTGTTTCCGCATCTCACGGCAGAGGTCTCGGGCTCAGGTCTAGCATGGACATGGTTGTGTGCACGTGTGTTGAAATTGACTTTTATTAAAAGAAAAAGAAAAAGAAAAAGATGGAAACAGTGAAGCCTACTGGTCATACAGAGTTTTTATCATAAGTGGGACTTCCCTCATGGCTTTATACTGCACCATTGCTTGACCTAGTAAAGAAAATAATACTGCAACCATCGATGCTGCCTTTGCAGATAAGTATGGCACTGTTTCCCCCTCCTGTGTTCCAGATTCTAAACTCTTCCCTACTTGCTGTTTGCAACTGCAATAAATCAGAATTTTCATATGAGATAATATTATATTTTTATCCTACACAATTGAGACATCTTATTACCAGACATCTTGTTACCACTGAGAGTTTGGGAGATAATTCCTATATAGATTAGTTTTTATATGTTATTTTTTTGAGCTTTTACCCTCCTTTGTACTGAAAAAAAAATTAGAATTTTCATATTTATTTATGATTTATATCTTAAATATAATATTTATTTTTTATATCTATTATTTTTTTTAAAATATTCTTATGATACTCTTTTAACAATAAATAAATTAAAAAAATAAGAGAGTTAAACAAGATAATTAAAATATTTTTTTAAAAATATATTATATTAATTAATTTAATATTTTATATCATTATTTAAAAAGTTGAGATAGAATTGATATATTACATAGTGGAGATCACGTGTGAACATCTCTTTATTTCATGTACATTGACGTTATTATACAACTTCTAAGTTACTTAATCAACTTGTTCATTTCGCTCAAAAAAATATAACCCAATGTATGAGGCTCTGAATAGGCTTAAGAATGAATAGACACATGCAACTTTATTTTCATAATTAGAGAGATAATTTTTAAAATTTAAACCTGTAGCCTCTGAGTTACATAGTAGCATATTAGGGCTGTGCACAATGCCCATGACCCGCTATGTCCTGCCCAGCTCGCAAGAAAAATGCCCTGCCCAGCCCAATTTTTACCGGGCAGGGCCGGGCATCGGGCTGAAAAATACAGCCCATGCATTTTTCGGGTTGGGCACCGGGCATAGGGGCTGCCCTGCCCATGAGCACTCCTTCTTTTATTTTTTTTTATTTTTTCTCTATCTTAGAAGGGAGAATATGATAGCTACTGGTGACTATAAGGTAATTTTAGAAATATAAGTAGGTAAATTATATCTTTTAATATTTATAAATATACTAATTTTTTCTTTTTTTTTAAACTTTGTTAATTATCATATGATTACATTATAAATTATAATTATTTATTTTATTTTTTTAGATGTTTTATCTTTGTCAATATTAGGGAGATTGATACAAAGTTATAATTACAAACTATTTAGATTTCAACGCTTATTTTTTATATGCAATGGATCAAGATTTTAATTATGATCTTTGTTCTCTTATTCTTAGTGAATTATAGATATTATTTAACTCTTAAAGACACATGAATATGATATTATTTTAGAAGTTCATAATTACAGATTTTTTTCACAACATGAGCATGATGTCACGACTTGGACATGCCTAGCCTGCTCATGCTCTGCCCAAAATTGTTAGGGCTTTTACCGGGCAGGGCCAGGCACCAAGCTACAAAATATAGCCCATGCATTTTTTGGGCAGGATACCAGACAGGGGGATTGCCCTGCCCAACCCTGCCCATACACACCCCTATAGCATATGATGAGAGTCATCACTTGTTCACTTCTCTAAAAGGACAAAAAGTCATTTTCCCCTTCTCTGAGTTACAAAGTATCAATCTTATCGATATGATGATAGTTATCCCTTGTTCACTTCTCTAAAAGGACAAAAAGCCATTTCCCCCTTCTCTCTTCCTTGAAAACCTCAGCTATTGGGAAGTTGAAGTGGAAACAATCTGATAATTCCTTACTCTCGAGTCCCAAGCATCTAAATCAGATGTCCTTTTACTTCCATCAACAACAGATTCTGACTTTGTAGAGACTTATGTTTTGTTTGTCTTCTTCATGCATTACCTGAAAGGATTTGATTCACTTCAGGATTGAGGCCAATGATTGCTATAAATCATCATCATCATCATCATCATCATCAATATCCAATCTACGTTCCCTCTTTGAATTCTTCAACAGAGGAACAGCATCAAAGATTCCGGGACTCCTTTCTCCGTAACCATATGAGTCCCGGCAGCGAAGCAAATACTGCACAACCTCCTTCATGAAAGGCCTACTAGCTGGCAGTATTGCAGTACACATCAACCCAAGTTTGAAGACACTGCATATTTCATCCATATAGCATGCTTCCATAATTTCTTCGTCTAGGACTTCTTCCACATCGCCGCCCAACTGCACGTGACGCCATGCCCATTCAGCAAGAGATGAGTGTTCATCTCCGCGATTCGCTTCTTTTCCGGTTGTCAGTTCCAGCAACACCACCCCAAAGCTATACACATCGATCTTTTCATTGATCTTCGTTGTTTGAATATATTCTGCATTTCAAACCGAAATTTCATGTAAGATTATTGAAACTTATATATGTATATATAGAAATATGGTGCAAGTAATTCACCTGGAGCAATATAGCCAAATGATCCAGCTACACCCGACAAGGTGAGTTCGCTTGGCTTGATCAATATTCTTGCAAGACCAAAGTCTGCGACTTTCGCATTGAACTCGGGATCCAAAAGGATGTTACTTGTTTTGATATCACGATGAACGATAGGAGGGAAGCAATCATGGTGCATATAGGTTAGACCTTGTGCAGCTCCAATGGCTATCTGCAATCTTTTTGGCCAATCAAGAACGAAATTATGGTTTGACCTATTCTTCTTGCTCAACCAGCGATCGAGGCTATTGTTTTCTAGATATTCATACACAAGCAGCAAAGAATCCTCGTTCGACATACAACACAAGAGTTTCACAATATTGTTGTGTCTAATGTTGCTCAAAATCTTAACTTCTGCTAGGAATGCATCCTCAAATTTCTGCTCCCACTTCTTGTTACTCAATATCTTCTTCACCGCAACATAGCCAAAACCATCGACGGGGACTTGATATACCGTACCATACCCACCTTGGCCTATAATATTATGATCCGTCAACGACGGCACGATGTTCATCCCCGAGAAACTTAGCCTCTGAAAGGAAGTCAACTTCCATGAAGTATCCAATTCTCGCTTTCTTGATATGTAAACTCTGAAAATCAAGAGTAAAACCAAGAAAACTGCTAAAGAGGCCACTACCACTAGGCCTATGATCAAAGCAAGAGACACAGATGATCTCTTGCTTAAACTTTGATCAAGGCCAGAACCAGAATTGCATAAGGGAAGGTTTAACTTTTTGGTATTAGCACAGAGACCAGAATTGTTTAGAAAGCTGTGGGAATAAACAAGGTTTTCGAATTCAATCGGAATGGTCCCGGTGAAAAGATTCGAGGAGAGATTAAGGTTTGTGAGTGTCATTGACAATTTACCAAGTTGAGGTGGAACATGATCAGAGAGCTGATTATTTGACAAGTCTAGTTCCGAAAGGACCGGTAAACGATCGATCGAATCCGGGATTTGTCCAGAGAGTTGATTGTGGCTCAAATTTAGAGCATTGAGGGATTCCCAAGAGATGATTTCTGATGGAAGTGGCCCTGTAAGCTGGTTTTGATCAAGCAACAATATTGTTAGCTTACGAAGATTCGTAAGCTCTCGTGGAATACTTCCATTGAAGAGATTCTTACTAGCTTCAAACACAACCAGATTCTTCCATGTAGATACTCCTTCTGGAATTCTACCAGAGAATTGATTGTTGCTTATGGACAAACGTGAAAGATTCCAAGCCAATCTTTGAGGTAGCTCACCGGCGAACTTATTGTCGTTGATCTTTAAAGTCGTCAAATTATATGACGTCCAAAGTCCGCCGGGGATTTTGCCGGAAAAACTATTATGATCAAGAAACAAGTATTGCAGGCTCTCGCAGCTCCCTAATGATTCTGATAGCTCTCCACTTAGATTGTTGTCATCAGCACTTACTCCAACTAACCTGCCATTGTAACATAAATCTTCTGGCAATTTTCCTGTCAATCTATTTGAAGCAATCTGAAAGGTTTCGAGGGGCGAATAACGACCGAAGTACAGAGGAAGAGAACCAGAGAGATTGTTCTGAAAAACCATGAAATCTACTAGAGCTGGTAGATTAGCAAGTTTATCTGGTATCTCTCCTGATAGTTGATTCATATCCAAACTCAAACCTGAAAGGTTTTTCAGCTTCCCTAAACTTTCTGGGATTTTCCCAGTAAGCATATTATCTGAAACATCGAGTACAGTGAGATTCAAAGCTTCGATTTCTGTAGGTAATTCCCCAGATAGCTTATTTTGCCAAAGAAACAGTCCGATTAGATTCTTCATAGCAAACAAATTACTGGGAATTTGCCCGCTGAAGCTATTCTGCGATAAATCCAATTGCTCCAAACTCACCATTTCTACAATACTTTCTGGAATTTTCCCGATCAAATTCATCGAGAACATCCAAAGGGTCTTCAATTTCTTCAACTTGGTGAAGCTCAACGGGAACTGGGTAGGAGGAAGATCGGTGTTGTTACCCAGGTGTAAGAATTCAAGACTGGACAAGTCGCTAATTTCATCTGGGATACTGACGTTAAATTGACACCAGTAAAGTTGAAGATTTCTCAGCTCCTTCAACCTTCCTATGCTTGCCGGAATTTCGCCGGAGAAATAGTTTCCACCCAGACTAAGAAAACGCAGGTTGGCCAATCGGTCGATGTCTTTTGGAATCGGACCCACAAAGCTGTTCTGAGACAGGTCGAGATGCTCAAGCTTGGAGCAGTTATATAGAAATTTTGGAAACTCCCCAGAAAAGTAATTAAACTGAAAATCAATAAAGGTGAGATTTTTGAGGTCACAGATGAAAGGAGGCATCGTTTTGGTGATGTTCAAGTCACCAAAATCTAGTTTAGTGACAGAGTTATCTGTGCAAATGATCCCAGGCCAAGAACAATGGGAGGAATTCAATGGGGCCCACTGATTGAGGAATGGATGAAAGTGTTGTTTTATGTTAAGTAGGATTGCATGTTCTTGATCATACAAATGAGACTGAGTCTGAGCATCACTCAGGACAATGAAGAAGAAGAAGTAAAAGAGACGCGGCATTTTGGCAAGAAATTGGGTTTTTTTTGCCCTTCAAGATCTTACTGGTTTTACTCAGCAAATTATTGCTCCAGGAAGAAGAAGAAGAAGAAGAAGAAGAAGATATAGGAGATGTAGTTACAGGGTACAATCATGGAACTTGCCTGAAGACTCCGAGAAGAGAGTCAAGGCCATTATTATCAGAGTGGCCGGTAGTGGAAAGTGAAAGGTAAACCAGAAGGTCCAAAACCATCATTGCTAGCTTGATGGATTATGATATCTGGTAAATAAACAATGGCCATTCTAAGAGTGCAGAAGAAAGTTTTGTAAACTCTTGGAAGGAAAGATTACATGAAGCTTTACATGTTTGGTACTGAAGAATAAGAAGTAAAATAGAAGAAGAGATCAAATGGAATCTCATCTCTGAACACTCTCCAAGATTGACTTCAAACCCATGTGGCAACAAATGGTAGGGAAATTATTTCAAGTGATGTGACATAAATTAAGTTAAATTGCGGAGCAACTTGGGATTCTTAATTGTTAACCATAGATTAAAGTGGGGAAGCAGGTAAGCAGCACGCCATCGTTGAAGATTGAAGTTTGAACGCATCAGGTTTGAGAATTTCCCCCCTATAAAATAACCAATGAAACCGGTATTTTAAAAAGGCCAGTTTAAATTTTTAGTATAAAAAAATTAAAATAAATAATTATATTTATCTTAATTTTTTTAATTAAATTATAATTTAAAATTAAAATTTTAAATAAAAAAATAAAATAAAATTATAAATTACCTAATTATTTATTATTATTATTTTTTCTTATATATTTTCTTTTTTTTTACCTTCTCTCCTCCCTCTCCTATCCCTATCCCTATCCCCTATTTTCTATCTCCTATCTATCCCCTCTTATCTCTTTTCTATTTAATTTTAAATAAAAAAATAAAATAAAATTATAAATTACCTAATTATTTATTATTATTATTTTTTCTTATATATTTTCTTTTTTTTACCTTCTTTCCTCCCTCTCCTATCCCTATCCCTATCCCCTATTTTCTATCTCCTATCTATCCCCTCTTATCTCTTTTCTATCTTTTTTTTTTGTCATCTCTTAGATTTTTAATAAAATTATATATTTATATTAATTTTTTAATTATAAATTTTTTTTTAATAATAACTATCGAAATATTTATTTAAAAATATTTTTTAAATAAATTTTTATGCAAAAATGTTTTTTAAAAACTATCTAATTTTTTTAAAAAAATTTATCTAGGGCCTAAAATAAGACGAAAAAAAGTGTCGGCAGAAAGATAGGCAAGGGAAGATCTTGGCTTACGTAACAAAACATTAACAACAACCCATTTCTTATTCTAGTGCTGCTGTCCCTTTGCCGCGAGTCGCTCCTCTTCTGCGTCAATTTATTACTCCCTCCTTCCTTTCTTATAAATAACAATTACTTAGATCACAAGAATTAAAATATTAATTAAAAATAATAAGTGTATCATAATTTATTTTTCAAATATATTTTTATTTAAGAAGATGATGGTTGGAAAAGAAAATGAATAAAAAAAATATATAATTAATTTGAGTTAAAAATAAAAAATATATTAAATCTTTAGATAAATTAAAATTATTACTTATATGTAGAACTATCTAAAGAGATAATGTTATTTGTAGAAAATATAGGAGGGAGTAATTAAGATTTATATGACTAATTAAATGACTTGTAAGTTGCTATCAAATATATAGTTAAATATGTTATTTTATAAATAAAATAATAGAATAAAAATTATTTATTATCAATATAAAAAATTTATTATGCTCATGACAATCTCCTTCTATTTATATATAAGCATCTAGCGTCTCTCCTCTGCATTTTCAACAAACTATCATTCACTATCTAGTTAGAATGAAAATGGAATTGTCTAAGGTAGAAGAGAGGTAGTGAAGAGAAAGAGAGGATGAAAACAAAGCCAAATGATTATATATAACATATAATTTAGTTAATTTTAATTTTATTTAGATTGATGTGCAGGAACTAGTCCAAGTATACTTTGAGCAAAGAGTCATGCAATTAATTATTAATATAATTTTTTAAAATTTATTACCTTTCATTTTTAATATAAAAATTAATTAAATTTTTTAAATAAATTAAAGAAATAAAATAAATCACTTATTTATAATTAATGTAAGATTTATATGATTTAATTTAGATAGATGAAATAGTATATAATATCAATTTATCTTAAAGAATTATATTTAATTATAATTAATTAATTTATTTTATTTTTAATATATTTTAAAAAGCTAATAGCTCTTATATTAAAAAATAAAATGAGTAATAAATTATGAATATAGGGATTACTACATATAATTGAGAAAATTACAAGGGTCTAATAAAAAAGAAAAAAGTATAAAAATCTAATTAAAAATGAGATAAAATTATAGATATTTACATATTAATTTTCTCAAGAATTTTTAAGTACTAATAAATTTATAAAATGATAATTCCTATAGCGTTCCCTTCATAATACTCCTTCCATGTCCATTTTTATGTATATAAGCAGTAATTTAATTTTATATAAAAATTTAATATATTTTTTTATTTTTATCACAAATTAATTACATATATTTTTTATCTCTTTTTTACTCATTCTTTATCATCTTATTTCCTACTCATTCTTTTATTCACATCATCTTCACATATATTTAAAAAAATTATATTTTTTACATATTTATTATTTTTAATTATTTTTAATTAATAGTTTATTTTGTATAATTTAGATAGTCGCTGATTATTAGAGAGACAAGAGAGAGTATATAGTAAAGTTAAACCTTTAACAAAATCAATAAATATTTTTAACATAAAAAATTTTAGATGAGTTTAATATCTATCTTTATTAAAATTAGGATATAAATTTAAAATTTAAAAAATATTTATAAAAAATTTATAAGATTATTTATTAAAAAAATTATAATAAGATTTAAAATTAAACTTTTATATTTATAAAATATGAATTTAGTCTTAGTTACATGTGCTAACTCCCTATAATCAAGAAATATTAAATAATTAGAAGCTTTAATTAAGCGCTCACTAATACCCATGAGCCGAGCTTTCGGGGATAGCGAAGAGTCCTAATTTCTTCATCAATCCGCTTTTTCGATACTCAAAAGTGATGCTGATTAGATGGGAGAATGAAATAAAATAATTATGGAAGAAAATTAATTATTCTAAAAGACCATGATTTTGTAAATTTACAGAGAATGTCCCAGGTTTTTAGGAAAAAAAAATCAAATGGTTAAAAATGCCCTTACGGTTGGAAATATAATTTAGTTGCAAATTTCTTAAGCTAAGTTGTAAATTCTAGAAGATTAACTGTGAATCTTAGAAATTAAAATTACTTGCAAAGCAGTTTGTAAATTATGAACATTTTGCAAATAATGTAATATTAGCTACAGTTGTCTCTTGGATTTCGGATTTACCCTTAATGGGATTATTTAACTGAATTCAAGATTCAAGACTGAATTTTTCAAAATCCAAGATTCAGAAATTTTGAATGGTCAAAGGGGTGAGGCCATCTTAATTCTTTTAGTGGAACACAAACCCTGAAGTTCCCAAACCATCATTTCCTGTTTGATTACTGAGAAATCACTCATGATCATCATCATTTGAGATTTAATGGACTAAGCTAAGAAAGTTGTGAATTTTGCGGAGATATAACTAGAGGAAGTTTCTATTTTTTTTTTTTTTTTGGTTATTGAGAGTTGAGACTGATTAGAAGAAAATAAAATAAAAGAAATTAAATTAAATCAGAAATTCAACACTCAGCTTTGACTTCAATTCACATGTAGTAATTGATTTCTTGATGTGACATGAATATGTTTTTTTTTTTTTGCCCTTACATGAATCTCCTAAGTTTTTAAAAAATTATATCAACCCTCTGCCACTCTTTATCTAAGGTGGTGGTGTTATTATATAAACTTACAAGTTAACTGACTGAGTTTAACGTTTTTGTTTTTATCTTTTAAAATCTGTTAATTCACTTTTAAACTTATTTTAATCTTTTATATTTAATTATGTTTAGTATATGCACTTCATAAAAATTTATTTGTTGAATATAATAAATTATGAATATTGATTATTTAATTTTAATTATTTAGTTTTGAAAATCATTGTCATTTTTTGTATTTTAATTATTTAATCATACGTTTTTAATAGCTATTTAGTTATAATAATAAATTTTTATGAATTTACAATTTGAGTTTATATCTCTATCACTAATTTATTTAAACTCGTAAGTTTTATAACCCTAATTTAGTATTAAAGATCATCCACTCACTCTTCCTTATTAGCATCTCTATTGATATTTTTTTACACATAACCAAATCATTTCTCCTCAATAGATACTACACACTAACTTGCCTTCCTATATTTCTTTCTATAAGATCATTTTGTATTAAATCTTCTTTGTTTTTTTTTTTTGCATAGTCACATTTCTATCTAAAATATCTTCATCTCTTTAACCTCATTCATGCTTTTTATTTTTCAAAACCCCCTTTTATGCTCACGTAGAATTCTAATGCTCAACATTCATTATCTTAAAGTATGGTTGACCTTACAACAACTTTATAAAATTTTCTCTTTTAAATTTTGTAAGGACTTTGTGATCACAATTTAAAGAGCATTTTTCTGAAATATCAATTTTAACTGATATAAACAGTTTTTCTGAGCTAGTGATTAAACAATTTATAATGCCTTCATCTAATTCATCCGCCTTGTTTGTTTCCTATGCATAATGTAATCGTCGTTAATTATTTTGTAGAATCAATCTCAGGTACTTAAACTTCGTGATTTGTAGTATTGTCTGCTCTTTGAATTTTACCTTAGCATCATTATTGCTAGTTGCTTCCTTGTTAAATTTGTCATACATGTATTCTGTTTCTCCTACTCAAATCGTAAGCCTCTCAATTCCAAAGTTCTCCTCCATACCTCACAGTTGAGAGAGTTAATCTTTTCTCTTAACTACGCAATGAAGAATATGTCATCGGTACCAACCATGCTCTTGGAGATCTTCTCTTAAATTGACTTGGTCATCAAGAGCGTCTAAAACAAGTAAAGACTAAAAAATGATGCTTTGACGCAAACCAATCCCCATAGAAAGTTCTTTATCTTGTCTTTAGGCATTGACTCTTCTTCTTGTATATCCTCAATAGTTCCAATATAAACGAAAGAAATGAAAAAAGAAGAAGACAAAATATGCACGATATAAAGTTGGGCAATGGAAGACTTGACTCCCACAAAAATCCATTGTTTTTATGTAAATCTAGGGAAACAGTAACTAATCTTTTTACATTGAATATTTTTTGAAAAAATTTTAATGGTGACTATGAGATTCTCTTTATATATACTTCAGACATTAAATCTCTGATTACATATTTAAAGAATCTAATTAAATATTAATTGAGTTAGGTTTTATGGTTAAAAAAGTATTTCTTATTCTTTGTTTAAGGTCTCAAATAGGGTTGATAGCCTTCACAAAATGCAAATAAAATTCACAGGCATTACTTTTCTTCATTGCGATGAATGATTACGACAAGTCTAGTGAACTATAAGAAAGGCAATGTGAATTCAATTGGGTGGTTAAATTGGGGGTCCATCCCCAATATCCAAAGTCTTGATTTGGATTGTTAGCTTAGTCCCCACTTCTTCTTGTCATTGATTTGCTATTTAATATGTCTAATCAAGGCAACTCACCAATAACACTTTTGATTAAACTCTACACATAATAAATTCCTAAGTAAACGTTCAACTTCGGTAGCACTTTCATCGTCAAGACTATTTAATTAGGATACATACCTAATTAAAATATGAATTAAATCAGAATTTAATCCTGTAATTAATTTAAGGATATTCTAGGAATATTCCATTTTTTTAAAAATGTAGGAATTCTATCTTCCTAGAATGTTGTCCACCCAACACCATACATAGGGATCCCTCTATTAGTTATAACTTGTCCTAACCGTTGAACTTTTCCAACTATATATTCTAATTTAAACTCTGCGTACGTAGGAGCTTTAGTAACTTTACCCAGATCCAAACCTCATACGTTCTTCCTCCCCGTCCTATATTTTCTGACCACTTCTTGTGTAATATCTAATAAATAGGCCGCCCTATTCATGACTTGTGAATAATTAATATAAATTGTTATGATTTTTATTTTATATTAATTAATATATTGATAATTGTTGATATCATAGTAAACTTGTTTTACTAATGGGATAGAACTCTCAAATTCAAATATTTTATATGTACTCTCTCCTCTATAGTCCACAATATAAATCACTTCTAGAAGAAATCTTTAGCTCATAATATAAGTTCACCTGTCTCTTACTATAAGATTTATTCACTCGACTAATTTAGAGAGATTAAACAAGTTAAATAAATTATTTAACTATAAATGTATTAAATACTATTATATTATATATTAATTTATAAGTCATGCAAATTAGTTTTGAGAAAAACAGTAAATATAAATACTTTAAAATAAGTTATTTAATTTTTTTAATCTTCTTAAATTAATTAACTATATCTTATATTAAAAAATTAATGTAATATTTATTTGTTAATTTTATACTTGTAATTAATGCTTAAATGTGATTCTTTACACTTTTCTCTTTCCTTTAAAATCTTATTTAAAATAGATAAAGTTGAAAAAAATTTAATTTAAAATATATTTAATAAGTTAACTATTATTCTTTAGTTTTGATAAATTATTTGAAGCAACTTATATTATGGAGTAGAAAGTATATAAAAAAAAAGAGTAAGTATAATATATTGAAGAGATAGACATAAAAAAAAACAATTGATCTAAATATAAAATGTATGTCTAGAGGTGGGAAATGGGCTGGCCCGCTGAAAACAGGCCAGCCCGTTAAGGGGTGAGCTACACAAAATATCAGCTTGAGCCCACGGCTTGCCCTTTTTTTTTTTTAAATTTTTAATATTTTTAAAAATTATTTATAAACTTTAAAATACTAATAAAAAATTTCTAATTTTATATTAGTATAATTAAAAAATTGTTAATGTTATACTCTTGAAAATTCCTATTATAAAAAAAAATTTAAATTTTATACATATAAATCTAAATAAACATTAACATAATATTAATCAATTATAATATGTCAACACATATTAATAAATAAGTAATTATCTTTACTAGTATTCAATAATAAAAATATTCAAAGTAATATTTAAGTAAAATAAATAATAATATCAATAATTTATAAAAAAAAATGGGTTGGCGGGCTGGCATTCACCCCATTTCTTAAGCAGGTTGAGCCCATTTTACCAACTCAACATATGTCTCACAAATATTTACTTCCTCTATCATCATCTGATTTTACAAGAATGATATGAGAGTGACAGAGGTTACAACACATTAAACCATATCTCTGCTAAGTTTTCACTCAGACACCAACACTTCATAACATGACATGAATCTCTTTGTTTTTATAACTCTTTATACTACACGGTATCCGATGTGTTTTTTGAATCTTGTTACCAATGCATGGATTCAAACACAATTCGTCTACTTTATAGTCTAACTGACTACTACTAAACTAAGTATCTTTGGGTAACACGACATGATATAGTTAGCTATCGTTATCAATATCTAATCTACTCTCTTTTTTAGAATTCTTTAGCAGAGGAACAGCCTCAAAATGACCAAAATTCATCATTTCTACATAACCAACTGGTTCTTTCAAGCGCAGCAATATGCTCAGAACCTCCTTCATGGTTGGCCTACCAGCTGGCTCTTTGCTTGTACACATCACTCCAAGCTTGAAGACACTGCACATGTCATCTAAGTTCCAAGTTTCCTTAACATCTTCGTCTAGAACTTGTTCCATGTTGTTTCCTAGTTGAATCTGACGCCATGCCCATTCGGCGAGAGACGAGTATTCATCTCCATAGTTAGCTTCCTTTCCTGTTGTCAGCTCCAGCAGGATCACCCCAAAGCTATATACATCAACCTTTTCATTCACTCTTTTCGTTTGAGCATATTCTGCAGATTCATATTTCAAATAATACCATTCGTATCAGTTTGTGCAGTTTGAAATAAAGGAAAGAAATTAGTTTGAAACTAAGCACTTTGTCCCTTGTTAGTTTTTCTGTCAAGTGACTCAAAGCTGAGGCAAGGATTAACATGTAATAAATTTATAATTTTTGTGGACTAAACTGTATATTTACTAATTTTTCTATGATTATACTCCCTCATGTACTAATTTTACTTTAATTTTAAATATAAGGCTTTAATCAATTGTATCCCAAATTTATAACTATCTCTATTGATTGTACATATTAAAGGAATTACTATCAGGACGTAGCTCTAATGTAAAATATTAAAAAATGTATTTTAAGAAAAATAACTTATATTTTTTTATAAATAACTAATTTAACTAATTTTTTTAATTTTTATAAATTAGTTATTTAGTTTCTATATTAGGACCGCAATAAGTATATATAACATTACTTACCTGGAGCAATATAACCAAAAGAGCCAACAACAGCTGACATGGTATCATGTTCTGGTTTTATCAACATCCTTGCGAGACCAAAATCTGCAACTTTTGCATTGAATTGAGAATCTAAAAGAATATTACTTGCTTTGATATCACGATGAATAATAGGTGGTGAGTTGTCATGATGCATGTAGCTCAAACCTTGAGCGATCCCAACGGCTATTCTCAACCTCTTTTGCCAGTCAAGAACAACACTATGAACTGTAGATGATAACAATCCTGATGAGCCATTATTCTTCTTGTGCAGCCACTTATCAAGACTTCGATGTTCCAAATACTCATAAACAAGAAGTAGAGAATCGTCATTAGAAATACAACATAGCAACTTCACTATGTTAATGTGACGAATAGTGCCCAAGATTTCAACTTCTGCAAGAAATGCATTCTCAAGTTTATGATCTAACTTCCTGTTATTGCTTATCTTCTTCACGGCAACGTAGTCGTCTTTATCGTTGACGGCGATACGGTACACTGTACCATACCCTCCTCGGCCTATGATGTTATGCTCTGTCATGGATGAGACAATCTTTGATTCTGTGAAGCTTAGCTTTTGGAATGAAGTTAACTTCCATGAAGTGTCCAATTCTTGCTTTCTCCTTTGGTAGAATCTCATCACCAAAAATGACAAGAAGAAAATTGCTATGCAGGCTACTACAGCAAGGCCTATGATCAAACCAAGAGACATAGACGATGAGCCGCCTTTATCGCTCGAGCTTCGAGGGACAGAATTGCAGAATTTAAGGTTTAATCCAGCATTATCAGAACAAAGACCAGAATTGTTCAAGAAGCTTGTGGCGTAAGCAAGATTCTCGAATTCACTAGGAATCTTCCCAGTGAAATGATTAGATGAAAGGTTGAGAACAGAAGGTGTCAAAAGGGCTAGTTGAGATGGGATTTTGCCAGAGAATTGGTTTTCTGACAGATCTAGTTGCGCAAGGTCAATCAGACGACCGATCGAATCCGGGATTTCTCCGGAGAGTTGATTTTGGCTCAAGTTTAGGGTTCTTAGAGATTTCCATGATAGAATTTCAGATGGAAATGTCCCGGAAAGTTTGTTCTGATCAAGCAACAAAGTAGCTAGCTGAGAAAGACTGGTTAGCTGTATTGGAATACTTCCATTAAAAAGGTTGCTGCTTGCGTTGAACACAACCAGATTCTTCATGGAAGATATTCCTTTCGGAATTCGACCTGAAAACCGATTGTAACTAATTGCCATGAGTGAAACATTCACAGGCAAATTTTCAGGAAGCTCACCTGTGAACGTATTGTCATTGATCATGAAAGTTGACAAATTCTTAGACTCCCAAAGTTTGCTGGGAATTTCACCAGAGAACTCATTATTGTAAACCTTCAACTCAAGCAAGCTGCGACAATTTCCCAATGATTCCGGTAATTCCCCACTGAGTTTGTTGTCGTATGCTGTTAACCGAAATAAATTTCCATGGTAACACAAGTTCTGAGGAAGATTACCAGTGAAACTGTTTGATGCAAGTTCAAATCTTCTGAGATTTGAATGAAGACCAAACTCTGAAGGAATATTACCTGATAAATTGTTGACGATAACGCCAAAATCTATTATAGATTGAAGACGGCCTAAGCTTTCTGGAATCTCACCTGATAATTGATTAAAACCAAAGTTCAAACCAGTTAGATTATGGAGATTTCCAAAGCCACTAGGTATCTTCCCTGTAAGCTTGTTTCGAGCAAGATCGACGATCGTCAAGTTTAAGGCTTCAATCACTTGAGTTATCTCACCATTAAGCTGATTCCTTGAAAGAAACATTATGCTTAGATTCTTCAGCAGAAATATACCACTTGGAATTTTCCCACTTATCTGATTTATGGATAAATCCAACATCTCCAAATCCACCAGTTTCTCAATACTTTCCGGGATTTCGCCGATCAAGTTGCACTCAGACATCTCGAGATCCTTCAATTTCGTGAGCTTGGTGAAGAAGCTAGAAGGAAGCTTTGAAGGAGAGAATGAATTGTGTCTCAAATTCAAGACTTCAAGATTGGATAAGTGTAAGGAATTGGAAGACACGCAGCGGAAATAAACTTTAAAAATTTTCCATTCCTTGCCAGGATCTGCCGTATGTGTTTAAGTCAAGTGGAAAGAATCATTACCCTTAGTGTTGCTCAGCGAATTTCACAGCTTCTCTACGTGGGTGGTGATCTCTTTCTGATCGCAAGAAATCGACGGAGTGTTCCTCAGCGACCTTCACAGATTCTCTCCGCGGACGGTGGTCTCTTTCCGATCACAAGAAGTCGACGCCTCAGGTCGGCTTCCTCTACTGGTATCCACACGAACAGCGTTCCAACCACGAACGACGTGCTAGCGTCTCCTGTCCCTCCAAGGCTTTCACAAGTCTCCGTCTCTATTTCAGCAGTTTCTTGTCTGCAAACCTTTTGCAGATTCCGTTCGGCCTTTTGTGTTCTGTGTTATTTTCAAACGTAGCTCCTCCAATCAGATATAGAGGATGCTATACGTTTTTACACTTGACCTAATTGGATTTTTGGAGTTAATCTTATATTAATTCCGAATTGATACAATATCATATATTGTATAATTTTATAAGAAACTAATTAAATAAAATAATATTAAATCCGTCCCACAGATTTAATTACTTATTTATTTAACTTTAAATAAAGATGAGACTGAGTTATATTTGATTTATTCCCATAAATCAAATTTGAGATATCCTATCAATTTAAATTTCGAATTTCAAACGTGATAGAGATTTAATTTATCCTTATAAATTAAATCTTATAAATATCTCTTATATGAGATATCCTATCAATTTGAATTTCGAATTTCAAACGTGATAGAGATTTAATTTATCCTTATAAATTAAATCTTATAAATATCTCTTATATGAGATATCCTATCAATTTGAATTTCGAATTTCAAACGTGATAGAGATTTAATTTATCCTTATAAATTAAATCTTATAAATATCTCTTATATGAGATATCCTATCAATTTGAATTTCGAATTCAAACATGATAGGGATTTAATTTATCCTTATAAATTAAATCTCATATATCTCATATATATAATATATATATATACGAATTTATATATATACGAATATAAATATAAATAAATATATATATACCTTCACCTGGATCTTTCATTGAATCTGGACATCATAGCTCGTGTTGGGCTATTTTGTGTGCGACCCTGTAGGCCCATATGAAGTTGGCAGTGGGCCATTTGCTATACTAGCCCACAAGTCGCAAGCGGTCTCTAGCAAGACATAACAACTACCCAAATCATATGAGGATCGATAAACGATGTAACCTTTTATACAACCATATCATGTCCCTTCTGTCACGCGATATTTTGGTCATGGATGAGGCATGGATAATGTCATCCTCCTATTCCCGACCGTTACTTTCTCGATCCCTGAGTAGTCTGACTATAGAAATGGAACTACCTTTCCATTACAGTATGGCCATACATTTCTCAGACTCACTCATCGAGGGGCCCAGTAATATCTCTCCACGAATGTGAGGGACAAATTCCATCTTGACCATTCACATTCCTCCGCATGAAAAACCACTAAGCCCGAACATAGTCTTTATGATCACTCGGTCAAAAGTGACTTTTGACTAGGTCAAAGCTGAGCGTTTTGTCATGTAGGAATCCATGATGATCTCAGGTCAAAGGGCATATTGACATGGTTTGTATATGAGAGAAGCTTATGACGTTACCCATGCAGTTCTCTCATAGCGGGTCGGTCCAACACCCTGTACTCTTACATGTGCTTATGACTTTGATTTATATCTCTATACATCTTCAAAGTCATACTGGTCTTATTTCATCTGTGCTCCCACATAGATGATCGACCAGGGACATTTAGGATAATATCATGAATTATCCAAGGATGGTCATCATAGTAAACATGCAAATAATATGATAACTCAATTAATAAATTCATAAATCAATAATGTTCATAAGACAATGATTGGCCCCTAGGGCACGATTTCCAACAACCTCCCACTTGCACTAGGTACAATCATTAATTTGACTAATTCCCATTGACCTAACATGACGCTCATGCTTTGCCTGCACAAGCGGCTTTGTTAGAGGATCAGCAACATTATCTTCTCCTGCTACTTTGCATATTTTTATATCACCTCTATCGTTGATTTCTCTGATGAGATGAAATCGCCTGAGTATATGCTTGGTCCTTTGATGTGACCTAGGCTCTTTGGCCTGTGCAATAGCACCGCTATTGTCACAGAGCAAAGTTATTGGATCTGAGATGGTAGGTATCACCCCTAGTTCTGTGATGAACTTCCTGATCCAAACGGCTTCCTTAGCTGCATCAGATGCTGCTATATACTCAGCTTCCGTTGCAGAATCTGCTACAGTGCCCTGCTTAGAGCTCTTCCAGCTTACTGCTCCATTATTGAGCAGGAATATGTATCCAGACTGCGATTTTTGGTCGTCCTGGTCAGTTTGGAAACTCGCATCTGTGTAACCAGTTACATAGAGCTCATCATCCAATCCACCATAGACCAAGAATAAGTCCTTAGTCCTTCTTAAGTACTTAAGGATATTCTTGACAGCAGTCCAATGGCCCTCACCAGGGTCCTGTTGGTATCTGCTAGTCATACTTAAGGCAAACGAGACATCCGGTCGAGTACATAACATGGCGTACATGATAGATCCTATGGCCGAGGCATATGGAACCTTACTCATGCGACCTCGCTGATCAGATGTACTAGGACACAGATCTTTGCTGAGGTGAGTACCATGAGACATGGGTATGAAACCCCTCTTTGATTCGTGCATACTGAACCTATGCAGTATTTTGTCTATGTATGTACTCTGACTGAGTCCTAGAAGTCTTTTAGATCTATCTCTATAGATCCTGATTCCTAGGATGTAGGTGGCTTCACCCAAGTCTTTCATCGAGAAAGACTTTCCTAACCAAGACTTGACAATCTGCAAGGTAGGAATGTCATTCCCAATAAGTAGGATGTCATCGACATAGAGTACTAAAAACACAACTGTGCTCCCACTAACCTTCTTGTACACACAAGGTTCATCAATGTTTTGAAGAAATCCAAACTCTTTGATTACTTCATCAAAACGATGATTCCAACTCCGAGAGGCTTGCTTTAGTCCATAAATGGACCTTTGAAGCTTGCACACTTTACCAGAGTCCTCGGAACGCACAAACCCTTCAGGTTGTGTCATGTACACATCCTCAAGGAGCTTTCCATTAAGGAAGGCTGTCTTGACGTCCATCTGCCATATTTCATAGTCATAATATGCTGCAATAGCAAAGAGGATTCTGATTGATTTGGCCATTGCTACTGGGGAAAAGGTCTCATCATAGTCCACACCATGAGTTTGAGTAAAACCTTTTGCAACCAGTCGTGCCTTGAAGACATTTACATTGCCATCCATGTCAGTTTTCTCTTTGAAAACCCACTTGCACCCGACGGTTTTTACACCTTCAGGCGGGTCGACTAAGGTCCAAACCTGATTGTCGTACATGGATTGCATCTCAGACTTCATGGCACTAAGCCATTTTTCGGAGTTTGGTCCCACTATAGCTTCTCGATAGGTAGTCGGCTCATTATGCTCAATGAGCAACACATCACGACTATCAGAAATCAGAAATCCATATCTCTGAGGCTGAAGTCGTGTCCTATTAGACTTTCGTGGACCTTGCGTGACTTGAGGAGTCTCAACAACTTGTTGTGAGTCTTCTCTATTTTCCATCTGCAGTTCTGTGGTGTCTTGTAGCTCTCGAACTTCTTCGAGTTGTACCTTACTCCCACTGGTTCTTTTAGAGATAAATTCTCGTTCAAGAAAGATACCATTTCTGACAACAAACACTTTGTTATCAGCAGGGTTGTAGACGTAATATCCCTTGGTTTCCTTAGGATATCCCACAAAAAGGCATTTTGAGGATTTGGGCGCTAATTTGTCTGAGGCTTGTTGCTTAACATAGACCTCGCATCCCCAAATCTTGAGGAAAGACAAACTAGGCGTCCTCCCAGTCCATATCTCATACGGAGTCTTTTCGATTGCCTTAGATGGAACACGATTTAGTGTGAACGCAGCTGTCTCTAGGGCATAGCCCCAAAAGGAGGGCGGAAGATCTGTTCGACTCATCATGGATCGAACCATATCTAATAGTGTTCGATTTCTCCGTTCAGAAACGCCATTCCATTGTGGTGTCCCTGGAGGAGTCAATTGTGAGAGTGTCCCACAATTCCTAAGATGATCTATGAAATCTTGGCTCAAATATTCACCACCCCGATCAGATCGAAGGGCTTTAATTGTTTTGCCAAGCTGGTTTTGTACTTCATTTTGAAATATCTTGAACTTTTCAAAAGATTCAGATTTATGTTTCATTAGATAGATGTACCCATATCTGCTGAAATCATCTATGAATGTTATGAAGTACGAATAACCTCCTCTGGCATTTGTGTTCATCGGTCCACACACATCTGTATGTATGAGGCCCAATAAATCAGTGGCCCTCTCACTGTGCCCAGTGAAAGGTGACTTTGTCATCTTTCCTAACAAGCAAGACTCGCAAGTGTCATATGATTCAAAATCAAATGAGTTTAGAAATCCATCTTGATGGAGTTTGGAAATGCGTTTCTCATTTATGTGGCCCAGACGACAGTGCCAGAGGTATGTGGGATTCAAATCGTTTGGTTTGACCCTTTTGGCGGTTATGTTATAGATATTTCCATGATTGGGTTGTTCCAAATTTAATATGTAATGATCAACATGCAAATCACCATGAGCATAGAAAACATCATTACGATAAATAGAACATCTACTATTCCCAGCAATGGAAGTGAAACCTTCCTTATCCAAATAAGAAAGTGAAACAATGTTACTACTTAAAGCAGGAACATAATAGCAATTGTTCAAAACTAACAAAAGCCCAGTGGGCAGAACTAATTCATAAGTGCCTACAGCTAACGCAGCAACCCTTGCTCTGTTTCCAACTCGTAGGTCAACTTCACCCCTTTTCAGCTTCCTACTGTCCTTTAGTCCCTGCACATTCGTACAAATGTGAGAACCACATGCAGTATCTAATACCCATGAGGTGGAAGTAGAAAGATGAATGTCTATAACATAAATACCTGAAGCGATAGCCCCGCTATCCTTCTTGTTCTTTTTCAGATCTTCGAGGTAGAGTTTGCAATTCCTCTTCCAATGACCCGGTTCATTGCAGAAGAAGCAGACTCCTTCCTTCGGAGGCTTTGCCTTCTTTGGTGCAGGCTTGGTTTCGGGCTTGCCTGACTCTTTGGTCTTACCTGATGAGCCATGACCCTTCCCCTTGCCTTTGCCTTTCTTTTTCGTACCCTTTCCTTTCTGAACCATCAAAACACTACTGGGTTTCTTCTTAAGACTCGGCTCAGCAGTTTTAAGCATCCCATGCAGTTCAGAAATAGATTTCTCCATGTTGTTCATGTTGTAGTTCATAACAAACTGGTCATAACTTTCCGGGAGTGAGTTTAAGATCAAATCTGTAGCTAACTCCTGGCTCATGGGAAATCCAAGCCGTTCAAGGTGATCAATGTACCCTTTCATCTTTAAGACATGAGCACTGACTGATGCACCTTCAGCCATCTTGCAGGAATGTAAGGCCTTAGTGGTCTCATACCTCTCTTGCCTTGCCTGTTGCTGGAACATTTCCTTGAGATGCACAATCATCTCATAAGCCTCCATGTGTTCCAGATCTCTTTGGAGCTCCGGAACCATGGTGGCTAGCATCAAGCATCCCACATCGACAGAGTCTTCCTTATGCTTCATATAAGCATCTCTCTGAGCTCTGGGAGCATTGGCGGCTGGCTCCTCAGGAATGGGTTGATCTAGGACATGCGCCTTTCTTTCCTGCTTGAGAACAATTCTCAAGTTCCTAAACCAGTCAAGAAAGTTTGTCCCATTGAGTTTGTCCTTCTCAAGGACAGATCGCAGCGATAATGTAGCAGTATTACTAGTCGTCATGATTCTACAATTAAAATATGCAATGTAATTAGTAATCTCCCACTAAATAAACAACCCTCAATGCAATAGTTAGTGGGCTAAGATCCATATTTGGCTCAAACTTAAGTCCGCTTTGGCAGGACGCTTAGATTAAGTTATTTAGGTAGGTAACACCTTTACCAATTACATCAAATGTAACTCTTAGATATTCATGGGATCCTATCATCATATGATCTGGCATGTTCTAATCCCATCTAATGCCTTGAGATCCAAAACCGTTTTGTTAATCTCAATTAAGTCAAACAATAATGAACCTATGAGAGTAGCACCATTACTCTTTGCTTATCTCCCCAAGATAACTCAAAAGCACCCACTTTGGTGGAGTCCACAATTGAGCGATCAAGGTTTTGACAAGTGTTCATAAATTGACAGCATTATGACTTAAGATTTCTTTTAGAGGGCCTAATTTAACTATCTGGTTTATAAAACGCATGTTTCTCAGTTCGTATCTCATACAAGTAATATGCATGTGCTGACCTAATCATAAGATGCATAATTCAAACGTGATACAATATGGCTCACCTATCCTAAGTCCCCTCAAGCCAATGAGAGGAGCTCTCTAGTAAGAAAAGAGAAATTACATATAGAAACCTCTTTTAACATTCGAGGGGAGTGAGATGAGAGGAGAAGGTACATTGAGAGTATATAGAGGAAGGCACGACACGCAGGCCGTATTTTTAAAAATTACAACACTTGTAATCTAGAGCCATATTGTTCACCATACCCAAACATTCAAGAATCAATATTCAGATCTAATCGAAGGGCAAAAAACATTTACAAAGTAACATATGTTACGGTTATGTTGCGCTACGAACAGGTAGCTACGGCGGTCCCGCTAGCCGGTTAGCGGGCGGCTGTCCCGCTAACCGGCTAGCGGGCGGGGTCTCTGGGGCAGCGCCCCGGAAGAAATTTTTTTTTTGTTTTTTGTTTCATAAATAATCACGAATCTGAATTCGGTTTTCACAAATAATCACAAATTCGAATTCGGTTTTCTTAGACCCCATCTATGCGGATTGATCAAATCAAAAAGCATCACCACCGATTTCAATTTCCTTTTAGATTCCTTTTATGTCATACACAACAAGGATTCCATATATGTCACACATACAACGCTTATTATATGATCGGCTACTACTAACATATATCATATAAATCACAAATCAAGCCTAACTTAAACACAAAACAACCTGGCTCTGATACCACTGTAAGGAATTGGAAGACACGCAGCGGAAATAAACTTTAAAAATTTTCCATTCCTTGCCAGGATCTGCCGTATGTGTTTAAGTCAAGTGGAAAGAATCATTACCCTTAGTGTTGCTCAGCGAATTTCACAGCTTCTCTACGTGGGTGGTGATCTCTTTCTGATCGCAAGAAATCGACGGAGTGTTCCTCAGCGACCTTCACAGATTCTCTCCGCGGACGGTGGTCTCTTTCCGATCACAAGAAGTCGACGCCTCAGGTCGGCTTCCTCTACTGGTATCCACACGAACAGCGTTCCAACCACGAACGACGTGCTAGCGTCTCCTGTCCCTCCAAGGCTTTCACAAGTCTCCGTCTCTATTTCAGCAGTTTCTTGTCTGCAAACCTTTTGCAGATTCCGTTCGGCCTTTTGTGTTCTGTGTTATTTTCAAACGTAGCTCCTCCAATCAGATATAGAGGATGCTATACGTTTTTACACTTGACCTAATTGGATTTTTGGAGTTAATCTTATATTAATTCCGAATTGATACAATATCATATATTGTATAATTTTATAAGAAACTAATTAAATAAAATAATATTAAATCCGTCCCACAGATTTAATTACTTATTTATTTAACTTTAAATAAAGATGAGACTGAGTTATATTTGATTTATTCCCATAAATCAAATTTGAGATATCCTATCAATTTAAATTTCGAATTTCAAACGTGATAGAGATTTAATTTATCCTTATAAATTAAATCTTATAAATATCTCTTATATGAGATATCCTATCAATTTGAATTTCGAATTTCAAACGTGATAGAGATTTAATTTATCCTTATAAATTAAATCTTATAAATATCTCTTATATGAGATATCCTATCAATTTGAATTTCGAATTTCAAACGTGATAGAGATTTAATTTATCCTTATAAATTAAATCTTATAAATATCTCTTATATGAGATATCCTATCAATTTGAATTTCGAATTCAAACATGATAGGGATTTAATTTATCCTTATAAATTAAATCTCATATATCTCATATATATAATATATATATATACGAATTTATATATATACGAATATAAATATAAATAAATATATATATACCTTCACCTGGATCTTTCATTGAATCTGGACATCATAGCTCGTGTTGGGCTATTTTGTGTGCGACCCTGTAGGCCCATATGAAGTTGGCAGTGGGCCATTTGCTATACTAGCCCACAAGTCGCAAGCGGTCTCTAGCAAGACATAACAACTACCCAAATCATATGAGGATCGATAAACGATGTAACCTTTTATACAACCATATCATGTCCCTTCTGTCACGCGATATTTTGGTCATGGATGAGGCATGGATAATGTCATCCTCCTATTCCCGACCGTTACTTTCTCGATCCCTGAGTAGTCTGACTATAGAAATGGAACTACCTTTCCATTACAGTATGGCCATACATTTCTCAGACTCACTCATCGAGGGGCCCAGTAATATCTCTCCACGAATGTGAGGGACAAATTCCATCTTGACCATTCACATTCCTCCGCATGAAAAACCACTAAGCCCGAACATAGTCTTTATGATCACTCGGTCAAAAGTGACTTTTGACTAGGTCAAAGCTGAGCGTTTTGTCATGTAGGAATCCATGATGATCTCAGGTCAAAGGGCATATTGACATGGTTTGTATATGAGAGAAGCTTATGACGTTACCCATGCAGTTCTCTCATAGCGGGTCGGTCCAACACCCTGTACTCTTACATGTGCTTATGACTTTGATTTATATCTCTATACATCTTCAAAGTCATACTGGTCTTATTTCATCTGTGCTCCCACATAGATGATCGACCAGGGACATTTAGGATAATATCATGAATTATCCAAGGATGGTCATCATAGTAAACATGCAAATAATATGATAACTCAATTAATAAATTCATAAATCAATAATGTTCATAAGACAATGATTGGCCCCTAGGGCACGATTTCCAACAATAAGTTGCCTATTTCAAGTGGGATAGTGCCATTAAACAGACATTGATTAAGCAGAAGACTTGTAAGTTGTTTCAACCGAGTGATGCTCACCGGAATCTCGGCTGAAAAGTTGTTGCCACCAAGGTTAAGAAACTGCAGGCTACCCAATCGGTCAATGTCCTCTGGAACCTTACCAACAAAGTAATTATTAGAGAGGTCCAGGTACTGAAGCTTGGAACAGTTGTAGAGATAAGTTGGGAATTCCCCAGGAATGAAATTCCATTGAAAATCAATAGAAGTGAGGTTTTTAAGCTGACAGATGAAAGTTGGTATCGGTTGGCTAATGCTGATGTTCTTCAGAGCAACCCCTGTAACAGAGTTACTGTTGCAGGTTATCTCTGTCCATG
This sequence comes from Leucaena leucocephala, assembly GCA_037074615.1. NCBI lineage: Eukaryota > Viridiplantae > Streptophyta > Magnoliopsida > Fabales > Fabaceae > Leucaena > Leucaena leucocephala. The sequence goes on from CM073561.1 coordinate 13,049,881, forward strand.
AACAATGAGATGATGAATCTGATTGAGTCCAGTGACTGAGAGAAGATGGGTTTTTAAAGTACTGTTTCATCCTCAGTAAAACTTCATGTTCTTGATCATAAAGTTCAGACTGAGAATTCACACAGCTCAGAAGGAGAAGGAAGAAGATGGAGAAAGGAGTTGAATTTCTCATCTGGGTGGGTGTGAATTCAGCCGCAGTGATTTTCGAAGAGGAAAACGGATTTAGGTGATGAGTTTGAGGAGAAGGAGAGAATCAAGAATGCCTTTTTTTTCACCTCGGAGAAGCTGTCAGCAATTTGTCTGTCGGATTTCCCACACAGATCTTGAAATAAAGAAAATTCGCCTCGTGGCATGCTTTTGGCTTTGCCTTCGAACTTGGACTTTGTACGGTCAAAACTGTATTTGGCGGGTCAGATACGGAAAGTTATTTGCCTTTTGTGGGCCCCACATAAGTTTATTCATTGTGATTGGTTGGTTAATTAAATCAACCTGGGCAGCACGATGCCACCACTAAACTTTCTAGAGGAAGTCAACGGTCTTCTCAATTAATTAAAACGGTGAAAATAGTGATATAAGAATTAATGGTTTTATGTAACCAAAAAAATATTAATGGTTTTATCGGAGTCAAATTGACTATATTAAAAGATTTATATATAAACTATACCAAAAAAGTAATGTTTAAATTAAAAATAATATTAATCTCCAACTAAATGAAACATTTATACATAATTCAGACATAATAAAATCAAGTAAAATCATTAAAGCACAATTATAATGAATTGTTATTTTTATTAAAAAAAATTAAAACAACATTTTTTAAGCTTCAACAAAGAAAAAATTATATAAAATTAATTTGACTAACCGATCTAATCTATTGGGTTAATCTCAAATTATTTATGATGATCATAGATGGCTTACCTGAATCCATTAAGTGGCCAACTAACTATGTTACAAGTTGAACCGATCCAGTGAATCCAAGTTTCTATACCATGATTACTAAGTAAGAAAAATTAAGAAAAGATGAGTCAGTTAGTAAAAGAGTCATCATATGCTCATCACCTAACTTGCCCATTGATTCACTTTCCAAGTGCGCACGCACGAGTGCGATTTCTTTTCATTAGTCTAATTGACTAAAATTTAGGGGTTCCCAATAATCAAATTTGCGCTAAGTATTTTTTATTAACAAAGTAAATATGGTGGTCCTAGACCAAAAAAAAAAACAGTGAATAATCCGGTTAAGGTATATCTACTACTGAGGTATTTTTTTAAGATTTATTTAATACCCTAAAATATTTTATAGTGTATTCAATACTCTAAAATATTTTTCAGGTACGTCTAATTTTTAAAATATATTTTTAGTATATCCACCACCCTAAAATATTTATGTGCATTTTACCTCCAGCACTAAGGAATACAAAATATTTTACAGTGTTAAATACATCTAAAAGTACTTTAGGGTATTGAGTATGTTACAAAATATTTTAGAATATTAGATATATATACCTATGAAAATAGTCCAAGAAGCTAGATGCACATTTAACCCAGTATAATTTTGATTTCTTGTCATTCATGACATTACATGAGGCTAAAATAAAATATTGTTTTGGCCATAGTTTAAAATAAAATACAAGGACTATACAGTGTGCCATTGTTGAACGTATAATACTATAGAAAAGAAGTTTCCACAACTAATCTAGGGAAAATTTGTAAAGTTTTAATCCCAGATAATTTTATTTTCCGTTGGTTTGTACTTTATATTATCCTGTAGCAGAGGGGAAAAATGTTTTTTTATTATTAAAATAATCAAAAGTTACATATACTAATTATACTAAAAGGGAAAACAACAATTCCTGATATGATGTATTGGGGATGTGATCAAGAAGAAAAAGACTTGAACTTGCGTATGAAGTTTGTTAAGATTTCAATATAATTTTGGGAAAAATTAACATTTGGATATCATATAAGGGGGTTATTAACATTTTAGTCCCTACTTTGAAAAAATTGTTACTATAATGCATCATAGTTATCACTTTCGAAATAGTCATTCTTTCAAGGAATCTAAACAAAAATAATTTCTTATAAGAGATCCAAATGTCATTCTCCATGTGGTTTTTTTTTGTATGATAAAGATTTTGTAAACAAAGGGTATGTGAGATATATTCACATTTTAACTATTGTTAATGTTTGGGTTTTATTATTGAGTTATTTATAAAACTCTTGGACTCTCAAATTTAGAGTATCCTACTTTCACGCAATTCACAGATGCCAAAGGCGGGACTAGTGACTGGAGTAAAGTTGTAATAAGGTAACCGTACTAGAAGGTGCCGATGGATCACCTCCTTAAGAATATGGACAAGAGCCTTTAAAACAAAAGTCATTATATATATAGTTGAATATATGTTATATCTGATGAAGATTAGGTGCATCAACCCAAAATTTTAGATTTTTAAATAAATTTAAGTATCTTTTAGATAATAAAAATTTTAACAAGAAATATATCAGCAATATTTTTTTTTTGTTGAGTTACTTGTCTTATCATCATCTAGGTGAGAAAAAGGTTTTTATCAATAAAATAATACATGAGTGAAAGTTACATATTAATACTCTTCTTATTTTTAATATATAACTTAATTAAAGAGTTAATTTCAGTTTTAAATATAATATATATTTTTATATTTATTAATTTTTTTAAATTACTCATATTAATATTCTAACTCTGTTTATACATGTAGCCATTCACAAGCTCGGGTAAAAGAGGAGGGTTGTGTTAAGCCCCGACGACCAACGTAAAACTTGTCGAATCTTATGAACATGGACATATGAAGAAATTGCACTAATACTAGGTCGTTGCCCGTAAGTAACGCGTTGTATGACTCGAGTACAATGAGAAGTGAGCAAGGGCCGTTGCATCGTCGCCCTGATGTAGTGTTAAATGAGCAAGGGCTACCGCTCTTTTACTGACAGAGGCGGCTAAAGAACCTAGTTCAAGAGAGAAAGATCATATTTGACACTTGGAATATTGAAACTATGAGTGAAAAAGCGTGGGAGGTGGTGGGCATAATGGTAAAGCGAAAGATTAACGTCTTGTGGCTTTAGGAAACTAAATGGGTTGGAGAAAAATATCAGGAAATCAATGAGTGCAAATTTTGGTACACAGGTAAAATAGGTACGAGGAATGATGTTAGTATCATTGTGGATAAAGAGTGGAAGACGAATGTGGTGGATGTTAAAAAGATTGATGACAGAATTATATCTTTAAAAATAATTGTTGGTAGGGATACAATCAACGTTATTAGTGCTTATACACCTCAAGTGGGAATAGAAGCACATCTTAAGGAAAAGTTTTGGGAAGATTTGGAGGGCCTGATTCAGAGCATACCATTTACTAAAAAGATTTTTATTGGTGGGGACCTTAATGGTCATGTTGGTAAGGAGGCAGGGCAACAAATAGGGGCTCATGGTGGTTTTGGTTTTGGAGAGATTAATAATAAATGGCAATCTATCCTTGAGTTTTTCTTAACTTACAATTTTAAGATTATCAACACGTGTTTTAAGAAGTAGGAGGAGCACTTGATCACATACAAGAGTGAGGTCTACAGGTCATAGATTGATTTCTTTTTGGTAAGGAGTCATGATAGAAGATTTTGAACAAATTGTAAAGTGATTCGAGGGGATGGAATGACAACCCAACATAGGTTAATGGTCCTTGATGTGCGTATTAAGTGTAGAAAAGAAAAGCGCCAACATGTTTCAAACACAAGAATCAAGTGATGGCAGTTAAAGGGGAGAAGAGGGAAACTTTTAAAAGAACTATGTTAAATGAAGAAGTTTGGGAGGAATAGGAAAATGCTAATATCATGTGGAAAGAAATGACGAAGAATGTCAGAACGGTTGCTAAAGCAATTTTAAGAGAATCTAAAGATTTTGGTCGACGAGATAAGGAGACTTAGTGGTGAAACGAGGAGTGTACAAAAGAAAGTTAAGAACAAGAGGGATTGTTTCAAGGCTATACACTTATGTAATAATACTGAAAGATTGGGAAAAGTATCGTTTAATTAAGAAGGAAACTAAGAAAGTTGTGAGTGCAACTCGTTTTAAAGCTTTTGAGAAATTTTACAAGGAGTTAGGGATAAAGTCAAAAAAATAAAAGATTTATAAGATTGCAAGAGATAGGGAAAAGAAATCAAGGGATTTGGATCAAGTACAATGTATTAAGGATGAATAAGGTAATATTTTAGTTGCAGATAGTGATATTAAAGAACAGTGAGAGACATATTTTTATAAATTATTTAATGACGAGGGAGAAGGGTCGAGTTATGAGCTAAGGGATTTAACACGAGAAGTTGAACCAAATTTAGCATTTTATCATAGGATCCGTGTTGGCGAGGTTAAAGAGACGCTTAAGAAAATGGAAAATAGTAAAGCTGTTAGACCTGACGGTATTCTTATTAAAGTTTGGAAGTATTTATGCTAAGTGGGAGTGGTATGGCTTGCTAAACCTTTTAATGTGATCTTAAGTTCTAAAAAAATGTCTGATGATTGGAGAATAAATACTTTAGTTCCTATTTATAAAAATAAAGGGGATATTCAAAATTGTACACACTACAGAGGGATAAAGCTTATGAGTCACACTATGAAGTTATGGGAAAAGGTAATTAAACACATGTTTAGATTAGAAACTAATATTACTGAGAATCATTGTGGTTTCATGCTGGGTAGGTCTACATTAGAGACGATTCATTTATTAAGGGGTTAATAAAAATGTACCAGATTAAAAGAAGAGACTTGCATATAGTCTTCATTTACTTAGAAAAATCATATGATCAAGTGTAAAGGGAGGTACTTTGGAAAGCTTTGGAAAAGAAGGGTGTGCGCGTGATATATATCAAGGTAATAAAAGATATGTATGAGGGGGTAACAACTACTGTAAGAACGGTTGTGGGCGAAATAAAGAATTTTCCCATAAAGATTGATCTACATCAAGGATCATCCTTGAGTTCTTATTTATTTAATCTAGTAGTAGATGTTCTAACTAAACATATTCTAGAAGAAATTCCTAAATACATATTTTTTGGGGATGATATAGTTTTTGTGGCGGAGTCAAGAGAAGAGATTAATTTTAAACTTGAGTTATGGAGAAGTACTTTAAAGTTGAAGGGTTTTCGGTTGAGTAGAAGTAAGATTGAATATATGTACTGTATTTTTTATAAGATGCAAGTTAGAAGTAACTTGGAGGTCAGATTGGAAGATCAAGCTATTCCACAAATAGATAAGTTTAAATATTTGGGATCAATTATACATAATGATGGTGAAATTTTAGAGGATGTTAATCATAGAATTCATATTAGGCGGTTTAAATGGAGAAAAACTACTGGGGTTATATGTGATCGGAAAGTATCAAATAAAGTAAAAGAAAAGTTTTATCACACTGCTATAAGACCATCAATGATTTATGGAAGTGAATATTGGGTTTTAAAAGGACAATAAGAACATAAAGTTAGGGTAATTGAGATGGAGATGTTGAGATGGATGTGTGGGTTTATAAGAAAAGATAAGATTCATAATGAACAAATATGGGAAAAAGTTGGAGTGGCACATATTGAAGAGAAATTGGTAGAGAACCGTCTTAGGTGATTTAGATACGTTCAAAGAAGGCAAAGGGATATACCGGTGAGGAGGGTTGATCAAATAATATGGACTCCGGTTAAAAGGAGTAAGAGAAGGCTAAAGAGAACGCTCAACAAGGTCATTGAATGAGATCTCCTTGTCAATAACCTATCTAAGGATTTAGTTTTTGATATAGTACAATGACATCGTATGATCCATATAGCCGACCTTATTTAATGGGATAAGACTTGTTATTGTACTCATATTAATATTCTTTCAACAATAATTAAGTAAGAGAGAAAATACTATAGTTAAATAAGATAATTATAATATTTTTAAATAAATATATCATATTAATTAAATTAATTAATTTTTTTAATTTAATTAAATAGTTTAATATATAAAGAGTGGTCTCACATCTTCCCTAAGACTTCAAGAGATGTTTTTCTTCATGAGCGTAGCAAAAGGCTTGCAGAGTTTGCTGAAGTGGGAGGGTGGGATCAATATTGCAGTCCCAAAAAATCTCCTTCTAGCTCTTGTAAGCCATTTTCAGAGAAAATAAAATTATCATTTAACCACTCACCTTTTTTTTTAATTTTAGAGGGATAAATACTGTCAATATAAAGTTATAAATATAAATCTAACCTAGTTTTAAAGGCATGCACTCATTTATTTTAGAATTAATTATATTTTATTAGTTATATAATTATCTTAAGTTAAATTAAAAAAATTATTTAAGATAGATTTAAATATTATATTATCATATCTTAAAAAAATGAATTTAATATATCAAAATTTTAATAAAATTTTAAATTTAACTTATTAATTTATATTTTTATCTATATAAAAATTAATTTATGTTCACATTCATTTAAAAAGTAAATAATATTTTAGACTCCTATTTTTTCCACAACTTTATCAAAGTGATAGATGATGTTCCTTTGCAAGAGAACTAAATGTCATCTCTCTCGACGTAAGAAAAGCAGACGTTAGCGAAGGAGATGAGAAACATTTTATCTGTTTTTATTTATTTGGCACTATAAAATTTGGAGGAGAAGAGATAAACTCTTTTAAGATTTTCTCTCCTCTTTCCTAAAAAATTAAGGGATTTATAAAAAAAATTAATTTTTTTATTTTAACTATTATATTTATAACATTTTTTAATATCTTTTCTATATTTTATAATTATCTATATAATTTTTTTTCTTTTTTAAAATTAAATAATATAATATTAAAATCTCTCATATTTCTTTTATTTTTAATTATTTAAATAAAATAATATTAAAATCTATTATTTTATATTTTTTTATTTCTCACTATTAAAATTCTTTCCTTTTAGACACGTTGTAAGAAGGCAATGTTATCTTGTCATTTCTACATGGATAGCTTTTTAGACCGATTGAAAAGTAACTGGTATAGAAAACGTAACTTGTTATATAAATAAGTTTAAGTTATCATCCTCTTAAACCCTTTACACTAGTAAAACATATAACCGATATAAAAAAAAATAGTTGTTATATCCATTGCTTAAACAACCAATATAAAATTTTTAAAAGTTTACAAAATTAATTAAAAATTATTTAATTCAAATATTTTTCATACTAGTTGTACACACAACATAACGGCTATAAAAAGTATAAAAATCAATCACCTTAAATCAATTTCACTTTTAAAATTTTATAATATTTAATTATATTAAAAATAGGTCTAAATTAATCTAAATTAATATAAAATTTGACTTAATATTTTTAAGTTATCTGCCTAGATTAGATTATTAATTCTTAGACCATTAGCTCAACCGATTAAAATGACCAGTTCCATTTTTAGTGCTTGCTTTCTATGCTAGACTTCACCTTTATAAACTATTTTCTTTAATTTAAATTTCTAATATTTTGTTATTGGTATTTGCATATATATATATATATATATATATATATATAGTATAAAAGGTTAACTATGAACAGAGTTCATCCGATAGATCCTGTTCAGTTCTACGTCTTCTTGTTGGGGATAATAGGCCAATTATTGAATGTATAATAAAATTAATATATTTGTTATATACTCTCTCCAATCTTAAATATAAAGTTAGATAATGAATATATTTTTATTCTAATTATAAGATTAAAATCTATTTTATTTCCTAATATTATAATTTTTTTCTAAACTATACTATATGATTATATATATTAAGGGTATTTCTGTTAAAAATAATTTAAATATAACAACAACAATAAGCCTTATCCCATTAAATGGGGTCGGCTACATGGATCATACGACGCCATTGTGCTCTATCAAAAACTAAATCCTTAGATAGGTTATTGACCAGGAGATCCCATTCAATGACCTCTTTGAGCATTCTCTTTGGCCTTCCTCTACCCCTTTTAACCGGTGTCCATACTATTTGATCCACCATCTTCACCGATGCATCCCTTGGATTTCTTTGTACGTGTTTAAACCACCTAAGACGGTTCTCTACCATTTTCTCTTCAATAGGTGACACTCCAACTCTTCCTCGTATATGTTCATTACGAATCTTATCTTTTCTTGTATGCCCACACATCCATCTCAGCATCCTTATCTCAGCTACCCCAACTTTATGCTCTTGCTGTCCTTTTAAAGCCTAATATTCACTTCCATAAAGTATTGCTGGTCTTATAGCAATCCGATAAAACTTTTCTTTTACTTTATCTGGTACTTTCCGATCACATATAACCCCAGTAGCTTTTCTCCATTTAAACCACCCGGCCTGAATTCTATGATTAACATCCTCCAAAATTTCACTGTCCTTTTATATCATTGATCCCAAATATTTGAACTTATCTATTTGTGGAATAACTTGATTTCCCAATCTGACCTCCAAATTACTTCTAACTTGTCTCTTATCAAAATTACAATGCATATATTCAATCTTACTTCTACTCAGACGAAAACCCTCGACTCTAAAGTACTTCTCCATAACTCAAGTTTGAAATTAATCTCTTCTCTTGACTTTGCTATAAGAACTATATCGTCCGCAAAAAGCATGCACTTAGGGATTTCTTCTTGAATAGGCTTAGTTAGAACATCAACTATTAGATTAAATAAATAAGGACTCAAGGCTGATCCCTGATGTAGACCAATTCTTATAGGAAAATCTTTTGTTTCGCCCCCAGACGTTCTTACAGTAGTTGTTATCCCCTCATACATATCTTGTATTGCCTTGATATATGCCATAAGAACACCTTTCTTTTCCAAAGCTTTCCAAAGAACCTCTCTTGGCACTCGATCATATTCTTTTTCTAAGTCAATGAAGACCATATGCAAGTCTCTTGTTTTAATCCTATACCTCTCCATTAACCCCCTTAATAAATAAATCGCCTCTATTATAGACCTATTTGGCATGAAACCACACTGATTCTCAGTAATATCAGTCTCTAATCTCAACCTGTGTTCAATTACCTTTTCCCACAACTTCATAGTGTGACTCATAAGCTTTATCCCTCTGTAGTTTGCACAATTTTGAATATCCCGTTTATTTTTATAAAAAGGAACTAAAGTACTTTTTCTCCATTCATCTGGCATTTTCTTAGAACTTAATATCACATTAAAAAGTTTAGCAAGCCACACCACCCCCATTTCACCTAAACACTTCTAAACTTCAATAGGAACACCATCAGGTCCAACAGTTTTACCATTTTCCATTTTCTTAAGCGCCTCTTGAACCTCGTCAACACGGATCCTACGGTAAAATGCCAGATTTGGTTCAACTTCTCCTGTTAAATCCTCTAGCTCATAACTCGACCCTCCTCCCTCGTCATTAAACAATTTATAAAAATAGGTCTCCCACCTTTCTTTGATATCACTATCTGCAACCAAAATATTGCATTCTTCATCTTTAATACATCGTACTTGATCCAAATCCCTCGATTTGCTTTCCCTATCTCTTGCAATCTTATAAATCTTTCGTTCTCCCGACTTTGTCCCTAACTCCTTATAAAATTCCTCAAACGCCTTAAAACGAGCTGCACTTACCGCCTTCTTAGTTTCGTTCTTATCTAAACGATACTTTTCCCAATTTTCGGTATTATTACATAAGTGTATAGCTTTGAAACAGTTTCTCTTGGACTTCACTTCCGCTTATACGTCCTCATTCCACCACCAAGTCTCTTTATCTTGTCGACAAGAACCTTTAGATTCTCCCAAAATTACTTTAGCAACCGCTCGGACCTTCTCAGCCATTTCCTTCCACATGATATTAGCATTTTCCTGCGCCTCCTAAATCCTTTCATTTAACATAGTTCTCTTAAAAGTTTCTCTCTTCTCCCCCTTTAGCTGCCACTACTTGACTCTTGTGTTTAAAACATGTCACCGCTTTTTCTTCCTACACTTAATACACACGTCAAGGACCATTAACCTATGTTGGGTTGTCACTCCGTCCCCTGGAATCACTTTACAATTTGTACAAAGTCTTCTGTCATGACTCCTTACCAAAAAGAAATCAATTTATGACCTGTGGACCCCACTCTTGTATGTGATCAAGTGCTCCTCCCGCTTCTTAAAGCACATGTTGACAATCTTAAGGTTGTAAGATAAAGAAAACTCGAGGATAGATTGCCATTTATTATTAATTTCTCCAAAACCAAAACCACCATGAGTCCTTGCATATTGCCCTGCTTCCTTACCAACATGACCATTAAGGTCCCCACCAATAAAAATCTTTTTAGTAAGTGGTATGCTCTAAATCAGGCCCTCCAAATCTTCCCAAAACTTTTCCTTAAGATATGCTTCTATTTCCACTTGAGGTGTATAAGCACTAATAACGTTGATTGCATCCCTACCAACAATTATTTTTAAAGATATAATTCTGTCATCAATCTTTTTAACATCCACCACATTCGTCTTCCACTCTTTATCCACAATGATACCAACATCATTCCTCGTACCTATTTTACCTGTGTACCAAAATTTGCACTCATTGATTTCCTGATATTTTTCTCCAACCTTTAGTTTCCTAAAGCCACAAGACGTTAATCTTTCGCTTTACCATTATGCCCACCACCTCCCACGCTTTTTCGCTCATAGTTTCAATATTCCAAGTGTCAAATCTGATCTTTCTCTCTTAAACTAGGTTCTTTAGCCGCCTCTGTCAGTAAAAGAGCGGTAGCCCTTGCTCATTTAACACTACATCAGGGCGACGATGCAGCGGCCCTTATTCACTTCTCACTGTACTCGAGCCATACAGCGCATTACTTACAGGCAATGGCCTAGTATTAGCGCAATTTCTTCGTATGTCCATGTTCATAAGATTCGACAAGTTTTACGTTGGCTGTCGGGGTTTAACACAACCCTCCTCCTTTACCCGGGCTTAGGACCGGCTACATGCATAGGCGGAGTTGTTAAATATAATTTAAATATCTATAATTAAATAAAATATTTTAAAAAAATTAGTACATAATCATTACAAAAGTTTAATCAGAGATCATAAATTCATTTTTGAATAGATATTGATAGTTAAAAGTAGGGGTGCTCACGGGACGGGTCGGGACCGGGACAACCCCGTCCCGTGTCCCGTCCCGATACAGTGCACGGGATGCAAAATGCGTCTCGTGTACCGTCCCGTCCCGAATTTGTCCTGGTTCCGATGAGACCGGGACGGGTTCGGGACGGGACGGGAATTCCCGATTTTTTTTAAAAAATATAATAATAAAATTATCTCAATAAATCATTCCATATAAAATACCACGGCAATTTTCTCTAAATACAAACATTTCTCCCTAATATAAAATGATAAGTTACCCAGATAAGAGAAAAAAATAACAGTAAAGAAGAATAAAAATATCTGTATAGGAATATTTGTAAGTAAAAATATTTATATGAGAGTGGCGACTGGCGAGACCTGTGACTGGGAGCAAGTAAAGTGTAAGAAAAGAGAGACGGAGAGCCTAAACAGAGTGTACAAAGTGAGAAATATAAGATAATGTAATATAATTTTTTTTATAAAAAAAATAGGGTCGGGACGGGACGGGTCTCAGCCTGACCCTCGGGATTCCCGTCCCGTCCTGACCTTCCCTCTGTCCCGTCCCGGTCCTTTTCGGGACGGGACAGACCCGTCCTGAAATCATCGGGACCAGGTCGAGACACCCAGGACGGGACATGTTTGGACACCCCTAGTTAAAAGGTTTAATGTTCAAAATAATTTAAAAAATAATTTCGTTACATACACACGCAAGATGCTTACCAAAATTATATAATAATAATAATAATATAATATTATTAATACGATGAAATTAAGATTCACTAAGGAGTAACGTTGACGTAAGCATTAGCGACATATTTTCTTGGCCTTCTTGGAGTTGAACCTCTTCACATCCTCAAGAGTCAATACACACTTTCTTGAACAATCCAACATCAGTGGCCCCTCGTATCAGTTGATAGCCTCTCTTGCTAAAGTATTCCACAGTGGCGCCGTCAAAAGGCCTGGCCATTGCCGCCAAGAAAGGCCCTTCACCCTCCTTCCTCTCCGCCATCAGCGCCGCCGTCTCTGTCTTCCTCATCATATCTCACCTTCTCGTTTCCTGGCTGCCTCATGCACCCCACACTCGCACACAGGTCCGACGGTCCCACCATTATCCCGTCAACTCCTTCCACAGCCACGACCTCCGGCACCTTGTCCACGGCCTCCTCCGTCTTAATCTGGCACAGTATCAGTAAGTCTTTCCAGTACTCCCCTACGTAGTCAGGGTCCATGCCGTACCTCGACGCCCTCACGATAGAAGTGGCCACTCCCTGCACTCCGTCTAGCGGGTAGCGGCAGTATGACATGGCACTCTTGGCGGTCTCCAGGCCATCGACCAATGGGAAGATGATGCCATGAGGGCCGAGGTCAAGAACCTTCATAATCCACACGTGGTTAACCTCTGGCACACGAACAATGAAAGGAGTATTGGAGGAAGCCAAGGCATGGAGGCAGTGGACGGTCTCCTAAACGCCGCCGAAGCCGTGCTCTAAGCCGATCATGACGAAGTCATAGCCGGTCCAACCGGCTATTTTAGCCATTGTTGGGGAGAAACTCTGCACGGACACGCCATATGGGGATTCCCCATTTTGAAGGCGAGCTTTGAGTCACTTGGGGTTGGTTTGGTGGTGCTGGTAGTGGACATCTCCATTGGTGGTGGTAAGAAGGTGGACGTTAACGGTGGTGTGACTCTTTTTTACCATATGGGAACGAGAGGGAGATGTAGAGAGGGGAAAAAGGAGCTTTAAGATGAAGCTAGAGCTTTGGGGCTTGATGATGAGAACCTTTGGTGGAGGTCAAGGGGTTTTTATAGGGAAGCGAGCGAGCGCCCTGATATAATATTTAGTGCTATAAAGGAGGATAGGGAGAAAAAAATGTATACTGCTTAGTTGACTAAATAATTAAAATTAAAAAAATTAATTAAATTAATTATTTATAAAAAATATCTTTTAGTTTTTCAAAGTACTCTTCCAATTATTTATATAGGGAATTGCTTATTGCTAAAAAACTCTTTTAATATGTATTTTCTAATTATTAATATATGATATATTTAATTAATTTGATTAGATTAAAAAAATTAATTAATATGAAATATTTTTTAAAATGACTTTATCATCTTCCTAAACTTTTTACATCTCTCACTTTGATTATTATTGAAAGAATATTAATATAGGTAATTTAGAAAAAATGATAAAAATTTAAAATATATCTTATATTTAAAATTAAAATTAACTAATTAATTAGATATTATATTAAAGACTGGAGGAGAACAATAGAGTTTAGACAAACAAGTGTTATTTTTAGTTGAAAGGGTTTTGATGGTTTAAACATAAACTTTAAGTTTAAGTGTGTGAATGCAATAATCGTCTTCATGAGAGTTATTCCCAATAGAGAATAACAGTAAAATCTTATATTTATAATTAAAATAAATTTATATATTGGCTCTTGTATATAAGATTGGGGGAGTAATATTTTTATATCATTTGTTTTATAACACAGAATGCACAGACGCACAATTCATGAGATTGTAGCATCATATGGAACTGATGGAGCCACATGCACTCCATGTAGCCAAAATTAACATTATGCCTACTCTAAGAATTACACCAAATATACTGAGGTTTAGGGTAGGGCTGTACACAAAGCCCACGACCCGGTATGCCCTGTCAAGCCCGCAATAAAAATGCCCTACTCAGCCCGATAAATATAGGGGAGGACTGGGCATCGGGCTGTAAAATACAACCCATATATTTTTCGAGCTGGGCACCGGGCATAAGGGCTACCCTACCCTACCCTACCCATGAACACCCATTCTTTTATTTTTTTTATTTTTTCTCTATCTTAGAAGGGATAATATGATAGCTACTGGTGACTATAAGGTAATTTTAAAAATATAAGTAGGTAAGTTGTATATTTTAATATTGATAACTATACTAATTTTTTCTTCTTTTTTAACTTTGTTAATTATCACATGATTACATTATAAATTATAATTATTTATTTTATTTTTTTAGATGCTTTATCTTTGTCAATATTAGGGAGATTGATGCAAAGTTATAATTACAAACTATTTAGATTTCAACGCTTATTTTTTTATATGCAATGGATCTCAAGATCTTAATTATTATCTTTGTTCTCTTATTCTTAGTGGATTATAGATATTATTTAACTCTTGAAGATACATGAATATGATATTATTTTAGAAGTTCATAATTGTAGATTTTTTTCACATGAGCATGACATCACGACTTAGGCATGCTCAGCCTGCCCATGCCCAGCCCAGCCCGCTCATGCTCAGCCCAAAATTGTTAGGGCTTTTACCAGGTAAGGCAGGGCATCGGGCTGCAAAATGCAGCCCATGCATTTTTTGGATAAGACACCGGGCAGGGGGCTGCCTTGCCTAGCCCTGCCCATGCACACCCCTAGTTTGGGGGTACACCAAAGGACAAATCATAATAATTCCTTTCTATTATATACTTATATATTTCTTAATATAAGGCTTATTTAATTAAGTTAATTAGATTAAGAAAATTATTTAATATAGTACTCCCCCAATTCTTAATATAAGAGCTAGTTAATTTTTTTGGGTAAATTAAGGGAGTCAAATAAATAAGTTAATTATAACTAAATTTAATCCCTCAAGACAAATTCATATTATATACTACTTAATCTACCAAAATTAGTCATTTACTTTTTATATTAGATATAATTAATCGATTTATTTAACTTCCTTAATCTATCAAAAAAAAGTCAATTGGCTCTTATATTAAGGATTAGAGTTAATATGTTTTTTCTATAATATCATAATCATTTTCTTAAATTCCCTCCCTTCCTCTCTTACTTGATTATTGTTGAAGGAGTATCAATAAATGTAATTTATAAAAAAAATTAATAAATATAATAAATATGTCTTATATTTATGATTAATATTAACTTCATAATTAAATTCTATATTAAAGATCGAAAAAGTATTCAAGGGGTTGCTCCTGTTAAAAATTATTGGTATTTTCACATGTTTTTTAATTATCAATATTTTTCCTCTTTTAATTCAAGTAATTGATATAAGTGATATATGATGCACAGATAGGATATGCAAATCGGATACACTAAAAGTTATAAGATACAATATGGAGAACCTATTGGCAAACAATCACATTAGTTTGGATGGTCGTGCTCAACAGGAGACTGTCATCCTTACTGTTTTTTTTTTTTCGGGGTAGAAGAAATCGGAAAATATTGGAGAGAAATAACTAGAGACAAAAGGGGAAGAGAAACCCCAAAATGGCATCATGTCTGTTTATATTTCATGGATTCAAAACGAAAGTGACATATTAAAAAAAATGAGATTGTGTATGGAATTCACATTTTATGGCATCATTCATATACTATATGAGTAAGTGTAGGATTCATGTTAAACAATTATAGTCATCAACTCTTTTCTCTTTGCCTCCCTCCAAATGGATCATATGCAGGACATAGCGCATTTCCTCTACCTTTCTCCTCCTCTACCCTCCTTTTCACTTTACCACCACAGTTAGATTAAAATTTCAATTGTCTAGATTTAACATTTTATAAAAATATTACTCCTCTTATCTTTAATATAAGATATATTTAATTAATTTAATTAAATTAAAAAATTTAATAAATATAATATTTTTTTTAAAACACTATAAACATCTTTTAATTTCTCTTTCCATCTTTTACTTGATTGTGATTAGAGGAATATCAATAGAGATAATTTAAATATATATTTATAAATATATAAAATAAATCTTATATTTATTATCACTATAAACTCCCTATTAGCTACCAGAGCAGTATTATACTTTTACTTAAAAAATACATAAAAAATTTAAATTACTAAAATTTGAACTATAAACAGTTCGCAACTGTAGTGGGAAAAAAGTGCGAAAAAATTTACTTTACAATAATATACAGTAATGAACTATTCAGATGAAATTTTAATAGTTTAAATTTATTTATATATTTTTATATAAAATTAAAATAATAGTTTTATAAAATGTAAAATCTGGACCATTGAAATCTTGATCCAATGGTGATGAAGGGTTATAGGAGGGAAGCTGTCCCCTCATATGCATTTACTTTCGTGAAATGTGAATGTAGAGGAGCTTGGCTAATTAATTTCATATGCACAACTCTTGCAAAAAGCACCATCATCAAGTGTAGTTTGGTTGATTTGAAGGAACTCAATTATCCTTAAGCAAAGTTAAGAATTCAAACTTTGTGGATAGAAAAAATTATTATGAGAGAGTTATATTCTTAAAAAAAATACTTACACTAGGAAGAGTAACTATGAACTCCAAAACTAGATATCTATTAATAGGATCTAGTAAATAATATAAAAAAATCTGATCTCCTACCAGTACTGAATATTACATTATTGTATAGGAAAGAAGGCAACACAATCTGCCAATTTCTTACTCCCTAAGAAGATATCCACCAACACTCTTCTGGTGTTTAAAGTTTAAAGGATTACCGAGAAAAGTTGACTAAGGTTCAGTTACAAGGGATTTTTAAGTTTAAAAATGCACAAATATGTATTATGTAAAGCTTAGACATCTAATAAGCACAATGCACAAAGCATTACATCATTATTAAGATTTTTCAGATTCAGAAGCTTCCAGCATTATAACCCACAAACAATTCAAATGTTCCCGTAAGTGGGCCAAATAAGCTAGAAATCATGTAAAACTCAAGCTCAGATGCAGCCTCTTACTGCAAATTTACTAGTCTCAATTCATTTGTGTGCCTAAAATTAGAAAATGAACTGTGCTGAACCCAACTAGACATGTTAAAACATACATAAGAGCAAATGTAACTCATGGAACAATTAACATGGAAGGTAATCAAAGGAAGGGAGACTATGCCCTACTCTTAAATTGTGGGTGAGTTTAACTTCTATTTTAAAATTTTTATAACAAAAAAAAACATGGAAGGTAATCTGGTTCAGATAACTTTTTCAAAGTTCCTTCGTTTTTTCTTCATCACATCATTAATGGAGTTCATGAAGAACTCCATTCCACAGGATGCGCCACAAGGCCATAATTTGTCCAGGAGTAGGATACACGTCCAAAAGAAAACAACTTCTGTAGGACTGAATCCGATGCGCTGTTGCCATGACCCATCATTTTCAATTTCAGCTATCTACTTGCTTCCCTATAAATTGCTCAGCTTGTTCTTACTATTAAAACTCTTTTCACAGCATTAAATGTTTACATTCTATTGACAATGATAGAAAATTCTATACATGGTGAGAGTTCCCACTGTTGACCTATTTTTTCCTTTATCTTAGCATTGTTATTCAATCAAATCTTATTAGCAAGTTAATTTGGACCATATCTCAATTTTTGAGTATAATCCTTGCAAAACGGCCATGCTAATCTTCTATTTGCATCGTTCCAATTTTATTGGATCCTCCGAAGGGACTATTAGGAAGTTAATTGCCTATATAAACATTGGCAAAGTTTAATACCATTTAGACATAGTTTCCAGAATTGAGCCATAGTATAAATCTACCTCCAATCCTAATTATAAGAGCCAGTTGATTTTTTAGATAAATCTAGAAAGTCAAATAAATCAGTCAATTATAATTAATAAAAAAGTTAATTGACTAATTTAAGTAAATTGAATATGATATAATATAAATTTATTTTGAGGAGTTAGATTTAATCACGATTAACTAATTTATTTAGCTTCTTAAATCTATCTAAAATAATCAATTAACTCTTATAATTACGACCCAATGTAGTACCATGTACTATAAGCATAACCAAGATTTTATCACATCATACTATATGTTATCAATCCAAAGAACACAAACCATATTGAAGCAATCTAACACAAGCAACACCCAGCATCATATTGGATAAGCTATTGTTCAACAGAAGGGATAAATAATATAGTAATGTACTATCCCCATTTTCATTGTAATCGAGAATTATTCAAGTTCCCCACAATGCACCGCTTAATTGCCAACAGAAGTTACCAACCTAAGTCGATGCAGCCGCCGGAGCTCCCGGTTGAAGAGTAACATTGTTGAGTCTCTCTAGAACTAAAATTAGTGACTGAGTTCCCAAATTACCTTCACCATGAGCCTTAAGCGATACGTAAAGTTGCTGAGCAAGAGCCAACCCAGGCAAAGCAATACTCATGTTCTGACACTCCTTCAAACAAATCCCCAAGTCCTTCACAAAATGATTCACGTAGAATCCAGGAGCGAAGTCCCTCTTCAAGATTCTATGCCCATACAAATCCAGCGACTTCGAACCCGCCGCTCCCGTCGAAATTGCATCCAAGTATAATCCCACATCGAGCCCAGCCTTGTGAGCATACACCATACCCTCCACAAGCCCCACCATGGTTGAAGCAATCGTGACCTGATTAGCTAATTTCGCGAATTGTCCCTTCCCACTACTACCCATATAATTAACCTTCCCCATGAGGGAAAATAATGGGCTCAACCGGTGAACTACATACTCATCTCCCCCTGTGAAGATTGCTAGGGTTCCGTTCTTAGCACCTCTATCGCCGCCGGAAACTGGGGCATCAATGGAATAGCAGCCTTTGGAGGAGGCCGCGGAGGCGATCTCCACGGCAAGGGATGGTTCGGAAGTAGTCATGTCAACGAGAACTCCTCCAGGCCTAAGTCCGGAGAGGGCACCGGATTTGGAGTCCAGAAGGACCGAACGAACATCAGAGGGGTATCCGACGATGGAGAAAACGACGTCGGATTGGGAAGCCACTGCTTGAGGAGACTGCGCAAGCTGAGCACCCATAGCGAGGAGGGATTGAGCTTTAGAGACAGTTCGATTGAAGACGGTGAGCTTATAGCCAGCTCGAATTAGGTGGGCGCACATTGACTGCCCCATGACGCCGGTGCCGATCCATCCCAAACGGGTGTTTGATGGGCTAATCGGCTCGGCGGAGGCCATGAAGCGTCGGATGAGAGTAAAGAGGGCGACGGAGGGATTGGAAGAGTAAGAGTGGGAGTGGGAGGGGAAGATCGCGTAGGAGTGCCGGAAGTTCTGGTGAAGTGAACGCAGCAGAAGAGGCAGGAGCATTTCCTTTCTTTTTTCTGGTATAAATTATTTCATTATCCCCATTGTGAAGCCGACAGCAATTCTGCTTTTAATTTGTTTGTCGTTTTGGCCACGGAGACCACCAGAGCATAAATAATAATCTAGTACGTCACATATTTGTTTTTCTAACAATCCTTTAGCTCAATTCAAGTAGTGGATTAATTTAATCGAGACTTCGCTACTTTCTTCAGATATTTTTCTTAATTACGTAAGGATCGAATCTCAATTTTTCGTATTTTATGATTTTGTTGATCACCGCCAGACCAAATACTTTAAGTTAACTAATATGCTTTTTTTTTTTAATAACATATTTACTACTACTTATTTTTTCTTGGCCAATATATTTTTTATTTTTTCTAAAAAAAATGTTTTCTAATATACTTCATCCCTCTCTTAGTTTTTAATTATAGAAATTAAATAATTAATTTATCAAAATTTAAAAAAATTAATTGAATTAATTATTTATAAAAAAATATATATTTTTTAAATATCATATTTAATAATTTATATTATGATATAGGTAATTAAATGAATAATTTAAAAAAAATATAAATTTACAAAATAAAATGAATTAAGGATATTATGAAAGTAAACTAATTAACTATTTTTTATATTATTCTAATGAAAATAAGTGTTTCTTTCAACACAACTTATTGTGCTCTATTTCAATGTAGGAATTGTTTGGCAGATGTTAGTCTCTCTCACAGCATACCTCCACTTTGATTGGTAGTGATAATTTTACTCTAATAGCCGGGACTTGTCTATTGACTACTGTATTCTTTTATCTCTTAAGTTACGTTGTCGGATACTTTCATTTAGTTATTTTATTGCTTAGGCTTATTTTAGTATTTATGTCTGAATTTCTTGTCAACTTTCTATGAGTTGGTTATGGTGTTCATCCATATATTATTATCTCTTTGCACTAACCTTTCCTATAATATAATTGTCATTTTATTTTATTTTTTTAAAAAAATAATCAACTGCAAGTTACTCCCCCTTTCTATTCAGCAAAAATAAATAAAATAAATCAATTTTAAGAAAGAAACCGTGGCCTTGATTGCATGTTTGAAGGACTTGAAGATGGCTGCTTTCTTCGTCGCAAACCTATAATCAAAATTGCATCCGCGAAGTTTAATAAAATGAAGAAGAAGGATACGATAGTAAAAATGGAGAGTGAAAAACCAAAGCGGTACGGTATTGAGACTAGTTGAGCGTATTGTGATTCAAATAGAAGAAGTATATTGTATTTTTTTTACTTGCTTTATAACATAAATGGCATATCTTATTTATAGTTATAGTCTTATATGTAGGTTACATGTAAATTTGAATGATAAATAGTGAGTAATAAAATTTATAAATAACCTAGTGCAAGTTACAATCTTAATACAGTAATGGAGGAGTAATAGAGTATTGGAAGTTGAAATTAAAGTTGAAGAGGAAAAAGGGAGATGAACATCAACATTCTAATATTCATAATACTCCCCTTTATATATCCATTATTTAATAATGTGTCTCATTAAAAAACTTTAATTAGGAAAAACCCCTATAATAAAAATTTAGTGAAAGAAAAAGAATACACAATTAATTTATACGCTCACAGAGTTATCTCATTAAAAACTTTGCTAAGAAAATCTAGTGGGACAAAACCTTAATCAAGAGAAAAAGAGTATACGTGTATCAATTCTCCCTTAATGCGACATTAATTGATATCTCTGAATATATTAAGTTTGATATTATGTATGAACTTTCTAAATACTGTTGCCAAAAGTGATTTGGTGAACAAATCTGCTAGATTTTCTTTAGAACAGATTTACTGGATATTAATCTCACCATTCTTTTGAAGATTTTGTGTAAAAAAGATTTTGGAGAAATATATTTGTCCTATCTCTTTTGATATATCATTCTTTTAATTGGGTAATACATACAATATTATCTCTATATAGGACTATTGGGATCATTTTACTAGATAACAATCCATAAGTAGTACATATATGATGTATTATCAATCTTAATCATACACATTCTCGACTTACTTTATGTATTACTAGTATTTCTGCATGATTAGATGATGTGACTGATATAATTTATTTCATTTATCGCCATAAAATAGTTGTACCATTACATGTGAATAAATAGTCTATTTGTGATCTACCAACATATGGATCAGACTAAAATCTAGTATCGGCATAGTCGACAAAGTAAGTCTTGTGTTCATTAGAATAAAATAATCTCATATCCATAATACCCTTCAAGTAATAAAGAATGTGTTTAATCCCATTTCAATGTCTTCATGTTGGTGAATAATTATATCTTGCTAGTAAGTTAACAACAAATAATATATCTTGTTGTGTGTGACTATCAAGATACATAAGCGTACTAATTGCATTAAGATAAGATACTTTTGGGCTAAGTAATTATTCATCACCTTCTTGAGGTCTAAATGGATCTTTATCTTTTTGCAAAGATCTTACAATCATTGGAGTGCATAATGGATACGATTTATCCATATAGAAACGTTTTAAAAATTTTCTTGTGTAAATTTCTTGACACACGAAGATCTCATTTTTCATATATTTAATTTAGTCCAAGTCAAATTTTTGTTCTTCCCAAGTCATTCATTTCAAACTCTTTTTCTAAGCAATTCACCGCTTTAGAAATCTCTTCAGGAGTTCCAATGATATTTATGTGATTTTTGTTCTTCCCAAGTCTTACATTTTTATAGCAAATTCATTTCTAGATCCTTTTATAAAAATGTATAGAAATATCTAACCATTTTTATATTCTTCTTTTAATAGATATTCATTAAGTCGATTATACCACATGCACCCTCATTGCTTCAATCTATATAAAGATTTATTTAATTTAATTGAGTATCGTTCTCGAGAACTTAAATTGTATGTTTTTGGCAACTCAAATCCATAAGAGAAACTCATATGACTGTCATTGTCAAGTGAGCCATACAAATAGACTGTAACAATATCTATTAAACATAAATTGAGGCATTCATTTACTGTCAGACTAATTAGATATCGAAAAGTAGTTGCATCCACTATTGTGAGTATGTTTCTACAAAATTAATACCATGTCGTTGTGTAAATCTTTGAGTAACAAGTCATGATTTATATCTTGCTACTTCACCATTTTCATTTTTTTCTCACAAAAATCTATTTATTT
This sequence comes from Leucaena leucocephala, assembly GCA_037074615.1. Taxonomy (NCBI): domain Eukaryota; kingdom Viridiplantae; phylum Streptophyta; class Magnoliopsida; order Fabales; family Fabaceae; genus Leucaena; species Leucaena leucocephala. The sequence goes on from CM073561.1 coordinate 13,072,255, forward strand.
CCAACTGGTTTTACATCTACAAGTGTAAGAATCACATGGTCAATTTTTTTTTGTTTTTCTAATGATTTTAATTCTGCCTTAATTCTTTCTATTTTGGCCAATCATCCCTCTTTTTGCATTCGCTAATAGACCTTGGTTCATGATCCTCATAATCATTTATTACATCAAGCGCTACATTATATGCAAAAATATTGTTAACGTTGACTTTATTCTGATCTCATCGTATTCCATGGACAACATAATTTTTTGAGATATCATTATTTTCACATATTTGAGGTACCTAAATTTTTCTTGGAATTGAGATATTAGCATTGCAAAGAATTCTTTTGGAGTTACTAAAGTCTCTTGAATAATCTCAACGTGACCATATATATTTGTAACTCATTTTTTTAAGATTTTTATCTTTAGAATCGATAGGTTTTCTACTCTTTAAGCGTGCTTTTTATTTATTGACATCAGTAGATTGTCTAATAGAGACATCAATTTTGATAAGAGCATTTGTAGCTGGAACATGTGATTTAGTGATTTTCTTGGGGTCAGTGAATACTTCTGGCAATTGATTGTTAGACTTTATAAATGAATTATCTTTTAAACTTATAGCTCATATTGTTTTATATGAGGATCAAGATGAGACAATGATAATTCATTCCAACTAACTTTATTTTTCAACTGCTTATTTTCTCCTCCTAATGTTGAAAAATTTAATTCATCAAAATGATAATCAACAAATGGAGTTGTAAATAAATCTTCTGTTATTAGCTCCAAGTATTTTATTATAGAAGGAGATTTATACCCAATATATATTGTAATCCTTTTTAAGAACCCATTTTATTGCATTGTAGTGGAGCAACAGAATATATACTACACATCCAAAACTTCTTAGATGAGAAATATTTGGTTCCTAACTAAAAACCATTTGTAAAGGGGAAGCCTTGAGATAACTAGTTGGTTTGATACGAATTAACATCATTGCACACAAAATTACATGTCTCCAAGTAGATATTGGAAGATTCAATTTCATAAGTAATGGTCTTGCAATAAACTGCAAATGTTTAATTAATGATTATGTAAGTCCATTTTTATATATGAACATGTACTACATTATGTTCAACATTGATTCTTCGAGACATACAATACTCATTAAAAGCTTGTGAAGTAAATTCACCAGCATTATCTAAACGTATTTTTTTAATGGGATAATCTGAAAAATGTACTCTCAATCTAATTAGTTGAGCAAGTAATCTCGCAAACTCTAGGTTACTAGAAGATAATAAGAAAACATTTGACCATATTATTGATGCATCAATTAGAACAATAAATATCTAAACGATCCACATGGTAGGTGTATCAGCCCACAAATATCTCCCTATATATGTTTTAGAAATGTAAGAGACCCACTTTCTATTTTTACCGATGATGGTCTAATAATTAGTTTCTCTTCAAAACATGCAACACATGATAAAATATGTGATTATAGAATTAGTTGCCTTTTGAATGAATGTCCACATGAATTCTCAATTATTTTTCGTATCATTATTGTCCCAGGATGGCCTAACTGATCATACCCAATATTAAATTTATTCTCACTTATAAACTTCTGGTTTGCAATAGCATATAATTCAATTGTACTAATAAATATGTAGTACACGCCAGAAGAAAGTAAATAGAATTTTTTCAATATGCATTTTTTACCAAAAATTATGTCTGTGATAATAAGATATTCTTTATTTTTTTTATTTGTTATTTTAATATGGTATCTATTTCTGCTGATATCCTTAAAAGTCAACAAATTCTTGTTATATTTAGAAGAATAAAATGCACTTTCAATGTATAATTGTATTCCTCTATGTAATAATATATTAGCTTTTCCAAACCCATCAATCATTTTTATATTTCCAAATATAGTTTGGACATTAGCTTCTTACATCACCAAACCCCTCAAGCATTAGCTTGTTTTTTTGACACTTCCATCACCAGTTAGGTGATCAATTCTTCTGTTAGGATCAACAAAAAAATTAGCAACATCCTAATTAGTCATATCTATGTTGCCATAATCATAATTATTTTTTTCCCCGACAAAATTTGTTTCTATCTTTGGCTCTTTGCTTTATTTTTATTTTTCATTTTGAGCGATTATTGGTATAGTTCAACCAAATGTCTTGGTATACAATAAGCATGAGTCTAATGACCTTTTTCACCACAATGATGAGATAAATTTTTAATATAATTATCATTCTCAATAGTTTTCTTTTTGTTGTTGTCATCATTATTTTCTGACCTCGAGTAGGAACCACAACTGCCGCCTTATCCATGGCCACTGTTGTATTCACATCTACATCTCCCATCATGAGATGATTTATTTGTCACTATATTTGCTTCTGGGAATGCAGTAGAGCTAATTGGATAGGATTCATGATTCCTCATTAGAAGCTCATTATTTTGTTCAGCCATCAAAAGGCAAGAAATTAATTCAGAATACTTTTTGAAACTTTTTTCACGATATTGTTGCTACAAGAGCACATTGGATGCATGAAATGTGGAGAATGTTCTTTCTAACATGTCATCATTAATAATTTTATCTCCACATAGTTTCAGTTGAAAACTAATTTTAAATGGTGCAGAATTATACTCACTGACTTATTTAAATATTGCATAAATGCGTCCTGTCATAACGAGCTTTTGGAACAATCACAGTATTCTGATAGTCATACCTTTCTTTTAGGTTATTCCAAAGAACAAGTGGGTATTGGACATTGGCTTAGCTCATCCTGTCATAACGAGCTTTTAGAAGAATCTCAATTTTTGGTCATTCATCTAAGTAGTAGCGGAGAAAAATTATGGCCTTAACTTTATCTTTGTTAGATTTCTGATTGCTTTCCTTGATAGTGTCTCCTAAACCTACAACATCTAGATGGATTTCTACATCTAGCATCCAAGATAGATAATTCTTTCTAGTAAGTCAAGAGCCACAAACTCAAATTTTGTAAGATTCGACATTATGATACTATCATAAAAGTTAACAAAAGTTAAATGAAGATCGAGATTAATAATATTGAGTAATAAAAAAAATAATCAAACATGAAACTATAATTCAACATTAAAGTAATATAGAAACCCACATTCCAATGATAAACCTTACAATAATATCAATTTTTAGAGAAGTCGTGCTAATAATGTATTGTAAAACTAGCAATAAGATTAATATGAGAGAAAATATGAAGATAAGAAAATGATAAAAGTATATTATATTATTCCACTTGTTTTACAATATAAATGACATGTTCTATTTATAGTCATAATCTTACAAGTATGTTATATGCAAATTTGAATGACAAGTAGTGGATAATAAAATTCATAAATGATCTAGTAGAAATTACAAGCTTAATATAGTAGTGAAAGAGTAATAGAGTAGTGGAAGTTGAAGTGTAAGAGAAAGAGGGTTAATGTAGTAGTGAAAGAGTAATAAAATAGTTAAAGTTAAAGTTAAAGAGGAAGAGAGATACATACATCCACATTCTAATATTCATAATATTATCCCTTTATTTGAATAAAATATTTTTAAAAAGGGGATAGGATTATCTTTCCTCTTTTATCTTTTCTAACCTCCCTTTTAAAAGTAGGGAGTTTTTATAATATTAATCTTAATAAAATTACATAATTTTTTTATCTTTAATATTTTATAATATTATACCTTCTATGCAGTTCTTTCTTATACCTTCTCATTTAAATATAATTTTTAATTAAGTGTTTCTTTTATCTAATAACTTATTTGACTTTATCTTGTTGAGTTTTATTTTTTTAGTAGGTTTTTAAGTTTATGTACACATAGTTCTTTTATCTAGTAAGTTATATATATATATATATATATATGTATATCTATATATATATATTTAATTTACCTTTGGAAACATAAGACTATAATAACAACATCAAATTTTTTATTTGATTATTTTTATTAATAATTAGATTAATAATAATAAATAATCTATTTAAATTTTATAAAATTAAAATAATTAATTTTTTATTAGCTTTCTTTCTCTCCTCTCTATATATATATATATTTAAATAAAAAATCTTTAAAATCTTTGCTTCTCCCACCAATCAATAACAAATGATCATTAGAATCAATTTCTTCCGTTCGCCGTACCTTCCGTTCCCTGTATATCTCACCTCCCATCCATCCAACCAAACACATCGTAAATGGAGCACCATCATAGCGGTTGTTATTTGGGAATCCGGAATAGCTCCAGTAATATATATTTCGGGAAGAAAATAAACACGATGTATGTGGTGAAATTTGCCCAACCTTTCCGACTTTAGCTATAAAATTACCCGTTCCCGTGATTCCCTCTCTCTCCTTCCTCTAATTTAGCTCATTTTGCCGCTTGTTTCTGAGCAATGGACACGACCATTGAAGAAAATGAAGGAAGAAGGAGGAGTAGATACAGGCAAGAATGGGATGAGGAATATACTCTCGTCGACTACGTTTCTGTTTCAGCATCCTGTAGCATTGCATTGAGTTGAGAGAGTCATAAATATTGCAGATAGATATAATTGCTGATAGAGATAAACAAGGGGTCGTAATGCTTTCGTCGGAGAATCTCGATCGGTTCCTCTTCTCTCTCAGCGGAGCCTTCTGTACTCCATTCTCCGTTTTCATTCAAATTCAGGTTCTCTTTTCTTTTCTCTTCTCCCTTGTTTCGATGCGGCAAATGGTGTGAAAAGCATTAACATTAACATCCATTTACCATTCTTCTACTATTTCATATCTAATGAATCGTTGTGGGTTTGGAAATTGTATTGTTTTACCTTGGGTTATCGTTCGTTTAGATTAGAATCTATGGAACTAAAGAATCGTTTGAAAGTTCTGGCATGGATTAAAGGGAATTTTTGTCCTTGAACTATGTTATATATGTACAAGTTGTCAACAGATTATATAGGCATTGGTCAATAAAAGGAAGTTTGTGGCTAATCAGGATAAACATATATAACCGATCACAACACCATTAGTTAACAGTTGGTGCAGGCTTATGGACGTTTTGTTTTTTTGGGTGTTAGTCAAAGGACAACATTACAGTGAATTTAATACTTGAAGGACAACATTAATTGCTTCAATGAATAATTTAAAATAACCAATGCCTCTTGCGAAATAGTTCAATAGTAAAAATGCCCTTCAACCTTTTTTATATATTGTAAATATGCATATTAACTTTTATATGAATATTTATTTAATCGAAACATTGATACCTTTCCAGAAGTATAATAATTTAAATTAAACAAATTAAATTATTCAAATACATACATTTAGGTGGAAAGTTTCACTTGTGCTTCAAAGGGAGTTTCTGAAAATTGTCACCAGAAAAAAGGGAGTTTCTAAATTAATTTTATAATGCTAGGATTAGCCGCCTAGCTGCTGGCAGTATATAATTAAGTTATAAACTAGTTTGGTTATTTGTGGATTAAAAATGGGAAATAAAGCAAAGCTTTCTCGTTAAGACTTTGGACTAACAGGTGACTCCACTTTACATAGTAGGCACCAATCAGCAGTATTTAAACGCTGCAGACTTTATTTTGAAGTTCATTGTCTCAGTCATTACTGAATGACTGGTACAGAATTTGCATGGCTGTTAAAACTGCTTTGAATAAACCCTGGCCCCTGGGGACCCCAGCGTGATTTTATTTCTTGCAGAAAGTTTTGTAAGCTTCACTAAGGGTTCAAGGGCACATCAAAGTCAATCTGTGGATTTGCATGGTTATTGGATGAAATGGCACTAATTGTAATGAAGGAGTAGGTCAACTTAATATCTGAGTACTTTCTTTGTATATAGCCAAAACATCAGCCATTTGGTGATATAACTTTTGCTTTCAGTTGGTCATTTTAATTAATTTGCCATGAACTGCTGTTCTAAATTCATCTATATTTTTTTGCTTATGAAAAATAATTACATGATACTGTGCCAGTCCAAGCTAAATTTTATGTCTGCTCTGTAGGGATGTGTAATTTGCTTACTTCTTGGTATTGGGTGGGCTATGGCTGCTTTTGTCAGGTACTCATTGACGTTAAACATTGAAGCAATTTAAGTCCATGTTAATGAGATATTTAATATATACATATATATATAATTATTTACAGGAACAGAGAGATAAATAGAATTAAGTACAGTATGTGGAATGGCAACAACTTTGCTTTCCTTTGTCACAATATCAACGAACTTGAGCACTCTAATCAGATCAACCTACCAACAGTAACTGTAATTATGCCACTAAAAGGTTTTGGAGAACACAATGTACACAATTGGAGAAGTCAGGTAACATTCTGACACATGCCTTCAGAACTTTCCTTTTTTGGTACATTCCATTGAATAGAGTTGGGAATTCAGTTTGGGCCCTGCTGCCGGCCAGTTTTCCCATCATTTTACATAGGGCCAGGCTTGGGGAATTGTGAAAAAAATGAGGAAAATGGCTTTCAGGCTCAGGTTTAAAATCTCTGCAAAAAAAAGGGCCACGTCTAGGCTAGCCAAAAGTTCTGCTTTATTTTTTTGTTAATTTTTTTACATAATTTTATTAGGCTGGCTGAACTCACCCTATTTCTGAAGGATAAATATTTTGTTTTTGGATGATGAAAACGAGTGATTAAGAAAAATTTAATTTTGTATTTACAATTTGGACTTCAGAAAATTTATATTTTGTCCTTTAAAACTTGGATTTGTGTTATTCAATTTGGACTTTAAAAATTTTTAATTTCGTCCTTTAGAGTTTAGATTTGTATTGTGCAAATTGGACTTTGGAACATTTATTTTTTATCCTTTGGAGTTTGTATATGTTTTGTTATCATGTGTGATAGGGTTCTATGACTAGTCTAAACAGTTTATTTAATTATTAATTATTTTGTTTATCCTACTATGTTAGTGAGGAGTCAGTTGAGTTAGTCCATGATCTTATTTCTTTAGTCATGGGCATGTTTTCCAAAAATATAGGAAGAGTTATCTGTAATTCGGCATCAATTTATATTTCTAGCTTACTCATGTTTAGGAGAGAAGAAAATTAAGGAAATTATTCTGAGATTATCTTAGTTTCTATTATGCTTTCTTTATGAGATTCTTATAGAGAGAGTAAGTATGAGATGTTACCTTAACAATTTGGTATCAAAGCAAGGATGGTAGAAACACGATCTTCTGTTGCCAACCCAAACACCAACTCAAACCCAGGAGGCATTCATGCACCTGGAGACTCGCTAGCAGTCATAGCAACAAAGCTTGACATGTTGGAGGAACTGAGGGACAAGTTGACTTCTCTGGAAGTACAATCATAGAACAACTCAGGGAAAAAGAAGAGAAGTCACTGAGAAGATGAATCTGAAGAGGAAGGGGAGACATACCAGCGAAACAGAACTCCCTATGCAAAGATTGAATTTCCCAGATTCTATGGCAGTGACCGGCGTGGTTGGGTGTTGAAAGCCGAGAAAATTTTGCTGTATTACCGAACATCGGAGGATGAAAAATTAGAATAGTAGCGATGTATCTGGAAGGGGATGCACTCAATCTATTCTCTTGGATGAACTCGGAGAGGACCTTGCTCTATTGGGAAGAACTGGTGAAGACATCGAATGAGCACTAGGGATCCCTGGAATTCCTAAACCCCGATGAACATCTATGTGGCATCACATAGACGGGAAGCGTGGCAGAGTATAGGCAAGAGTGGGCTTGGAGGGTCGTTCGTGTGATGAATTGGCCTAACCATTGCCTTCTGGTTATGCTTCTGAATGGTTTGAAAGAGGAGCTGAGGATGGAAGTGAGGCTACATAAACCACGGACAGTGTATCGCACCTCCAGCCTTGCACTTGAGATTGAACGGACTGTCGGATCGGGTCGTGGATCTGGACTTAGGGCATCCATGAGATCAACCCAGCCTAATAGCTACAACCAAACCAACCTAATCTTCAGCCATGCCCCATCGTAGCCAATCAACGCCCACATGAGCTCATCAGCGTCATCCCCGGCTTTCCTACATCCATCACCGTCAGTACCTTCGAGACAGAGCGGGTGGGACGCGATGAGGCAGCAGTGGAGGAATGAGGGTCTCTATTACCTATTTGGCGACCCCTTCTGACTAGGCCACCGCTTCACCTCCGCCTCCCTCTCACTACTGGAAGTCGTTGAGGATCAAGCTCCTATGATAGAGGCGTCGATGAAGAATGAGGGTTCTAGCAGAAATTAATTTAACCTTTGTGTTTTCATTAGGAGATTCTCCTTAAGTTTTATTAGTTATATAAGTTAAGATTCTTACTCATTGGATATTCTCCTCAGGCTTTGTTAGTTATACGAGTTAAGATTCTTACTCATACTCTAATGAAGATTTCTCTTTATTAATTTGTGGAGTTAGATTGTGACTTCCACCTTGAGGACAAGGCAGATTTCGAAGGGGGAAGTATTGATAAGTTTCTATGACTAGTCTAAGCAGTTTATTTAATTATTAATTTATTTTGTTTATCTCACTATGTTAGTGGGGAGTCAGTTGAATCAGTCCATGATCTTATTTCTTTAGTCATGGGCATGTTTTCCAAAAATATAGGGAGAGTCATATGTAATTTTGCATCTATTTATATCTCTAGCTTACTCATATTTAGGAGAGAAGAAAATTAAGGAAATTATTCTGAGATTCTCTTAGTTTGTATTCTGCTTTCTTTATGAGATTCTTATAGAGAGAGTAAGTAGGAGAGGTTACCCTAACAATGTGAAACTTAGATTAAAAAAAGTATTATTCAGGCTTTCAGCCTAGCTTTGAGCCCGATCAATTAGGGCCCTGACTTCAAGAAATGACCAGAATTAGATAAACAGAGCTTTTAAGCTTGAGCCTAAGGGCTTGGCCCTTCCATTTCCTAGCTCTATTCTTTGATGATGTCATTCTTTCTAAAAATGCTATTTGTTGCGCATCTTTGGTTCTTTATGGATTGGAAATTGTATATCTAACTTAACTGTTATATGTGCTTATATCAACATGTACTCTATATATTGTGTTTATCCTAAATTTGAAAGAATTCACTACATGTTGCCTAGCTATATCTAATTTCTTATTGAAATTTAAGTTGTGTGATGTGTTTTTTAGTATTTTGCACATTTTATCAACTGTGGTGTTTGACTCTATTCTGTTTTCAAATTGCTGTATGACCATTATGCTTTTTATTTGAGGTTCTCCTTCTGTTATTTTGCAAATGCAGATAACATCTCTTTATGGGGGCTCTCTAGAATTTATTTTTGTGGTAGAAAGCACAGAGGATCCTGCTTACCATGCTATATCACGGCTACTATCAGAATATGAGGTATAAATAATCCATGGAATAGATTAAATTTTTTCCCCCCATTTCAGAGATCTGTTTATAGTTTTGCTGTTATTTTCTACAATCTGTTATAAAAACTCATTTAAGTACAACATTCCCCTCTTTATCCATGCCTGGACGAAGTGAAAAATGAAAATTCCATGTTAAGGCTAGATTATTGGCTTCTTGGTGCAGCGGCAGAGCTTTATTTTTGTTTTGGGCGTCTTTTGATATCTGCACCTGTACCTTACCAACTTTGATGTTACATTGGTTCATGCAGGATAATGTTGATGCTAGGGTTTTTGTAGCTGATTTCGCATCAACTTGTAGTCAAAAAATTCACAATCAATTGGTATGTTACATTTGTAAGGAAATGTAGGGGGCTTTTTCATTTCTGTAGATTGTTTAGGTCGTTCTTTATAGGATAATATTTTTCATTTACACAAGTAATACACACTGTAACCACAAGGGCAGGTTGGAGTTGAAAATATGCGTAAAGACAGCAAATATGTATTGTTTTTGGATGATGATGTTAGGCTACATCCTGGAACAATTGGAGAGCTCACTAAAGAGATGGAGAAAAACCCTAAGGTATAAATTAAAATCCTTCTTTTCTTTTTGTTTATTTAGAGTAGTAGTTTGGCCAAAATAAAAATATAGTAGGGGTTTTACTTGCTTGAATTTTATAATTATGTTCTCAAGTGTTTCGATGCTTAACAGATATTTATTCAAACTGGATACCCTCTCGATTTGCCGTCTGGAAGTCTTGGAAGCTATTGCATCTATGAATACCATATGGTATCCATCTACAACTGTCACAGTATCTCCAATCACTTCTATGCTCTTCCCCCTTTTTATAGGATCGTGTGCTTTATGCATTTCTAGTGATAGATGATTCCCTGTAAGGACTAAGAAGTCTCACTAAATGCATTTAACTGTCACATTCAGAAATCACTACATACTTCATCTGTATTTAAGTAGATAGCTGTTATGATTGTAACATGTCAGTGATGGGCCTGATGGCTTTCCATGTGGCTTTCACTATATCATATTTGCTTAACTTGGTTGATTTTTCCTTTTGCAGCCATGTTCAATGGGCTTTGCGACTGGTGGAAAAACTTTTTTTCTGTGGGGAGGGTGCATGATGGCAAGTAACCTCTACCTTTTGTTTGCTTTGGGTAGCGCATCAGAAAAGGAAAAATATATTTAACTATTCAAATGTCTTCAGATGCGTGCCGATGACTTTAGGCAAGATTATTGTGGTGTAGTCTCAGGACTTCGCAATGGTGGATATTCTGATGATATGACTCTTGCAGCTATAGCTGGTAAATCTTTGATTCTCTCTCTCTCTCTCTCTAAAACAAAGTCCAGATCTGTCTCTGGTTCAAGATACTGGTCCACATTATGTTCTGTATAACTAGCATCTTGGATTTGCGCTGTTTTTTGGACATGAAGTGCCACAAGCTTTCAGTAATCCAAATAGCATTGACTAACTTTTTTTCAGAAGAATTATTTCCTTGTCTTCCATTCCTTTATTCATTTATTTTGACCAAATTCCATTCTATTTTATGGGCCCGTTTGGATAGGATTTTAAAAACGGGCTTATGAAAAAAAAAGGGCTTTTGAATAGCTTATAGAAAAGGGCTTTTGGAGAAGAGATTATGAAAAAAAAAGTGATTTTGAATAGATGAGTGTTTGGATAGTTATTTCCAAAAATACTTTTGTTATTGGTAAATTACGAAAAATGGTATGAGTATTAAATGAAGAGAGATAAGAGATGAAAGGAGAGAGGAGAGAGGGTGTAAGAAAGAAAAGAGAGAAAAAGTAGGAGATGGTGTAAGAAAAAGTAGGAGAGAGGGTGTAAGAAAAAGTAGGGGTAATATAGTAATTGGTTAGTTCATAAATGGTTTACTATTCTATAAGCTGCTCTGAACAGTTTATCTAAAACCTTAGTTTTAAACCATAGTTTAGTTCAAAAGCCCGTTTGAATAAATATGGCTGTTTATTTTGAAATTTCCCCAAACCAAGGTTTTGCCCCAAAAGGACTTTTAAAACCTTGGTTTCACAGAAACCAAACAGGCACTATAATATATTACTATAATGTTGTCCCTTTCAGGGGCTCACAAAGAACTCATCTATTCTCCTCCAGTTGCTGTCTTTCCTCATCCACTTGCAAGTGATCTTAATTTTGGAAGGTTTGTGGTACATACTCATCAAAGTTGTGTGTTATAGTTGTATTCTGTTTGACTTTTTTAACCATGATCAGGTACTGGAATTACTTACGGAAACAAACATTTGTCTTGGAATCATATGTAACAAGAGCTAACTGGATAATGAATCGTGTACTATTTGCTGCTCACTGCTATCTATCATGGGGATTTGTAGCACCATACTTTATGGCAGTGATTCATGTGGCGGCAACATTAAGATTTTATGTCAAAGGCTACTACTTATCTGAGGAAATGGCTTACGGTGATCATTCTACTTTTCCTGATACACACTCACACTTCAATTTTTTTCATGGTAAGTACTCCCTCGTTCTTTTTACAAGAGACATTTAGAGGCTGTTTCAAATTTTTTTGTTGATTTTCCACTTTATTCCCATTTAATTACTCATTAATATCATCGCGTTTATTATCAAGGTAATTGTCGATGAATCTCTTTTATCTATTGGTTAACTTTCCCTCTTTCACCCACCTCTCTCCCCCTCCCCCATAAATAAGGATATTTTTGGAAAAAGAGTTACATTTTTTATATATTTATTGTCTCTAACTAATTTTAACCAACTTTTTGTTTAACAACTCGATTCGATTAATTGTCTCTTATAAAAAGAAATAGGAGGAGTATTATTCATGTCTCTCTGTTTTTTCCTTTGACAAGTTTTCTTGCCATGTTTAGCTATTACATTGCTTGATCACTGTTACAGGGTAAAATTTATGAAAGGTGATGTCTTGTATTTGTATGTAATCTAATGGGGTGGACAATCTTGTTCAAATAATGCAGTAAGATGGCATGAACTATAATATTGATTTTTAAATTTTATGTATTTATAATGGTTATACAAGGCTTGTGAGAGTGAGAAATGCATGATTAAGATAAACTTTACCATGGGGCTTCACCTTCTCATTCCCAGGGTTATCACTGGTCAGCTTCTTAACTGTATGCACTTTCATTGCTCTTTTTTCAATGTGGAACTTGACAAGGATAGAAGTTCATCTGTGCAACCTTTTGTCCCCAGAGGCACCCCGGCTTTCTCTTGCATCCTATAATTGGTGTCTTGTAAGTATTTCTGTAAGCTTCCTTTATATGCGGACTGATTTTACTGAACATGTTAATATATAGGATTCAGTTTGTAGCAAAGGATGTGAAATTACTTGATGATAAAGCTATCAATTGAGCAGGTGTTCATAGCGATGCTGGTGGGTAACTTTCTATATCCTGTATCTGCTGTTCGATCGCGTTTATCTCAACGAATCAATTGGTCTGGTATTCTGTACTATCTGGAAAATGGCAAAGTAAGCCGGGTAAGTTGGTCAATGCTCTGTGTCAGCTTCATTTGAACATTATTTAACTTGCTTATCCTCTACAGATGCAAAACTTCATCTGACTGTATATGTTAGATGTGTAAAACGCACGATTAAGATATATAATTGCTTTCTAAGCAAAATGATAATTGGTAGAGAATTACAGTTCAAAATCATAATCATATACAATGCATTTTCAAAGAACTAAGTGAATTTTTCTTAGAAAGCAATTGAAGCCCAGGGATAAGACCAAATTCCCTCCCTATACATATGAACCACCCTTATTTCCCACCTATCATCTATAATTCCTGTACATGTTTTAATAATCTGGCCTGCACACTATTTACATCCTAACAAATCCTGAATTGAAGCCACCTAGGCATCAGAATCCGACTCAACAATCACTCTTCTGAAGCCCAACCTATGTAGCGTTAAAAATCCGGACCATGCACCCCATAGCTCTGCCTAAAAATGTGTGAAAATTTATGATTTGTAGTAGAACCAACATTGTTTTATGTTCTGCAGATTGAAAGAACAAAGAGAAGCAAGGATATGCGCCCGGTTTTCACAGACTTGGCAGGAAAACGCTTATTTGGAAAGATAGGATTAGCTCGCCAGAATTCATTCCTCGGTTCTTGGTCCAGAAGTTTGGTCCAACGATGTCAACCCAAGAAACATGATACATAGTAGAAAAGGCTTCTAGTGAATAGATTCAGTATCTCTCGTGTCTCGTTGCCGTACTTTTTGAAGCTTCATGAGCAGCATGACCTTTGGAGGAAAAGGACGTTGACAGATGAATTGGTCTTTTATATTGTTTGGGGCATCCATCATTGATTGTAAGGCTGTTTGAATCCTTGTCCCATTTTTCAGCTACCCATTCAAATCATGATTCTTCAGCACAACCATTTTCCCATTTTGCCAGATTTATAATTGCCACCAAAAGTGTGTTTTTACTGTTATTGTGTTTGTTTAATCTCCTGTAGATAGTTTAACTTCTAGAAACACTAGTTTGCCCTTAACCTGAGGGCTGTAATTGTAAATCCACCTTACCATTAGGCCTAGGCTTTCAACTCTTGTGAATACATCAGGGTTTTTTCTTGCAAAGAACACGTGTATTCTCTAATCATTTAACTTGGGATTAGAGCTTCTACCCAACAAAAATGCTATCAAATCCTTTGAGCTCAATTTGACATTTTGTCAATCCTTAAGTAACATTTTCCCAGGCTATTTTTTTTTTATATTCAGTTAAAGGTATCATTATCCTTTAGAGATTCAAAACACACAAGATTTTTTAAATTCTTAAATTAACCTAATAAGTATATTTACTAATATTTAAATTTGTTTTATTTTTTTTATAGGGATTATAAGAATAATACTATTTACTACCTCAATCAATAATTTATTAGTTTTTATAGCTAATTCTCTTTTATCTAAAGTTATTGGGCATCATTTGCAACTCATGTTGACTATTTTCTTACAGCACTTGAAAAAAGCATGCAAGAGATACAAGGATCTCAATTATCTATAAGAGGATCACATAATCGAAATGTAATGTTTTGATACGTAGGAAATTTATGCTTTGATCAGTACATCATTGGGTTGATAGAATGATATAAAAAGTCAAATGTACCCTTTTGTTTATCAATGAAAAATTGATTATAAGGATAAATTAGTAAATTACTTTATCTTTGACATTCTTTTTTATATTTCTGTATGATTGGGTTAGATATTTGAGCATTGAAGAACCCAATTGAAGATAATTCTCCAAAATATATTTTTTTACATTTACATAAATTAAAACTTAAAGACTTCATGGTTAAGCTTCAAAAAATCCCTTCCCCTAGGATAAATGTCTATTGGTTATCTTTGACATTTTTGTTATATTTCTATCCCATTAAAAGTTATTCTCATTTCTATCTAAAATTTACCTAACGGGATGTTTAATAAATTTCATTCTATTGACATTCTCATTCTCTTTTCCATACACTATATATCCGTTATAATTTATTCCCACATAGCAAGCATACCTTTAAAAATTAGCTCCATTATTTGTTTTGTCCATGTTACTATTGCTGTCAACAGTCGTGTCCTATTCTTGATGTCTTAAATTCGTTAACAAGGAGTTGAGTTTGTCAACAAGCACTCTTTTTTTCAGAAATTGTTGACAATTATCTTATTTGGTCCCATAATTTTATAAAGTATATTTTTAGTCTGCTAACCCTAACACTACTAGTCTTAAATAATGATTTTTTATAACAATTATTATTTTAAAAATTAATCTTAGTATGTCAATATTTAAGAATATTTTGTCACCATTTAAAATTTCAATATTAAATTTTTTTGTTAACCTCATCAGGGTTAAAATACTAAAAACACATTTTATAAAACTAAGAGACCAAAAATAAAACCTTATATGGAGGTTTTTTTTTTGTTACAAACCTTATATGAAGTTAAAGGAAAAGAAAAAATCTCATCAAGAAAAAAAAAAGTTTCCTCATCTAATATGCAAAATATTGAGACAGCAGGTAGCTGGTGATTACCACAGGGAACAAAAGTATCCAAGTTGTTGAAGATGTATTAATCACGGGCTGCTTAAGCACCCACAATGGACAAAGGGCTCCTCAATAAGTATCTACGAAAGTTCATTCAATACACAAGAAATAGTAGTAGAAGATTGAGATTCTCAAGTCATGCATATCTAAAAATGTTGCAAACCACTGATCTAGCTAATGCTCCAAATCTCCAATGCAGAAGTCTTCGATCATATCAAAGACTCGAGTTGCATGTTGTGGCCTGCCATGTGGAAAGTAAAGAATCATACAAGAGGGAGAAGAGAGGACATTAAAATAAGAATAGAATAGTGGCTTACGAATTTACAGATAAGAAAATGGAACAGAAATACATTGATAATCAAGCAGTGGATCAAGTTTGAGATGGGCATGTTCTTAACGGATCATGCTGGCAATGCAGAGGTATTAATAGACAGAGTTCTAATTAGAATTAAATGGCATTCTTGAAGGTCTCAGAATGTGTTGGCAAGAGGGATTTTGACAAGTGGTGATCGCAAGTGATTCTAGAGAATCAATCAACAAAATTAGAGGAAACAATGCCTTTCATCACACAGGGAACAACCTTATTGACAAAATCAGGATCTCACTAGGGAATGTGACATTGTTTGTTAATTATATTTATAGGAAAGCAAATATATGCTGAATTGGCTTCCTAAAGCTGCCCATGAACTCAATGTTAACCTTTTTATCTTCACTAACCTAACCCTGCTTAGGATGTAGAAGGGTTTTGGAGTTAAATATATGATAGTATGACACTCCCTGTTTCTTTTATCAGGTTCTCCCTTAGCTTTTTAGTTAAAAAATAAAAGGGGTTCTAATTTGAACCATGTACCATTTTTTATAGACATCTTAGGTCATCCCTAGATTCCATGGCGGAGGCACACTTACCATGAAATAACAAAAGCCTATATGGGAGCATGGATGGTAGAGTATGTGAATGGAATGAAGATGCTGAGATTACAGTGTAGACATTATGCAAGGAATTATTTGGCTTGCAAAAGGAACTTTACCGCAGAATTGTAGTCAGATATCACACATTGTTTATCTTTTTGCTACATGACAAAAGCAAATCTTTGAACCTAACCACCTACATCCTTCAGTAAGAGCACAACTAATAGCAAGTGATAGGAAACCGATGGCCTATACTAGTTTATTCTAGGAAGTTATTTGTGTTTTATTATGTGTCTTGTGTTAATTGTTACAAATGTCCAGTGTTGGTCACATTATTGTCAGTTTATTATGGATAGGAAAAGGTAGTTATTTTCAGTTTATGTGCTAGGCTATAAATATCATATATGTATTCTACCAAAGACATGGATGAAGTATTTTTTGGTTTCATTGAATCTCTTCTTTCTTCTAGAATTCAGATCCTAGACTAGATTTCCTTTTCTCCCTCTCTAGAATTTCAGATTCTGGTTCTAGAGTGTCTTTTATTCTTCCCTCTCCTTTCTCTCCTCTCCACCCCTTTCTCTGGAATTACAGATTCTGTTTCTAGAGTTCTTCTTCTCCTCTCTTTCTATTCTCTCTCTTCCCCATTCTCCTATTTCTAATTCTATTTTCCAGATTCTAACAGCAAGTGAATCTGAAAGATGGTTGTGGCAATGTTTCTACTTCTTCAGTTGTAAGGTGGAAAATATACAAACACAAATATACAAGTTGTGGTCAAACCTTTGTTGGCTAACCTAAGCAACTAAACCTGTACAGCAGCATGCTTCAGTTTTTGTTATTTTCAGTTATGTACCAGATAGGAACCAAGAATAGTTTATGCCTTTATAGGAAGAATATATTTAAAATATTCACTTAAGAAATATGGATAGAGGGGAAATGAGAAAAGTATAGTGGTTACTTTACCAAGAGGTAAAGAGGAATATCTCAAAGCAAAAATATACATACCCAAAAAACCCTTCAGTTGAATCATCTCCTGCATGTGTTAGAATGGCATCGCCACCTGGATGTTCCTCTACATATGAGGTCACATCATAAACCTGCAGAAGATAAGGCACAAGTAAATGTAAATTATGCATGCATCACCACCTGGAGGGAGAAAATGCAAAATTGTTGTAGAAGCATAGAATGTAGTCTAAGGATTGACTGGTAAATTGAAGAAATAATTTAGAGATGCCTTTTGGCTTTGACCAAAAACTTCATGTATGTGACACAAGCTATACGGATTAGAGCTTCTTCTTGTTTCAAGTTTGTAAAGGTTCCTAAAGCTGCAATATAAGGCCATACCTTGTTCTTGATTATTATCCAGCAGTCTGTTCTCTTGTTATGCAATGAGACTTCTGCTCTGCTGTAGCTTTTTGACGCCTAAGAGTACAAGTGAGCATGCAGGACCCAACAAAATTAATCTAATGTCTATTTAGCATGTTTAAAAAGCATTCAAACTTACATTTGAACTCCTCGTAGAATTCATTTGGTGCCTTCCAGTGCTAAAACTATTTCAATGGTCATACCCAAAATCTCCAAACCTAGATACACATAATTACTTGAAAAGTATATGATTTGCATACTTCCATCTTACAAACTAGCTTCACATTCTCAAAATAAAAGGAAAAAAAATGAATGATACGTCCTCATCCAAAACAAAGCAGATCCTATCTTTCCATTCAAGTAAATTTGAACGTGGAAAATAGATGGATCGACTACACAAAAAAGCCTTTTCAATTTGAATGATACGTCCTCATCCAAACCAAAGCAGAGCCACAGAAGCATCTACAAAACGTTATGATCCAACTTCTTTACTACTATCAATTTCCATCCTAAAGTACTAAATTGTAAAGTTCTTGTGCTTTCTCATAAAGCCAAATGAAAAGTTGATTCAAAGGATTTGAAGTTACATTATTTTCATAACCTGTTATTTAGGCATCCATGCAAAACACAAACATCAACTAACAGTCACTGGGAAGCCAAAGCCAAAGACGCTGATCCAACTTTGCACCCAATTCAACTAAATCAGAAGCCTCAACTAAGTTTTCAAGCCATATCATCTATGAGTTTGTTTATTTGCAAGTATGGACTAAACATAGAATCCTTAAAAGTCCACCAAATGGTGAAAAAATAGTAAAGAGACAGTAACTATTGACTATTCAAATGGTTTTCACCTTGATCCGAATCAGACTAAAACAAAGCTGGAGTTTTACACTCTTGCTCAGTTACTATTTTTTCTCAAATAGCTAGTGGCAAAACAGAAACCAAAATGAACGAACCTGAGGGTTCAAATTAAACAATGTAGTATTTGCTCCCAAAGAAACGAAAGAAAAAGCGTTAAACTAACAATTTCCAACAACAACAAATACCTTGTTAGCGTTTAAGTTGGACTGATCTTTTCCCGAATGCTCTGAGGAGAGGAAATAATTCAGAAAGTGATTTAGATACACTTCATAAACCACCAAAAGTATGCAAAGAATTGATCGAAAATTACGAAGGAGTAAAAATACGAACTAGATTTGCGGTCTCGCGGCGCGAAAACAAAAAGACTCAGCAAAAAGCCAAGAACCAATGCCAAGGCAACTATGACCATCATACTTTCTCGAATTCGGCGTTTCTAATGCCTAATGAAGTCTGAATCCAAGAAAAAAAAAAGGACAGGATTAAAGTAAAGCCGGGAATGAGAGTTGAAATGTGGTGGAAAGGTAAGAATGAATGCATACAATAATCTACAGAAATTTACGTGATCTTACAGTAATTGAGCAGCGAAAGCTGCCGGCTACGGCTAGAGAGGCTCAAGGTTTCTGAAGATTGCAATTGGTTATGACATGTGACATTGTGCGTGTTTCTGCGGGCTAGTGTTGATTCTAGGTCCGTTGCGGTTGCGGTTGCGGACAGGCAAATAATGTGAGGTAAATTAAAATTGGCAAGAAAGGATCTAAAGAAATAATTTCCCAAAATTTCTAATTTATAAATCAAATTTTGAATAAATTCTATTTACTTAAATAATTACTAGTACATTATATTTGTTAAACAATAAATTGTAATATTAGTTATATATTATGTAGGTTATTAGGGAAAATGGTTTAGTGTGGTGATCTGGCATATAGAATGTTTATAAATATAACATATGGAGACTCCTGTAGTCGCACAGATCATTATTGCATATCAATAAAGTTTAATTGTTCTGCACTCTCTTTCTTCACATGGTACCAGAGCACATGGATCCGTGGGCCACTTTTTTCATTGTTGAAGTAGGTTCATGATCACAGAGGCATGTTGCCTCGTAAACCCACGTGGGTTTCAAGATTCATTTCGCGACTCATCTCTATTTCATTAGGAGACAAAAGGACTGGAGATTACGTTCTTGTTAGGGCTCCGGCCAGTCGTCTCCTCTGTTCAAAATAGCCGCTGCAAGACAAGGAATCTTACATAATATTGAGTAGCTTTTAGAAATTGCTGCCACAACTAGTAAGGAGTCATTTTCTCTGTTCAGAATAGCTGCCGAAAGACAAAGAATCTGACATAATCGTGAAATCAAGTGAATCAAGTGATTCAAGCGATTTTTCCTTCCTCTGTTCAGAAATCACCAACGCAATGGGTCTTGCGCAACAGATTGACGACAAAGGCACTCAGTCAAGTCATTCTTGAAATCTTGGTCAGGATTTCAAAGGAAGATCGCTTCCTGTTCCCTTACCGTGGAAGGTACGTTCTCCGGTCAAATCCTCACATACTACACACATTGCAAAGCCGTTGAAAGGCCAACATAATGGGAAAAAATGATCACGCTTTAAACTCTGTTATAGACTTCTCTCACCCGTTATATTTGCATCCGTCGGACACTCAGATAGCGATTCTTGTCCCACAAACTAGGAGGTATGGAGCAGGACAATCCGACTAGCACTTCACGGGAAGAATAAGTTAGGCTTTATCGATGGCACCTGCACCCGTGAGATGCAGGACCCAGCCCTTCAAAGTATATGGGATCGTTGTAATTCTGTTGTTCTTTCTTGGTTGATTAATTCAGTTGAGAAGCATATCTCCACTGGGTTGGTGTTTTCAACTACCACACAAATAGTTTGGGTAGACTTGAAAGAACGCTTCCATAAGACTGATAGGGCCAGAATATTTTCTCTACATAAGTCTATCACTTCGCAGACTCAAGGAACTATGAGTGTAGCAATGTACTACACAAAGTTGAGGGATCTTTGGGATGAATATGATTCTTTAGTCCCTTTCCCGTCTTGTGAGTGTTCTTCCACACAACAATATTCCAGAGCCCTACAACAACAAAGACTCTTGCAGTTCCTTCTTGGGCTCAATGACAACTTTGACAATGCAAAGAGTCAACTTCTTCTTCAGTCACCGTTACCTTCTTTAAACCAGGCTTTTTCCCTAATTTTCTAAGAGGAATCCCAGAGGGAAATCACTTCTCGGTTGCCTGCTCATCCATTGGAAGGGTCTACTATGGTGACTCGGGAAGGACGACAAGGAAGAGGAAGAGGCCGTGGAAGAACACATGATGAGTGTTCTCATTGTCATAGAAAAGGACACAAGAAAGAGACCTGCTATCACCTTATTGGCTTCCCTTCCAACTTCAAGGGGAGACAAACCACAGACGCTTCTGCTACTTCATTTCTTCAATGTGATAATTCTTGTTCTTCTTCCCAGAATCAACATTCATCAGTTGCTGCTGTCTCAGAACATCAACCAATTTCGCAGTCACAATATGATCAGATACTCCAAATCTTGAAGAAGCCTGATATTATTGTTGTGGGAGCTGCTACTGACTATATTGACGAACACATCTCAGGTATTGTTAATACTCTGCCTAATTCTCCCTTTGACACTAATTGGATTATTGACTCAGGGGCAACCTGTCACGTTGCCTGCAGTATCACCATGTTTGATACTATTCATAGGTATGTTGGTCCCCTAGGAGAATCCTAATGCCAAATGGTAACACAATGCTGGTCACACATACTAGCACAGTCAATATTACAGATGGAATTGTCCTTAGAAATGCTTATTTTGCTCCTGGCTGTTGTTTTAATCTCATATCTGTGTCATGGTTAACTGCTGATATGGATTGCATAGTATGTTTTTATCCTGAGTATTGTGTTTTGCAGGAAACCTTAAGTGGGAAGGAAAGAGTGATTGGTAGGAAAAGTTCTGGACTATATGTGATAAATAGGGATATGAAGTCTGACACTATTATGCCTATTCAACAGCAAGAACCACTTAATTTTCCCCAGGACATTTGGCATAAAAGACTAGGTCATGCTCCCATAGACAAATTAAAACATCTTGATCTCATTAGGACTGAGGTTCCCGTTGTTCGTCAAGATAAATGTGACATTTGTGCCCGCTCTAAACAAACACGTTTACCTTTTACTTCTAGCTCTTCTAGGACCAGTCGTTGTTTTGAATTACTTCATGTTGATGTATGGGGACCATATAGAAAACCTACATATAAAGGGTTTCGTTATTTTCTTATTGTTGTTGATGATTTCTCACGATGTACATGGACATTCTTGTTGATCAATAAACATGAAGCTATTTTCCATTTAAAGAATTTCTTTGCTTTTGTTACCACTCAATTTTCTGCTTCAATTAAACGACTGTGAACTGACAATGGGCTTGAGTTTATTAATCATGATTTAATGTCATATTTGCTTGATAGAGGGGTAATTCATGAAACCACTTGTCCATATACTCCCCAACAAAATTGGGTAGTTGAACGAAAGTATAGACATTTGTTAGATGTGGCACGTAGTTTACTTTTTCAATCTGGAGTACCATTGAAATTTTGGGGGGAATGTATAGCCACTGCTACTTTTCTCATTAATAGAACTCCTTCTAGGATTCTAGGTTATAAAACCTCTTATGAACTTTTATATGGTTATCCACCTGACTTATCTATGATTAGGGTCTTTGGGTGTCTTGCTTACGCCACTAATTTGCATGTGCATGACAAATTTAGTCCCCGATCAGATCCATGCATTTTTATGGGTTATTTAGATGCACAAAAAGGCTTCCTATTATATAATATTAAAACTGCGTCTATGTGTGTTAATCGCCATGTTGTTTTTCTTGAATCTAAATATCCTTTTCGAGATTCTACATGCATCAATCAAGGGGGAGACAACTGTAATGATAACATGATTGATCCATTTAAACTTGACTCCTTATCATTTGATGAGTCTCCTCCAATTCGCATATCCGAAATTGAACCATACACCACACATGGCACACATCTTCCCCATACAAGAATAAATCTAAATGAGTCAAGTCATGAAACAAGTGTGAGGCCTCCTGGTGTTAATAGACCAGTGTGTGAGAGGAAGCCACCTACGTTGATGCAAGACTATCACTGCACAGTAAGGACACAAAACAGAATTCTGTTTGGTTATGCATGTATAGCAGATCAGCCAAAGCACAATGTTATAGGTAAAAGGAAGGTAAAATATCCTTTGGAGTCGCATTTATGTTATTCAAATGTTTCTTGTGATTATAAATTGTTTTTGTCCAAAATTGATAGCATTGTCGAGCCTCGCAGTTTTGAGGAGGCCGCCCAAGATCCAAAATGGGTTGATGCCATGCAAAAGGAAATACAAGCATTGGAAGAAAATGGTACGTGGCAATTAGTTGACCTACCTAAAGGTAAAACACCAATTGGGTATAGGTGGGTATATAAGGTAAAATATAATTCAAAGGGGAATATTGATAGATTCAAAGCTAGGTTGGTTGCTAAGGGTTATAGTCAACAAGAGGGAATAGATTATTTTGAAACTTTTTCTCCTGTCATTAAGATGGTTACTGTTAGAATTGTACTTACCCTTGCCGTTAGGAATGATTGGGCCCTCTTTCAAATGGATGTGTACAATGCTTTTCTCCAAGGTGACTTGGAAGAAGAGGTATACATATACATGCAAATGCCACAGGGTTTTGAGGACTTGCAAGGTAACAAAGTATGCAAGTTGTCAAAATCATTGTATGGGCTCAAGCAAGCTTCACGGCAATGGAACATTAAACTTACTAATGCATTGTTGGATGGAGGTTTTGAGCAAAGTAAATATGATTATTCTCTGTTTATTAGAAAGAATGATTCTGAAATCACCTTAGTTCTAGCCTATGTAGATGATCTAATTGTGACTGGAAACAAATTGGACAAAATAAATGAAGTTAAGCAGTTTCTGCATAACAAATTTAGAATAAAGGATCTAGGAGAGCTTAAATACTTCTTAGGGATAGAGGTAGCAAGGTCACGTAAGGGTATAGTACTTAATCAAAGAAAATATACACTGGATATTATTACTGACATGGGATTATCTGCTGCTAAGCCTCTTACAGTTCCAATGGAGAAAAACATGAGGTTGAGGGCAAGACCTGAGAAAGAGATTGATAATCCATTGCTGCCTCAGCCCGCTACATATAGAAGATTGGTAGGAAGATTATCTTACTTATCTATGACTAGGCCTGATTTATGTTTTGTTGTGCAGGGACTTAGTCAATTTATGAGTGCACCAAAGAAATCTCATTACAATGCAGCTGTAAGGGTTGTTAGATACCTTAAGCATCAGCCGGGACTTGGGATACTATTGGCAGCAGGACATCCTACTAAGTTGGAATGCTTTGTTGATTCAGATTGGGGAACATGTCCGGACACCCGTAGATCAGTGACAGGGTATTTGGTCAAGCTTGGAGGATCACCGATATGTTGGAAGTCAAAGAAACAATCAACTGTCTCCAAATCTTCAGCAGAGGCAGAATATAGAGCAATGAGTCAGGCGGTATCTGAAGTAGTATGGACTTCCAGGTTATTAAAGGATCTGAAAGTGCAGAATCTGGAGCCTGTGCAAGTGTACTGTGATAGTCAATCAGCTATATACATTGCAACAAATCCAGTTTTTCATGAGCGTACGAAGCATATAGAGGTAGATTGTCATTTTGTGCGAGAGAAACTACAAGAAGGTGTGATTAAACTTGAGCATGTAAGGAGTAAAGACCAGCAAGCAGACATTTTGACTAAAGTTCTTGGGAAAGAAGATAATGGTAGAATTTTATGCAAGTTAGGAACTATAGATATATATAGTCCTAAACTTGAGGGGGAGTGTTAAACAATAAATTGTAATATTAGTTATTTATTATGTAGGTTATTAGGGAAAATGGTTTAGTATGGTGATCTGGCATATAGAATATTTATAAATATAACATATGGAGACTCCTGTAGTCGAACAGATCATTATTGCATATCAATAAAGTTTAATTGTTCTGCACTCTCTTTCTTCACAATATTTATTATGAATTAATTCATTTTAATATATTTTAAATCCTAAAAATAAAAATTAGGATGTCCCTAATTTATTTACACCTACAAAATCTATATCATATTAAGGCATGGAGGAAATATGACAAATGAAATCATTCAAAGTTTGGCAGATAAACATGGCTCAAAGTCGTTAGTCTTGCATACGGGCTCCTATTGAAAAACATATGCCAAGGTGCTACAGAAGACAACAAAGCTCAAGCAAATGAAATCATCCACGCATGTCTGTCTACATCAACTTGGGGAAGCAGTTGATCGAGGAAATTCCTTCACCAAATCTTCAGCTTCCACAAATGAAAGTTTGTGCATGAACCATATCTGATCGGGTTAGACATCAATCTAAAATTTAGTCGGGAGAAAACCTCTAGCTGAACAAGACAATCATAGTTTTGTCTAATCCAATTTGGACTAGATCGAACTTGATCCATTAGTCTGTCTTGATTTGTTGATGCAATCTATAACTTCAATCTTTTCAATGTTTTCCCTTCTTTTTCTATTATAGGAGGCAATATTTCAACTTAATAAATATAATTAAGACAATAAAAAACACATACGACCATATAAAATACATCCCAAAATATTAAAACTTAATTATAAATCTGTAAGAATCTCCATCAATATTTAAAAACAATAAAAAAACAAACTTCAAGAACTTGCCATTTTAATTTTTTTAAAACAAACAAGAGGAGATATGATGTTTAATCCTTTTTCTACACTACTAGAAGTAAAGCATTCTTCAGGAAGAAGACAGTTAAGAGCATCACCCATTTGCAATATGAAGAAACTGTGGAAAGAATAAGGGTAAGAATTAGAACTAGATTCTGCAAAATCTTCAACCTCACACAGAGACACCACGCCATGACGCGCACAACCGATGGTAATGGTAATAACATCCATTAGAACCTCGCAAAAGGCATCTCCAAGAACAGTACGGATTCCTTTATCCCCACAACTTCAAATGAACAACAGAAAATGTCGCAGGAAAATCCCAGAAACAAAATCATAACACGTAGATATCAAAAAGGCCAAAAATCACGGTTTCACACTCACATCTTGGCCTTCGTGATACTGTTTCCTGTATAATTACACTTGCTCACTTTTTTTTTATAAAAAAAATTTAAGTAAATTCAATACTAATCTTCTATCAAGATTAAAGTAAAATCTTAGAAAAAATATTTATAGAAGACTTATGAGATTGTCTATCAAAAGAATTCTGACAATAACAATAAGAATTGAACTTACATCTTTATAAGATATAATTCTATTCTTTATTATTTATGCTGATTATTCCTCACTTGTTCACTTTTCAACCAAAAATGAAACCTTTTGATTTAAGATTCGATATTCCACCGAAACCGAAAGCCAGATCACCTTACACACACACATGTTAGATATTTATTATTATAACGTATTTAGATATTAATTAGGATAATTAATAAATATTTCTGAGTGTGACCTGTAGTCATTGGACCTAGTCCAAGGAGGGTTATTGACTCAATTTATTTAAGGTTAATTTTCTGATGGTGAAAATTAACAACAATTCATTGAGTGTGATATCTCTTTTCTGAGTCTCGAGCGAAACCCTATTCTCAACTCGCTTTTAAAGGTTTCTTACTGGTGACGGCTGAAAACAAGTTGCCATCGCTATGCCTAATCACCAGCTGGAAGAACCTGTTTATCTGACAGTGTTCTCTTTTGACAGGTATCCTAATTGATCCCAGTTCTCCTCAGATCAATCAAGCTAATGGCCAGAGATAACTTTAAATCTTCTGCTGCATCTTATATAGGTTTATATTTGAGTATGATATAATCTGAATTGATTGTATTACTTTTGAGATATTTATTTTCTAACATGTGGTATCAGAGCCTTGTATAGATTATCTATAATGTTGATGTATTATGCTGATTTAAAGAGTATTTGATTGGCGCAATAAAATAATCTAATATAATAATCTTAATTATAACATATTAGGACAGATTAAGTGATTGTTATTATATATATTCATTTAATATTTTTTATATGTCATATTTAACATGTTTTATTATAATTAAGAAAAACTATAAATCCTATTAATATTACTTTAAAATTTAATAATTTTTTAATTTTATCTTTATTTAATATATACTCTACTATATTAATACAAAGTTAATATAATAAAAAATAAAAAATAAAATTATATATTTATATAAAAAATTAACAAAAAAATTATTTAAGAACCACTGTAACAATTTAATATCATATTCCCCTATTCTAAAATTTCGCTGCATCCAGGGGCTAAAATGAAATGAACTTTTATGGGTGAAAAGTTTGATCCTTGTTCTTTTTCTTATTTTTAATTGAAAATGGCTAACCGTCACTGTAGCTTCAACCAGCAGTCAAAACTCTGGACACTGCAATTGGCCCACCCTTTACCCATTGGTAGTCATAACTCCAATAATTAGAAAACATGCTTATTATCAATAAGGTTAATCCGAATGATAAGTAACTCAATATTATTTAAACGAGATCTTAAGTTCGAGTCTTAACATATACAGAAAATCTTTGATGGGAGATTTATCCATTATAACTAGGTGCGCGATATGGATCGAATCTGGATATAGTCGGGGTAAAATTCAATTGAATCGGGTGGATTAACAAAAACATGTTTATTGTTAAAACACCTTAGTTTTTTTATGATTTTTTCACTTATTAATATAAATATTGATATTTATATTGATTGGAGTTATTAATTCCTGTATGAAATTAGCAGATTTATAATAAAAATAAGGTAATTAATAATAAATATGAAAAAATTAACAATTCATATAAATATAAATATCAATGTCTATATTAATAAGTAAAACATATAGATTTATAACAACAATAATACGATTAACAACAAACATGTTTTTTAAAATTCTGACCATAAATGGGCTAAGGTCCGATCGATTGCTAGTGTCTAGAGGTCTAATTGGTTGCCAGGCCCAGGGCTTTGGTGACAGTTGGCCGCCCTTTTTAATTAAAAAATAAGAAAACAAACCAAGGGGTAAATATGCCTTTTCACCCATAAAAATGTTAATTTTATTTTAGTCCTTGAGGTGGAGTGGAATTTCATAATTATTTTGGGGGGAATTTGACATTAAATTGCTACCATAATCCTTAAATATGTTTTTTTTTAAATTTAATAATATTACTCATAAATAGAAAAAACTCTCTTATCTGGCTTATAGATAAGACCATAGGAGTACTTTCTATGAATCAATATTTAGAGATATATACTTTCCATGTTTTGGCTTATATAGTTAAAAATTAAATAAAAAAATAATATTATATACTTATATATTAATATATATATAAATACAAATTAAGTCATCAAATAATTTTAAAATAACATAAATAGTTAATTTCATAATAAATTAACAAACTTTTATAATTTTATATGTTTACTTTTATATTGATTATTTTAGATAACAATAAAATCAGCAATATGTAAATAAAGGTTAAAACGAAAATAAGGAAGAAAATAAAGATACCTATCATTCAAAATTTAAATTGTAAAACTGTGAATTTTTTTTAACTAAAGTCAAACAGTGAGGGGAGTGCTTCGGTGAATGTGTGCGGTTGTGGTTAATTATTGGTAATTAAATTTATTTATATTTAAAAAGCAATGGTCAAAGGAGCAAAAGAAAGATAATAAAAGAGTAATTATGTAATTGCCTGTCCCCTTTCGCTTCTCCAGCAAAGTAAATCCGGCATATTCGAGGGTCATGCCACCATGGTTAGCAAATGGTCCCACTATTCAGGTTTCATCATTTGATTTCTCGACCAACTTTTTTAATTATTTATGTTGTTTTTACAGAAAAAAAAAATCATAAAGGTAGACAGTATTTTGTATGGTTCTTCTTTTTCCTCTTCCTCTTCCTTCTTTTCTTTTTCCTCCTTATCTTCTTCTTCTTCTTCTTCCTCTTCTTCTCCCCCTCCTCCTCCTCCTCCTCTTATCCATCTCCTTCTGCTCCCCCTTCTCCCCCTCCTCCTCCTTCTTCAATGTAACAATACTCTTATCTCATATACTATCTAGCTTTTCAAAACTCGATCTGGTTCCCGACTTAAAAGGCACTTCTTACCAGTTCAATTTGGCTCAACCTTTGAAATGAATTTCAACTAGGAAACAATCCGTTAAAAACTCTAGTCGACAGTCCAGCCGATTTGGCCATCTGGTCTGGTCTAAGTCTAAAAATATTGGTTTTCATCTTTATTCCTTTTCGGATAAAGTACATTTAATTAAATGGAATTTTTTTATAAAAATAAAAAAGTAAAAATAAAACTAAACTAAAAATAAATTTTAAAAATTTATTTAATAAGATAAAAATAAATATAAAAAAATTTAAAATATCTTTTTTATAATTTGAAAAAAATTAAAATTATTTAAAAAATTTACAATTAGAATAAAATAATTTTTAAAAAATTTATTTCTATTTTATTATCTTAATTCTTAATTTTTTTAATAGAATTAAAATAATATAAGAAAATAAAAATTATTTCTATAATATTAAATAAGAGAATTAAAAAAAAATATTTTTACTTCCCCTTATTTCCCTCCAATCAAACATAAACATACAATAAACCATTTGATTTGCCTTTTTCATCTCCATCACCAATGATTTTCATATCCAAACTACTATAAATAATATTTTTATTATTTTTTAATAGATATTACATTTGTTATTTATAAATTTTATATTTTTTATATAAATATATATTTATCTTAACATCGTCATCTTTATTATTCAAACACGGTGACACTCCATAGCTGGAGGACGGAAGGACTAGGTTTCCAAATCGCGCGACTTCACCATTACTCTCGGCCCCTGTTTTCAAATTAAGTTGTTTCTTTCTTTCCTACAGCAGGGTCATTTCAGTCTTTTTGCTCCAGAAATTAATTTTATTTTAGTCTAGAAAGTACAGTGAAATTGGAGATCTTTATGAAAGCTATGGGGAATAAATTTACTACAGTTATTTCTACTTGACAATTTTTCCACTTATATTGACATTTTTTATATCCAAATTTATCATTATATCTTACTAATTTATTTGTAAGATTTTTTAATAATTATATTTATATTTTAGATCCTATTCTCTTACAGATGATTGACACTTGGGAGTAGTAACTCGTAAAATAATAATGGTCCCATCTTTTTCTTATTAATAAGTAATAAAGAAAAAAAATACATTGAAGATATGCACCATTATCATTGTCTTGAACCAGTAAAATAACAAACTTTGATGTGTTATTTATAATTTTATAATTTTATTGTTAGACATTTTTAAATTTAACATCATTGTACATAATTTGTTATTTAACTCTCACGACATTTTCTAATATTAATAAATTATTTTTAAATTATTTTGGTAAATATTAAAATAGAAAATTGTTTGTGTGTGAATGTATGTGGTTTTTTTATACAAGTGAATATATGTTGTTATTTTGAAAAAAAACATTTCCAACAACCCAAAATAAACCTGGACCAAAAAATCGTTCGTGTTTTAGATATGCCCGATATTAGTATTGCTTAGGAGGAAGGGAGATTTCGCCATACCCTTAAATCATGGGTAAGCCCAACCCCTTTCTAAAAATTTTTGTACAAAAAAAACTACTCCTAAAAGGTAGAGTAGGAAGAATATTATTTTATTACTCTTGATATTACTAAATAATTGTTTAAATAAAAATATGATTATAACATATTTAAATAAGAACAATGCAGCAATTAACTCCTAAAATAAATGATTGAATTAATATAACAACAATCATAAATTAATAAATAACTTAACGCTATTTTTTTGCTATTTATTTTTTAGGTTCTTAGAATTCAGCTGCAAGCAATATAGAGTTGAAGATTTTTCAAATATTTATTGAAGATTCTCCCAAAATCACCTCCAGCATGTTTTGAATCAAATTTCCAACACTGCCCCTTAATTCAAAATCACTCACTCCAAGTAAACTTTTATAATACACATGCCTCTGAGTTGGTAGTATTTTGGTAAGAATATCTAAAACTTGAATTTTAGTACTGTAGAACTTCATAATTAATTTTCCTTTTACAACTAAGATCTATGTGCTTGGTTCTTCCATGAAATACTGGATTTTTTGTCATTGCAATATTAATTTGTTGTCACAAAACAACTCAGTTCCTCCTTCTTGCTCTTGTTGCAAATCATCTAACATTCTTCTAAGCCAAATACACTGACTTGTTGTTGTGTTAGCTTAGATATACTTTGCTTGTGCTGTTGAAAGTGCTATAGTAGCTTGCTTTTTTGACATCCAAGTGATGCTCCTAAACTCAAATTAAAAATATTTCCACATGTGTTTTTTCTATCATCTAATGATCTTCCCCAATCACTGTCACTAAACCCAAACAACTTAAACTGAGTCATGTGAGTGTACCAAATTCCCTAGCCTACTGTTCTAGCAACATATATTAGAATTCTTTTTGCCACACCATAATGCTCCTTAGATAGATTGCACATAAACCTTAACACAACACCTACTGAAAAGGATATATCCGGTCTAGTGTGTGTTAGGTACATTAAGCCACCAACGAGACTTTTGTACAGCTTTTGATTTACTTTTTTAGCTCTATCTCTTGCTGTAATTTTAGCTTTAGATTCATTGGATTAGGCTTTATTATCCAATTTAGCATATTAAACTTTCTCAACAGCTCTGTTGCATATTTCTTTTGACAAACAAAATTCCAGCTTTAACTTAAACTATCTCGAAGCCCAAAAACTAATGTAACCAGCCTAAATCTGTCATTTCAAACTTGTTCATCATGCATCCTCTAAATTCTTCTAACAAAGATATATTTGAGCTCATATAAATTATATCATCTACATATAGGCAAACAATCATAAAATAAGTACCTTGCCTGTTTATGTAGAAAGTGAGCTCATTTTCACCTTTTGCAAATCCATTATGCTGGAATTAGCATTAATCTTGCTATACCAAGCCCAAGGAGCTTGTTTTAGGCCATAGAGTGCCTTTTTTCATCTTGTAAACCTTCTCTTTTCCTTGGACTTCAAAACCTTCAGGTTAGACAACATAAACTTCTTCTTCAAGGTCTCCATTAACACATGCAGATTTGACATCAAGTTGGTACACATTCCATTTATGTTAGGCTACAAGAGCTAAAAGCAATCTCACCGTTTCAAACCTTGCCATAGGTGAAAAAGTCTCTTTGAAATCAACTCCTTGTTGTTGAGAATATCCCTTTACCACAAGACGAGCTTTGGGCTTTTGTATGCTTCCATCTGCATGAAGCTTTGTTTTAAAGACCCATCAATCACGTTATTTCCTTCTAGTAAATCTGTTAGTTCCCAAGTTGAATTATTTTCTATGGTTGCAAGCTCCTCCTTCGTTGCATTCATCCAAACTTATTCTCTTGCTACCTCTTAATAAGCTATTGCATCATAAGCTAATATAGCAAATTCATCATTTTCATAGATCTCTCTCAAGGATCTAAACTTCCTTGGTAGTGTCTCATCTGATGATTTTGCTTGCTAAGTTTGAACTGCCTTTTGATGGTGTATTTGTTGAACTACTATTAGTTGAAGTGACTAGGTTAATTGAGGCTGAAATATCTTCCTCAATTAAAGGTACATGTAATGAGTCTTTCTCGCTATTTGCAATGTTATCACACCAGTTCCAGCCTGTATCTTGATTAAACAGTACATTTCTACTAATAAGTATCTTTTGATCAACAAGATTATACATCTTATATGCCTCAGACTCATAACAATAACCAATAAAAATATATTTATGAGACTTTTCAACAAGTTTTTGGTGATTTTGTAAGTTAATTAAGACATAACAAATACACCCAAATACTCTTAGATGGCTTATAATAAGTTTCCTCCCCTTCCATGTTTCATATGGAGTGCGATTTTGCACAACTTTTATAGGGGAGAGATTCAGCAAGTATATCGCTGTTGCTACAGCTTCTACTCAATAGAAATTTGGCATACCTTTCCCTTTCAGCAAACTTCTTGCCATCTCTACAACCATTATGTTCTTACATTCTGCTACACCATTTTGTTCTGGATTGTATGGTGCTGTCAATTTATGCCTTATGCCATTCTCTTCATAAAAGTGGTTGAATTCATTTGAGAGAAATTCACCGCCTTTGTCTGTGTGTAGAACTTTAATATTTGCTCCATTTTGCTTTTCCACCATGGCTTTGAATTTCCTAAAATTCACAAATATTTTTTATTTGGATTTTAGGAAATAAACCCAAATCATCCTGCTGAAATTGTCAGTAAAAAGAAGAAAATAATAGCTGCCATCTAACGATTCTGTTTGCATAGGACCGCAGATCAGAATGAACAAGCGGAAGACATTCATTTGCTCTCCATGTCTTTCCAGTGGGAAAAGACTTTCTACTTTGCTTACCATATACACATCCTTCACATATTTCAAGTTCAGTAATTTTTGGTAAGCCAAAAACCATATCTTTTCTCTCCAGCAACAATAACCTATTAATGTTTAAGTGTCCATAGTGCAAATGCCATAGCTTAGACTCATCTTTCTGACCAGCCACTAAAGCATGCTCTTGCAAGGCTTTGACATCAAATGAGAACAATTTGTTATGGGCCATCTGTATCCTTACAAATATTTGATTTGATACCTTAAGTGTGATAACACATTTTCGATTGTCAAATAAAATGGAGTATCCACTCTCCATTATCTGGCCTACACTCAATACCTTATGTGCCAAGTTAGTAGCAAGCTAAACATTATCTAAGCATTTAGTTTTACCTAGAGCAACATCAATTGTTACCGTTCCTCTTCCTTCAACCTTCATTATTGTATCATCTCCAAGTCCTACTGTCTTCTTTTGAGTCTCATCAAGATGAGTGAAAATGGTTCTATTGCTTGTCATATGATTCGAGCACCCATTGTCTACAAACCAAATTTTGCCTTTCTCTACAACTGGGTCAATATATGCCATAAATAATTTTGATTTATCATTAGTTACCTCAGTAAAACTTGCTTGTTTTTTAACCAACATTCAGCTATGCCCATATTTTGTGCAGTTGTGACATTGGATATTTCTTTTATTGTTGTTCCCAAACCTGCCACCTCATCTACCATGTCTGCTTGAATTTTTGCCTCTTCCACTTCTAGTACCTCTTTCATGCTCCTTTGGACTTTGATCTTTTGCTTGGAATATTTTTCCTCATTCTTTGCCTCTTTTTTGTTGATTCTTGCCTCATGGAATTATAAAGAACCCATCAACTCATCAAATGAATAGGTTGACAAATCTTTAGACTCCTCAATGGTTGCAATAACATGGTCAAACTTAGAAGGTAGAGATCTTAATACCCGAGTCACCACCATCTTTTTTGAAATCTCATCTCCAAATAATCTTATTTGATTGACTATTGCGGCCATTTTGGTCATATACTCCTGTATTGATTTTGTATCGTTCATTTGTATAATATGGAATTCATGGTGCAAGGTATGTAACTTGACCCAAACCACTATTAACGAGCCATGGAAGGACATTCAGAGAATTGCCCAAGCCTCCTTTGCTGTTGAGGCTGCAACAATTTTTGAAAAAAATGAGTCATCAACTGCTTGTTGGATGAATAACAAAGCCTTTGAATCTCTGTTCTTATTCTCGTTTAATTTGGCCTCCTCGTCAGTCTCACTATAGGCATTCTCTACCAAGTCCCATAGCTCTTGAGACTTGAAGAGTCTTTATTTTGGTACTCCATAACTCATAGTTTTCTTCTTTGAAGATGGGAATGGAAGCCTAGGAATATTCATTGAATTGTTGTTATTTGCTGCCATCTCGCCCAAGTCTGATCGAAACCTGCTCATATACCAATTTGCTGGTTTAGGCTAAAGAAAAAAGACACAAAATAAATATAGAGGACCAGGGAAATAATACGCAAAGAAGTAGGAGGAATATTGTTTTATTACTCTAGATATATTTCTGAATAATTGCTTGAATGAAAATCTAATTACAATAGATTTAAATAAGAATAATGCAGCAACTAACTCCTAAAATAAAGGATTGAATTAATATAACAATAATAAGAAATTAATAAATAACTTAATGCTATTTTTTTGCTACTTATTATCCAGGTTCTTAAAATTTAGTAGCAAGCAATCTGAAGTTGAAGACTTTTCAAATGTTTGTTGAAGATTCTTCCAAAATCACCTCTAGCACATTTTGAATCAAATCTCCAACAGGTTCTACAAAAAAAAAAACTTAATAGATAACCTATAACCAAAACAAATAGTTTTCTCCATATATTTTTCTTGTTCCTAATATAAGAATTGATATCTTATAATTTGTTTCAGCAGGTGCCTTTATTTTTTATGCATTCAGCATCATTCCTCTCAGGGATTGCATTCTCAATGTACTTTTCATGCATACTAGCCATAGTATAATACCCAACACTACTTCTTCTGATAATACCAGGAATGCTTTATGAGAAATACCTAACTACTCATCACACAAGTCCCGAAAAGAGTATGGCAAGGCAAACACCATTGTAGAGTAAGCTTTAAGCTCCATAAAGACAGTTTATTCGTTCACAATAGAGAGAAGAATCATGAAGAGATATTTATCAATACTTGACAGAATCTCAAAGCTTGGAATCAAACAAGGCATAGCTAAGGGTTTGGCTATGGGCAGCACTGGCTTGTCTTTTGCTAGATGGGTATTTATGGCTTGGTATGGAAGTCGTTTGGTTATGTACAAAGGTAAAAGTGGAGGAAGAATTATGCAGCTGGCGTTTCCTTCATCATGAGTAGGCTGTAAGTTCTTTTCTTCTATATATATACATACATTTATATACTCCTCCCATACTTAAAAAATATATTTAACTAACTTTATTAGATTAAGAAAGTTAGTTAAATTAGTTAATATAAATTATTTTTCTAAAATACCCTAATCATTTTCTTTAATTCCCTTTCCCTCTCTTACTTGTTATCCTTGAAAGAGTATTAATAGGGATTATTTAAAAAAATGATAAATATAAGAAATATATCTTATATTTAAAATCAAAAT
Source organism: Leucaena leucocephala (assembly GCA_037074615.1). Classification (NCBI taxonomy): domain Eukaryota; kingdom Viridiplantae; phylum Streptophyta; class Magnoliopsida; order Fabales; family Fabaceae; genus Leucaena; species Leucaena leucocephala. The sequence continues at coordinate 13,107,979 of CM073561.1, forward strand.
TAATTCTACAATTAGGTCCTATATTAAGGACAGAAGAAGTATATATATATGTATATATGTGTGTGTGTGTGTTCATTTTCACTCATTTCATAATTGTCTTCATCATCATTTGGCTTGGGTTTCAGCTACATTTGCTAGCATCCATAATTTTTTAAGGTTCTTCTAGTTGGAGCTCTTAATGGTAAAGCTTTTTTCCTTAAGAATTTAGAAGGAGAATGGTACAAAGAATTGATAGGTGTTTATGGGGTCACCCCTTCTTCTCCTTACTTTAATTTCTTTTTAATTTTCTTAGAACTCTCTACTAAAACTTTACTTGAATTTTAAATAGGGAAAAAGATTAAAATAGCCCATGTGAATTTTAAAATAACAATTTTGGTATTTGAATATCTAAAAGTATAAATTGGGCAAGAGGCCCAATCTGTCATTTATAAATTTTGGTAAAAAAAAATCAAATTACTCCTAGAAGCATTTGAAGAAAAAGCTGAAGAATGAAACTGAGAATGAAGTGGGAGATTATGTTCTAACTCTCATCGAACATTGCTCCGAAAATAGAATTTTGACTTGCCTTAGCAAGGGTAGTAGACGTCATTTCAAATACTCTGCCATCAAAGTTGAATTTTACCCTGTTCGAATAAATCCCCATGATTGGGTTTGCTGAAGAAAACAAACAAAGCCAGAACTAAAAAGAATCAATCTAATTCGAGTTGTTAGGACACAAATTCCCAAAGAACAGAGAAAGTGAAAGAATGATTGATCCAAAAAAAATAGCAGAAAAATGTGTAAAAGTTGGATTAAAGCAAACTAGTGAAAGAAACAAGTAATAGAAAATGAATTAGGAAGGGGATCAAAGTTTGGAGAATGAAGGAAGGTTTTTAAATTTGAGAGCTTTTGTGAAGAAAGGAAAGCGAGGTTGGGTTTTAGAAACTGAAAAATTGACACAGTAGTTGAGTTGCAAATGTCATTGTTGAAATTATAAATCTCATTGTTGAAGTTGCAAATCTCATCACAGGAGTTATAGTCCCATTAGTAATAAGTTACAATTTCAGTTGTAAATGTTATTACAGGAGTTACAAATCCTATTAGATGAGTTGCAAATGCCATTACAGAAGTTGCAAATCCCATTAGCAATAGGTTGCAATTTCAGTTATAAATGTCATTGTTGAAATTATAAATCTCATTGTTGAAATTATAAATTCCATTACAGGAGTTACAAATCCCATTACCAATATGTTATTGTTCAAATAGTAAATGTCATTGTTTAAGTTGCAAATCCTATTGTTGAAGTTACAAATCCCATTACAGGAGTTGTAAATCTCATTAGCAATAGGTTATAATTTCAATTGTAAATGTCATTGCAGTAGTTGCAAATCCTATTGTTCAAGTTGTAAATCTCATTAAATGAGTTACAAATATCATTACAGGAGTTGTAAATCCCATTAGCAATATGTTACAATTTCATTTATAAATGTCATTACAGGAGTTATAAATCTTATTATTCAAATTATAAATTCTATTAGACGAGTTACAAATGTCATTATAGGAGTTGTAAATCCCATTAGAAATAGGTTGCAATTTCAGTTATAAGTGTCATTATTGAAGTTACAAATCCCATTATAGGAGTTACAAATCCCATTAGCAATAAGTTATAATTTAAGTTGTAAACGTCATTACAGGAGTTACAAATACCATTAGACGAGTTGCAAATGTCATTAAAGGAGTTATAAATCCCATTAGCAATAGGTTACAATTTTAGTTGTAAATATCATTGTTCAAGTTGCAAATCCTATTGTTGAAGTTACAAATCCCATTACAGGAGTTGTAAATCTCATTAGCAATAGGTTACAATTTCAATTGTAAATGTCATTACAGTAGTGGAAAATCCCATTGTTCAAGTTGTAAATCTCATTAGATTAGTTACAAATATCATTACAGGAGTTACAAATCCCATTAGTAATATGTTACAATTTTAGTTATAAATGTCATTACAGGAGTTATAAATCCTATTATTCAAATTATAAATCCCATTAGACGAGTTGTAAATGTCATTATAGGAGTTGTAAATTCCATTAACAATAGTTAATAATTTTAGTTGTAAGTGTCATTATTAAAGCTATAAATCCCATTACAGGAGTTATAAATCCTATTAGCAATATGTTACAATTTTAGTTGTAAACATCATTGCAAAGTTGCAAACACTATTAGACGAGTTGCAAATACCATTAAAGAAATTGCAAATCCCATTAATAATAGGTTACAATTTCAGTTGTAAATATTATTGTTGAGCATAAATATTATTGAAATCTGACCATAAATAGCAGAGAAAACAATTCTAGTAGCTTAAATTGGAAACATGCGGATCAAGAATTTTAATTCCTCCACCTGCGTCACGATACAGAGTCTCCATGGATTTGAATAGTTGCCTTTCTTGCACTCAACATCAGAAACTACAGCTGCTTTATCAAGGAACCTTCATTGAAAACAATATGCTTTTCTTGTCATTTTCCCCTTATCTTTGGTGGAGATCCCATACTTCTCTTACATCCTAGCAATCTCTTCTTCTTTCTTCTGATCGAACTTCTTGCCCATCTTCGCCTGCTAGTAATAAAGCAAAATTAGGTAATGATTGGCTACATTGAAGCTACAGAGGTGATCAACAACGGTTTTAGCATCATATATGTCCTCATAGACAAAGAAGGTGGTGCAACATGTGTCCTTGTTGGTGCTAATATGAATCTACCGAATTGCCCCATACTTGCCAAAGATACCATACATCTCCTCATTGGGTATATTGAAGGGTAGGTTGCAAAAGTAGAGAACGCAGTTCACCTCTGGCAGTATCCAAGTGTTACCCTTGTGGAGGCTGATCGTCGCTATGCTTTTCACCCACTAGTGTTGCTGAGATTTGGTGGCTCTACGTCTAGGTGGTTCTGATGGAGAAAAGAGTAAAGGAAGAACATTCTTTCTTCACATTTATGTACTCTTCATTTAGTCTGGGTAATTTGATATTTTTATCTAAATTTGCAAAAGACATATTAAGCCTCTTGTCCATTTTGTCCTTTTAGATATTCAGATGCCCAAATTATTATTTTGAAATTCACATTAGCTTTTTTTGTTTTTTCTTCTTTTTAAATATCTGCTGCAAGTTTTGGTGCATCCTTTATATATATATATATCCTCTCACAATTCTATCATAATAAGTGGATCTTCTTTTTGTTTTCTTTAAATTATTGTGAAGTATTTTTTGTGAGGGGATGTAGAGAAGATATACTAAAGTCTGGATTGGCGGATTCAAAGTTTGCAACTAATTTCTTTTTAAATTATGATAGTGTAAAGTGTGAGATTATTAACGTATGAATTAAATAATTAATTTATAAAAATTAATAAAGTTAGTTAAATTAATTAATTATTTATAGAAAAATATGTGTTACTTTTTATAAAATACTCTTTTTAATCATTTGTATTAGAATTATACATAGAAATCCTCTTAATAATATGTATAATCAATAAAGATAGATTGAAAAATTATAATTTTAAAAAATAAAATAAATTAAAATTTTCTTAAATTAAAATTTTATAGTTAGAACTAAAATAAATACTATAATTAGATTTTATATTAAAAATTCGTAGGAGTATTGTTAGGACCTGTAAGATTCAACATCATAGTTTTGCAACTATTGTTATTGTTTTTGTTCTTCCCTTTTAAGTCATATAAACTGAAATGGGAGAGGAACAGTGTATAAGATTATTATTCATCTTATGGGTGCATGTAAAGTTTTGCTTTTTCCCCCCTTTTTCTCAATAGAAATTAGACAGTATCCTTAGCCAAAAATTTAAGCACTATTAATATTCCCGAGGAATAAAAATTACATAAATATTTTTTTTTGTTTTTAGAATTTGAAAACACGAATCAGAACTCACTGGAATTAAATAATTAATTAACTTTAGAAGAAGTGCGGGTCTTTGACCCAAGAAGTAGTGCGAATCTTTATATATGTCTTTCATTTTTGTGCACTTAAACAAATTTAAATTGCTTATCTGCATTTATATATATGACCCACATATGTGTGTGTGTGTGTGTGTGTGTATTCTTGCTATTAGTAATGAAGTATGACGTAACTTTGAGAATGCACAACAAACACACTTTTTGCAGCCTCTTGTGCAAAACGCATTAATGTTGAAATAAAGTTAAAGAGAATCTAACTTTGCTGGAAATAATACTCTTCTTTCATGAAAGTTCTCTCTCAACGCTTTCTCATGGAAAGCAAGGGGTGGCTATTTACTTTAACAGAAAAAGGATTGCACACAGTTCATAACAGTACAATGATAGTTTATAACCCACCAACATGAAATATTTTTCAGAAGAAAATGAAGTAAAGAGTCATGAAATAAAACAACTTTTTTTTAAAAAAAATAACTTGTAAAAGGATATATATATATATATATCCAAAGTGTGTTATTAAGTTATAAATTTGGACGATATTGGCTTCACTTTGTGATTATTTAATGCTAATTAATTATGTTTTGGATAATGCTAATGATATCTCTTCTCGCGGTTGTGTATCTAATAATTAAAGTGCTTTATATCATTTAAAGGCTCAAAAAGTCGTATATTGCATTGATTGTTTTAATCTTCCGCTGGCTGCTTGAACTTTAATGATGATGGTGCTGCAAATTAGTGGCTGTCAGAAGCTGTAGTTGAGAAAAGTAATTAATCATCTCAAAAGAACTTTAACCAACTTCTCCCATGTTTGATGAATATGACTTAACAAATGACAAGATTTAGGAATAAGTAGGAGATACAGATAAGTAGCTTGAGAGAGTATTTGAATTAACTTTATGAAAGTGATTTTATGTAAGTATTACTCTAATCATATTTATCAATCACTTCCAATATATTTTATACAAATTATAAATAACCTTAAACTTCATTAATTATTACATAAAATTTAATAACTTTTTAACTTTATCCCTATTTAATAGATCTAATAGAAACAAAATCAATATAAATAAATAAAAGATAAAGTGCTTTTGAAACTATGATATGAGAGTTTCTCAAATAAACTTTAACTCTAAAAATTGGATATTATTTGATACAACACAGGCTATATACAAATGTATAGTTATGAGTCCCACGATGGGAAGCCTCACAACTAAAATATACTCCATCATGCTATTAATATAAGAGTTAAATAATTAATTTAGGTAAATTAAAGAAATTAGTTAAATTAATTATTTATAAAAAATATCTATTATTTTTCTTATAATACCCTTCCTAATCATGTGTATTATAAATATCATTTGATAGAACCCTTTACCACGTGCAATCAATAAAGAGAGTTTAGGGAAAAATTATAAAATTGAGAGATGAAGAAGATTAAGATTTTATATTTAAGATCAAAATAAATATCTTATTTAGCTATTATATTTTAGATTAGAGATAGTAGTTTACAAATCGAAGTGGTTTTCCTCCTCATACTAGTTTTTTTGGGGTGTACTCTCCAACTTGTGCCTGTAACAAAAGGAAATAAAATATGATTATGAAGAAAATCAAATTATGGTTCAATCCATCTAAGCTAGTTATGTAACAAAAGTGTCTTATTAATTAGTATCAAATAATAATACTTTTTGACAACAATCTCAATGTGAATTTTAGCTATATAGCTTCACTTTTAAAGTTTTAAGATTGGAATTACATGGGTATCAAACTTACTCTCGCATTATATCCAAATATTTAGTTGTTGATAGAGTATTATGATATTATGCGTCTATGTAACTAAGCCCACCTAGTGTGATAATGCATATTATTATATTTCGGAATAACAACTTAGAATTTTAATAAATCATTAATTTTTTATACCATTTTACCCTTCATTAAAGGAAATAATTAGCAATAAAGTCCAAGTGTTTTCTTCGTAGGAATAACCATGTTATAGTCAAATACCATTAGATTTTGCTACAATTTAGACTATTTCATAGTTTTCTTAATCTATGTATGCACATAACTTTAAACAATAATTATTTTAAAATATTGCAGATCACTTGGAGTTGCACTTCCTGATCTTAAGTACTTCACAGAAGCATCAGTTGCAGCATCAATATTATTTGATATGATTGATAGAGTACCAACAATTGATAGTGAAGACACAAAAGGGCTGGTGTTAGATTCCATCACTGGCAAGTTAGAATTTGACCAAGTGAAATTCACATACCCTTCACGTCCAGATACAATTGTTCTTAAGGATTTCGATCTCACAGTTGAATCTGGCACAACTGTGGCTCTTGTTGGTGCAAGTGGAAGTGGTAAATCCACAGCAATAGGGTTAGTGCAAAGATTTTATGATGCAGATGAAGGTTTTGTGAAGGTTGATCGTAGACATAAGAAGCCTGCAATTGAAATGGATAAGAGGAAAAATGGGACTAGTGAGTCAAGAAACAGCACTGTTTGGGACTTCAATAAAGGAGAATATTATGTTTGGGAAACCAGATGCTATAACGGAGGAAGTTATTGCTGCTGCCATGGCTGCCAATGCTCATAACTTCATCAGGCACCTTACTGAAGGTGACGAAACTAAAGTAAGTTATAGTCCGCTACATTATTGGGTTATTTTGGATTAACATATGCGAAAGTAACTTTTATTCTAACTTACTTTCGTAAATTGAAGTTAATATAAATATCAATTAGCATAATGTGATTTATGCTTGAATATGTTTCTATAAAAATGTCAGTCTAATAAAAACTTATTTAAATGATATATTAAAAAATCAGTTTTAAAATGTGCAAATTTAAAGCAAAGTCAAAGGCTGACAGGCAGAAAAAATTATTTAAGTTTCAACTTAACTTTTGACCTAGAAGTCATGTTGGTCCCAAAGTCATCCCAAACATAATTTTGGCTATAAATTGGCTTTTAGAGTTGTGAAAGTCAATTTGAGGAGGGCCAAAAGCCATCCCAAACATGTCCATAACTACTTGTTGACTCTGTAGGATTATGGTGACTTAATTAAATTTGTTGAAAACTAAATTGGAAACTGATATTTTCTTGGAAAGTGTACATATTAGAGGTAAAGTTAAAAATTTATTAAAATTTAAAATAGAATTAATAGGTTTAAGGTTTTTCTTAATTTTAGTGAAATATGAGAGAAATAGCTTATAATTTTGACTAGATGAACACTTGTTAACACCGTAAAATTATGTGACTTAATTTAATTTATTGAATATAAACTAGATTGGAGAAAGAGGAGCCCTTCTATCCGGTGGACAAAGGCAGAGAATAGATTGCAAGAGTCATAATTAAGAATCCTGTGATTCTCCTACTTGATGAAGCAACTAGGGCTCTTGATTCTGAATCAGAACTACTAGTTCAGAATGCACTTGATCAGGCCTCCATGTGAAGGACCACTTAGGTAGGTACAGAAAAAACATCTAATCTAATGTCTTAAAGCAATAACTACTTCATTTGAACTTGTTTGTCTAACACTTTAATTATAACCATGATCAGGTTGTTTCTCACAAGTTATCAACAGTTAGAAATGAAGAACTCATAGCAGTTGTCAATGGTGGCTACATCATTGAAACAGGTACACACAATGAAGTACTCAACCGCGAAAATGGGCACTACGCGGAACTAGCTAAGTTGCAATTCAGTTGCGAAGAACAAGAGCAGAACCCGGACCAGATTGTTTCTTCTGTTGCAAGAAGCACTGCTAATAGACCAAGTACTGCAAGATCAAGTCTTTCAGTTTTCCCAAAATCACCATTATTACCAGATACTACTACCCCACCACTGGAGTCTCACCCGCCTCCTTCTTTACCACGTCTTCTTTCTCTAAATGCTCCTGAATGGAAACAAGTTTTGGTTGGAAGTTTCTCAGCTATAGCCTTCGGCTCAATTCAACCCATATATGCATTAACCATTGGGGGTAAGATTTCTGCAATTTTTGTTGAAAGCAATGAGGAAATGAGTCAAAGGATCAGAACTTATTCCTTCATTTTCTCTTCCTTATGCCTTGCTTCTATGATTCTCAATCTCTTCCAACACTACAATTTTGTATGGGCGAGAAATTAACAAAGAGGATCAGATTACAAATGCTGGAAAAGATCATGACCTTTGAAACTGCCTGGTTTGATGAGGAACAAAACTCTAGTGGTGCCTTTTGTTCAAGGTTGAGCAATGAGGCTTCCATGGTGAAGTCACTCATCGAGGACCGCGTCTCTTTAATAGTTCAAACCACTTCTGCTGTCACAATTGCAATGATCATAGGGCTTATTGTGGCTTGGAAGCTTGCCATTGGTATAATAGCTGTACAAACATTGGCAATACTTTGCTTCTACACAAGAAAAGTTCTTCTCTCCACACTTTCAACTAATTTTGTCAAGGCTCAGAATCATAGCACACAAATTGCAGTAGAAGCTGTTTATAATCATAAAATTGTGATTTCCTTTGGAAGCAACAAGAAAGTTGTACAACTGTTTGATGAAGCTCAAGAGGCACTAGGAAGGAAGCCAGAAAGAAGTCTTGGCTCGCTGGAATCGGGATGGGTTCGGCTCGATGCCTAATTTTCATATCAGGGCTATGGATTTCTCGATGGTGGGAAATTAGTGCAGAAAGAAGAAATATAGGCAGGGGATGTGTTTAAGACATTTTTCGTATTGGTGAGCACTGGCAAAGTCATAGCTGAAGCTGGAAGCATGACTTCTGATCTTGCCAAAGGTTCAGCATCAGTGGCATCTGTTTTCACAATTCTTGATCGTCAATCGTTAATCCCAGAGGTAATTCACATTATCATTTATGAATCTTTCTCAGATATCCAACCAATTGACCAAAATTGAGCCAATGTGAAGAATTTATATCTTATAGGGAAAGCCTATAAAGCTATGTCCCAAGACTCAAATACTATCTCATATCTTAATAGGTTTAATTATACAAAGCCCTGCAATTTGGATTAGTTGCATATATTTAAAAATTTAAAGTTAACCCAAAATGTTTTATTTGTTTATTATGAACCTTTTTCCTTTAAGTTACTATTATTAATGAAAATTGCCATATTAGATTAGCATCTTATGTGGCATCTTATATAACTTAATAATTTTATAAAACTCCATTGAATTTTAAGTCAGTTTCATATGATCCCTTGATAAATTTAAATTTTGAAATGTTATAGAGTTTTATATCACTATTAAGTCACATAAGATGCCATACATCTTCTATTAATCTAACTTGGTAATTTCTGTCAAAAAGATAAAAACTTATGTCAGAAAAACAAATATTTTTTTGTTTGACACACTATTTCATAATATTTAAAATATTTCAAATAAAAATGAGATGAAAAATAGAGACGAAGGATGTGAATTTTGCATACCCAAGCAGGGCATGGACTCCAATACTGAGGAAATTTTGCTTGGAGGTGAAATCAGGAACAAGCGTAGGAGTGGTAGGGAAAAGTGGGAGTGGGAAATCAACAGTGATAGCTTTAATTCAGAGATTCTATGATGTTCAAAGAGGCTCTATCAAAGTGGATGGTGTAGACATAAGAGAATTGGACATTCAATGGTACAGGAAACACACAGCATTTGTGAGCCAAGAACCTGTAATATACTCAGGAAGCATAAGAGATAACATCTTATTTGGAAAACAAGATGCAACAGAAAGTGAAGTTGTTGAAGCTGCAAGAGCTGCTAATGCTCATGATTTCTCTTTACTTTATACTTAATATATATAACGTTAAATTATATAACGTTCCCAGAACTTTCACCCATGTGCAAATAATTCCCGAACTTTGAAAACTTGATTATATAAAACTCCCTGAACTTTCAATTTTGTGCAAATAACCTTGTGCCCTCAATTATTCCACTGTTTCACTCATGGAGCATGATATGCTATTTACAAAATACCCCCTTAAACTATTCTTTTATGCAAATGATCCTCTTAAACTTTGAATAATTTATAAATAATTTATCTAAACTTTAAGCTATGCGTAAATCAACACCATATTATATTAAATTATTGGAAAAACTCGCCATTTAATCCCTACAACTTTGTTTCAATTGTAACTCAGTTTCTAAACTATAACTAGATGCAACTAATATATATAGTTTAGTCATTTAAAATATTAGTCTATAAATTTTAAAAACATAACTTAGTTCTTATAATTCTATTTTTTTAAATCTGGAGACAAATATTTTAAATGATTAAAACTATACTAAATCAAAGTTTATGTTAATTAAAATTATAGGGGCTAAATTGAAATAAGTTACAATTTATGGATTAAGTTGTAATATAAAACTATATAACTAAATGATTAATTTTCCCTACATTATTTCAATGAAATAAAAGGAAAAATTTACTAAACGAGTTATTTACAAGTTTAAACCTTTTATTGTAAAGTTTGATAAACATATAACTCAAATTTTAGGGGGTCATGCATATATTAATCTAAATACAATAAATAAATAATCAACCACAAAAAGTAAAATTATGACACAAGTGCCAAATTTAGTGTTTTTTTTATTACCCACCCAGTTTATTGGAGCTTTACCCTGACCATATCTAGATCCGACCCGCGTCACTCACCTTGCTATGGTGGATGAGTCTCCCAATAGGGATTTTCTGCATACGCTAAGGCTCAAACTCGAGACCTCGCTTAAGCGATACCGAATTGTTTACTACTCGGACCAATTCCCGTTTAGTTACCAAATTCAGTGTTGATAACGCAATGCAGGTCACTGAAAGATGGGTATGAAACAGAATGTGGAGAAAGAGGAGTACAATTATCAGGAGGGCAAAAGCAGAGAATAGCAATTGCAAGAGCCATAATCAGAAACGCAACAATACTTCTCTTAGAAGAAGCAACCGGTGCGTTGGACGTTCAATCAGAGGAAGTTGTACAAGAAGCACTTGATAGAATCATGGTGGGAAGAACTACCATCGTGGTGGCTCACAGGCTTAACACCATTAAAGAGCTTCAATCAATTGCATATGTCTCGGACGGCAAGGTTCTTGAACAAGGAACTTACTCAGCTTTGCCATAAGAAAAGCGCTTTCTTCAACCTCGCTAGCCACCAAACATAGGTTTCATTATTCATGGCTTGCTACTATTGGGCTGAATAGTTTTCATAATATTATTACGTTTTCTACCCAATGCCCAATATTATAAATGGGCTTGAACAAGTGTATTTGTAGTATGGGTCCAGGTTTGAATAAAAAATTGTGATCCTCGTACTTGTATGGAAGCCAGTTTGGTCTGGCGGTGAGGTATATATAATATTAATTATTAATTTTTCTAACCAATGAAATTGATCGTAATGAAAGATATTAGTCTCTCATAGTAAATTTAGGTTTAAATTTATACTATGAGAGGTATATAAAATTAGGGTTGATATGTAACTCTAACAGGAGAATATATGTACCTGGTGAAATAAAAATTAACTAATAGACGGTTTATATAAATAGAAGGGGTTTTGACATTTTAAGTATGGGTTTTAACTTTGAGTCTATGTGAATAAAGATAATACTTTTAGAAGAGTTATCCTAATTAGATTTAATTGTACTCTCTCCGGTCTTTAATATAAGAGTTAATTGATAAGTTGAATTTAATTTTAAATATAATATCACAATCAACTTTATCCTCTGAATTTATAATTTTTTTCTAAAGTATCCCTATTGTTTATACATATTAAGGAGTTTCCATCTAAGAATAACTATGATGAAAGATGACATTTTAGAAAGAAAAAAAAAACTTTTGATTCAATTTTTTTAAAATAAAATAAATCGTAATTTTTTTCATTAAGTTATTAATTAAATTGTTGTATTTTGATTGATCAAAATTTAGATAACGTGATACTTTATACTTTTAGAGCATATAAGTGTTTCTCATTCATCCATTGAGGTAGATCACAATATTCTACTTTTAGATTATATATTTTATCAAAATATTTTTATGTGACATAAAAACGTTGTTAAAAATGAGATTGAAATATATAAAATATATTGCCATGCCCATATCTTAAACTTTTAAAAATTGCCGTATTCAACATATTATGATGTATTGTTAAATTGTATTCGTTCATTTGATACATGTATTCATATCGGTGCTTCTTAGATCATTCATAATAAAATTCAACATTTCAAATATAATTTAAGCTTATTCATAAAATGATAATATTTTTAAGAATAAAGTATATATTTGATTACTTATATTTATATTAAATTCTATTTTAGATACTTAAATCAAAAAATATATTTTTAATCTTTTAAACTTAACAAGTTAAGCTGATCAAGCCAAAAAAAAAAATGGTAACTTAGTGAATAAATATCAGTAGTGCCTTATACCTGATAGAATTTCTGAATGAAAATGACTCTTACAATAGTGTTGATTGTTCTTTGGTTATAGGTCGAAGCTCAAATCCCTCCCAAGGATTATATGGAGCTGGAGCTCACACTACTGTGGTCTGATTACTCTGTTGGCAACAGATGGTGTACCAGGTCTTCAAGTAAGGATAATTCTCTCTCTCTTTCTCTAAGTCAAACATTTAATCTTATTACAGATAGTGTGTTTAGTTTGTGGAAAAATCTAAATTTTGCTAAAATTTAGATTTTGAAAAATTTTAAAATAAATAGCTTTATTTGCTTAAAAGAACTTTTGGGTCAAACTATAGTTTAAAACTAAAGTTTCAGATAAGCTGGTTAGAGTAGCTTATAGAATAATAAAAGAGCTTATAGACTAACCAATTACTATATTATCTCTACTTTTTCTTACACACTCTCTCATCTCTCTTCTACACCTTCTCTCCTCTCTCCTTTCTTTTCTACACCCTCTCTCCTCTCTCTTTTCTTTTTTATACCCTCTCTTCTCTCTCATCTCTCTTCTACACACTCTCTCATCTCTCCTATATTTAATAATTATACCCTTTTTTCATAATTTACCAATAATAAAAGTGTATTTAGAGATGATTATCCAAACACTCATTTATTCAAAATCACTTTTTTTTATAAACTCTTCTCCAGAAACCCTTTTCTAAAAACTACCAAAAAGCTCTTTTTTTCATAAATATTTTTCCAAAATTTTATCTAAACGTGCCCAACATTTACATATTTTGATGTGGAAAATGTAATAAAAATGAGAATCTAAGTAGTTGAGTATGATAGGCAGTTAAGTCTGTTAGGATATGAAATTAATATACTCCTCTGAACTTTAACATAAGACATATTTATTAGATTAAAAAAATTAATTAATATAGTTTATAGAATATATTTTTTTCTAAAATACTTTAATTATCTTCCTTAGTTTCCTTCCTCATTCTTTTATTTGATTATTATTGAGGGAGTATGAATAGGAAAAATTTAATAATAAATAAATAAATATTAAAACTATATCTTATATTTAGATTACAATCAATTCCCTATTAAGGATAGAAAGAGTACATATATACAAGTCTGTTATGCATGGGACATGGTCTATATAAAGGAAGGCTGTAACCATGACTCTCATGCTTAATCTGATGGCTTAGGGTGCCTACCCAGACATGATACTTTGTTTCTCTCGTCTCTCTCCCCCTCGTCTATATTCTTTCTACTCTTATTCCCTTCTTTTTCTCTCTTCTTCCGTCCTTCTTAGTCTTACCCTATTATTCTCTATTCTTATCTATCATATTTTCTTTATGCAGATATGCAAAGATAGGGGTGCTAAACCTCAAATATGGGAGGGCGTGGCACCTGTAAAGGGGTGAGTTCTTCTCATTGTAAATGAATGTAATTTGCTGGTTAAAAGTGGGACTGAGTTGTTACCTGCATGCTAATTTTGCATAAAATCCATGTTTAGCTGCATATGTTTCCCTACTTATCTTTCAAAGTCAAACTAGTTAGAAAATTAACATCTCAAATGCAATATAATCAATCCAGATTATATCATACTCAAATATAAACATATATGAGATGCAGCGGAAGACTTAAAGTTACCTCTAGCCATTAGTTTGATTGATCTGGGGAGAACTGAGATCAAAATGAGATAACTGTCAAAAGAAAACACTGTCAGATAAACAACAGGTTCTTCCAACTGGTGATTAGGCATAACGATAACAACTTATTTTCAGCCATCACCAGCGGGGAACCTTCAGAATGAGAGCTGAGAATAAAGTTTCCCTCTAGACTCAGAAAGAGATCTCACACTCAATGAATTGTTAATTTTCACCATAAAAAAGTTAACCTTAAATAAACTGAGTCAATAACCCACCTTGAACTGGGCCCAATAACTATGGGCCACACTCAGAAATATTTATTAATTATCCTAATTAATATCTAAATAGGTTATAATATAAATAAATATCCAACATTCTCCCACTTGGCCCGTATACTTAATGTCATTGCCCTGTCTAGGTAAATTGATGTCGTGCTATAAGAATCAAGGCGATAAGTCCCCTTTTATTGGGTATTACCTTCCAAGTATTACAGGTAGCACCATCACTTAATGGGTGTCACAATATACATGAACTCAATGTTCATAGGTTCCTGTGTCAATGTTTGTCAATTTCAATAACACAAAATGTATACAATCACAAATTGAAATGATAAACCACAAAATATAATTTCATTACTCATACCTCCACTAATCAAAAGTAGGACGAAGTCCCATATGAGGTACATGCGTGACAAAGATGTTCAGCTTCAACCCTTTCGTCAAAGGATCAGCTAACATGTCCAATGTACTGATACGTTCAACGGAAATTTGGCCATCCTGAACCCTTTCTCTCAAGCAAAAGAATTTAAATTCAACAAACTTGCTGCGACTTTTATTCCTTTTATTGTTTGCTATGGCCACTACAGCTGCGTTATTACAGTATATTCTGATTGGCTTAGAGAATGAATCCATAATCTTAAGACCATCAATGAAATTCCTTATCCAAATAGCTTGTGAACTTACTTCAAAACACGTAATGTACTCAGCATAACCGGTAGAAGGAGCAGTTTGAGTTTGCTTAGCGCTTCTCCACGATATAGCTCCTTCTATCAATAGGAAGATTGTAACCAGATGTAGACTTGTTCGAGTCTACACATCCTCCAAGATCTGAATTTTAGTATCCAATCACGTCCAAACTGTTTGTTCTCCTGTATGTAAGCATGTAGTGTTTATTGCCTTATAGGTACCTAAACACCTTCTTTGCAGCTGTCCAATGTGCTTCCCCAGGATTACTTTGGTATCTTCCCAACATACCCACAGCAAAAGCGATGTCAGGTCTTGTACAAACCTGTGCATACATCAAGCTTCTTACCTCTGAGGCATATGGGACTCTTTCCATCTGTTTCTTATCAAACTCGGTTTCAGGATATTGATTTAGACTAAACTTGTCTCCTTTTTCAATATGAGCCACGTTAGATGAACAGTTCTGCATCCTGAATCGTTCAAGAATCTTGATGACGTAAGCCTCTTGAGACAAGCCTACAAGACATTGGGTTATATCTCTATGGATCTTTATGCCAATGACATAAGAAGCCTCACCCATGTCTTTCATGTCAAAACTCTTGAACAAAAACTGCTTCACCTCACGCAATAGTCCCAGATCATTGGTAGCAAGTAGTATGTCATCCACATACAAAATCAAGAATATGATTTTACTCCCACTAGTCTTGTAGTATATACAATCATCCATGATGTTCTCAACAAAAGCAAATGATGTGATCACTTCATGGCACTTCAAGTACCACTGCCGTAAAGCCTATTCCAAACCATATATTGATTTCTTCAGCTTGCACACTAATTGATCTTTACCTTCTACAATTAAACCCTCAGGTTGTTTCATGTAGACTTCTTCATCTAATTCACCATTAAGGAAAGCAGTCTTAACATCCATCTGGTGCAACTCCATATCAAAATGGGCAACCAATGTCATGATGATACGAAATGAATCTTTCTTAGATACATGTGAAAAATTTTCACTGTAATCGATTTCTTCCACTTGAGTGAATCCCTTTGCAATCAACCTAACCTTGTATCTATCGATGTTACCTTAGGAGTCTCTCTTGATTTTATAAACCCATTTACAGCCAATGGCTTTAGACCCACTAGGCAACTCTACAAGTTCCCAAACATGGTTATTTGCTATGGAATTCATTTCATCAATCATAGCGTCATGCCACAACTTGGAGTTCACACTCCTCACAGCCTGAGTAAACGACAAAGGATCATTCTCAACACTTACATCACAATCAACCTCAGTAGAATACACTACATAGTCATCAGGTAATACCGATCTTCTCTCTCTAATTAACCTCCTTAATTCAACCTCTTGGATCAAACCAGGTTGCTGAACGATGGCATCCTCTATCACATTTTGTGGTGGTTCCACTTGTGTGATAGGTTGACCATCAGGTATATGTCCATCTCGTTCAGCATCATCAACTTGAGCTACAGGGTCTATATCACGCTCAATGTCAATCCTAACAGTGGGATGATCATTGACTATTGATGTCCCCTCATGAATGATATCAGTGGTTCGCTTTATGTGATCATCCAATGGATAATCACTCCCACTAATCATATCATTCTCAAGAAATTTGGCATTCCTAGACTCTACAAACCTTGTAGAAGGTGGAGGACAATAAAACTTATAACCCTTATACCTCTCCGCATAGCCTACAAAGTAAGCTCTAATGGTCTTAGGATCCAACTTCTTTTCCTGTGGATTATACACTCTTACTTCGCAGGACAACCCCATACCTTGAAATGATTTAAACTGGGTTTCTATCCTTTCCACATTTCAAAGGGTGTCTTGGACACTGCCTTTGTTGGAACCCTATTCAATATGTATGTGGTTGTCTTGAGTGCTTCCTTCCATAGAGAAGACGACAGTTTGGAACTACTCATCATGCTCCTAACCATATTCAGCAAGGTCCTATTTCTTCTCTCAGCTATACCATTCATGTCAGGTGATCCAGGCATAGTGTATTGAGCCACTATACCCTGCTCTCGAAGAAATTCAGCAAATGGACCTGCTACTTATCATTTACTAGTGTATCTGCCATAATACTCACCACCACGATCTAATCTCACGATCTTGATTGGTTTTTCAATCTGTTTTTCTACTTCTACTTTATATTCCTTGAAAGCATATAGTGCCTCACTTTTATTATAAAGCATGTAGGCATACATGTATCGTGAATGATCATCAATAAAGGTGATAAAATACTTTTGACCATGAGCAGTCAAATCAGGGCAACAAATATCCGTGTGTATAATTTCGAACAACTTAGAACTTCTTGTAGCCCCTTTATTTGACTTATTGGTCCGCTTTCCCCTTATGCAGTCCACACAAGAATCAAACTCCGAATAATTTAAAGATGGAAGAATTTCGTCTTTATTTAACCTTTTAATTCTGTCAACGAAGATATGACCCAATCTCCATTGCTATAGGCTATAAGAATTCTCATCGATGACACTTCTCTTAGTACCACGCGAAACATAAAAAGATTGCGGCGAATCAGAAACAATTTTAAACAAGCTATCAATCATAACTAAATTCGCAATTAAAATTGAATCCTTTGACAAACTCATGAGTTTCTTCAAAATAACTAAATGATAATCAAATGGAATAAGTTTTCACATAGAAATTAAATTCCTCTTGTAAGAGGGAACATAAAAAACATCATAAAGTTCCAAAACACTTTTATTCGAAAGATGAATGCGAAAAGTTCTAACAGCTTTCACAGGATCTCATCTCCTACTGCCTGATAAGATAGTTTCCTCATTGGGATGTGGAGGCCTGCTTGTTAGAAAACCCTACATGGTAGTAGAAATGTGGATCATTGACCCAGTGTCAATCCACCAAGTGTTATTATCAACGTTAGAAAAGTTAGACTCAAAAGTAACACACAATGAAAGAATACATCTCTTTGCTAGCCATCCCTTCCTCTTGAGACAATCATTCCTCATGTGTCCCTTTTCCTTACAGAAGAAGCATATAGCTTTCCTTTTGTTGACAGCTAAAACAGCAGGAATTTTTCACTTTTTATTTCTATCTTTCTTTCCCCTATTTCCACATCCACTGCCAGCCATGGAACCTTCTGCTAGATGAGCCTCCTTTTGTTCATTTTTCCTACTCATCAATAATCTAGTCTCCTCTTGAACACACATGGACAACAATTTATCTACTGACTATTTTTCCCTATGTGTGTTGTAGGAGATCTTGAAAGCTTCATATTGAGTAGGAAGAGAGTTTAGAGCCAGCTGCACTAAGAATTGCTCTGTATGTTCCATCTCAAAGGATTTCAGCTGAGAGGCCAGATCTCTCATCTTCATGATGTGTTACCTCACACCACCAATACCTATAAGCCTCATAGTGCACAGTTCAGACATGATGGCACCACCCATCTGCTTGTCTGTCTGCTTAAATTGCTTATCCAAGGCTTCGAAGTATCCTTTGGCTGTGTCGCACTTAGGGACTACACCCCTAATGCTCCTAGTGATCCTTTGTTGTATAAGCAGAAGAGACAAGCGGTTACTCCACTCCCACATATTATACCTTTCCTTTGCCTCTCTCTCATCGGAGGCATCATCAGGTCTCAGAGGTTTATCAAACATGAAGGCATAATCCAAGTCCAAGAAACCAAGCTATAACAAAACATCATCTCTCCAGTCAGCATAGTTAATGCTACCATATAAGATTATTTTGTTGCTTACATCAGCTATAATCCTGGGGGCAATAATTGAATCTGTAAAATGAGAACAGACAAATGTACAAATAAGCTCACAGTAATAATTTGAAGCAATCACAAGTCACTATGCCATGTATGCATGCTTAGCTCAAATGTAGCATGCAAGCAATATAAATACGTATCACCAATGTCTACCTGTGGGCAAAGACATTAGCATAACCATGTATTTATCTCAAGTGGTGAAATTAGAACGTATTCGTAATTTTCCAATACTTGTGGGTTAATTAGAAAATAACGAGGCCATTCTATCCTACCCTAATTAAATATACAATTATGAGAAATATACTTGTGGGCAAAGATAAATTATAACTATACATTTAATTATAATTGATATTTTAAATCCATATGTGATTACTGAATGCATGCAACACAAATAAATAAGGATGATGTGGCTACTCCTCACAAAATGCATGCTAATCACAAATATCAATAATGTGCATTGAAAATCTAAATATGCACAACATAATGGAGCATTTAATAAATTAATTTAATCAACAAAAGTGACTAAATAATTTAATTAAAATTCTCCCACTATTTCATGTACCTAAAAATGTCTAACAAATTAATTTTAACTCAAAAGGTTTTTACAAAATTAAACGGTTAATTTAATTGCTAAGGGAGAAATTAAAAAAAAACTAAATGGACAATTAAATAACATAAAATTAAAATTTGTAAATACCTTTTCCAAAAATTAAAATTATAGAGAAATTAATTTAAACATTTACCGTGCATGAAATATTAATTAAACTTTTCTAGAAAATCAAATTAAATGGCCAAAAATAATTTTTTGGAAATAAAACCAAGTGGCCCATACATAAAAGTCTAAAACAGGGTCCAAAATAATTTTCAGAAATTAAAACCCAATTATCCAGCCCAAAAATTGTTTTCTAAAAAAAAGAAATGTTTGAGCCCAAAATTAGCCTAAAAACGCAGGAAGCCCAGTAGCCAAAAAAAATACTAGCAGTCCAAAACTGTATGGCCCAGAAACATGGTTTTCAAAACCTTTTTATTTTAAATGAAACCCAAATTTGCGCAAAATCCCTCGACCCAGACACAACTACAGTGGCCCAGAATGCTAAATTAATTTTTTTTTAAAACTATGTCGGGTAGGTTTCACAGTAAGTCGGGTTAGGCAACCCGACTCACAAGCCAGAGAGGAGCAGATCCAGGAGTGCCGTGATACTTCACTCCAGCAGATGACGGCGGCTACTCATGAGCGATTTCTGATGGCTTCTCACAGCGAAGTCGCCCTCTAGTTGTCGGCGAGTCTGAGCGTCTATTTTTTTAGCAGTGCTCACGGAGGCTTTGCACGGCATTCTCAGGCGACTTTCTGGCTCCTCTTCTGGCAATCTCGACAGCAAGTCTATGATCTCAATGGCGACATGCACCCAGTTTCTGGCAGTTTCACGGCCACGCGATAGCACCTATTCTTTTCTGTCTCCAGCGAGTTTCATGGCAGCACCCGTGGCGGCTCCTCTCTCAGTTTCTCTCATCTCTCTCGCCGTCGATGGCTTTCTCTCTCGGGCATGGAATAGTGGTTGCTCTCACCGCCATTCATTGAACAAAAGATGGTTAAAGAATAAAAAATAAAATGAAATAAATTCCTGTATCTCATATTCATCTCATATTGCTATTTATGAGAACAAATGATCAATAAGTAAGGCAAGAGTGATCTCAAACTAGGCTCTGATGCCACATGTTAGAAAATTAACATCTCAAATGCAATATAATCAATCAAGATTATATCATACTCAAATATAAACTTATATGAGATGCAGCGGAAGACTTAAAGTTACCTCTCGCCATTAGCTTGATTGATCTGGGGAAAACTGAGATCAAAATGAGATACCTGTCAAAAGAGAACACTGTCAGATAAATAACAGGTTCTTCCAGCTGGTGATTAGGCATAGCGATGGCAACTTGTTTTCAGCCGTCACCAGTGGGAAACCTTTAGAAGGAGAGTTGAGAATATAGTTTCACTCTGGACTCAAAAAGAGATCTCACACTCAATGAATTGTTGATTTCCATCATCAAAAAATTAATCTTAAATAAACTGAGTCAATAACCCACCTTGGATTGGGCCCAATCACTACGAGCCACACTCAAAAATATTTATTAATTATCCTAATTAATAGCTAAATATGTTATAATATAAATAAATATCCAACAAAACTGATTGTTGTCCATTTTGGTTTTCATTACTTCAACTGAAAAGAATGATTGCTTCTTGTGGTTGTTATTGCCAGAGCATTTATAGTGAATCTTGGAGACATGCTGGAACGCTGGAGCAACTGTATTTTCAAGTAAGGAACTTTGTTACTGTATTCACATGTCAGAACTCTACCCAAGTCGGATATATTTCTGAACTTAAACTTGACGGGATTTTCAAGATTTCCCTGAAACTTTCATCTCTAAGCATTTCTATGAAAGTTTGACGCGTGTGATTATGGTGCAAGTCATTTTTCAAGCTCTAAATTTTACAATGAATTTATTCCTTTTTCTTTATGTGGTATTTTGATTAACAATCTATCTAAAGACTTAATTATTGATAGAATATAGTAATATCGTGATATCTATATAGTTATCTCTTAGTTAGATATAACTTATTGTCATTGTTCTTTTCTTCTGTGGGGCAAGTGTGAGTTGGCCTGAGTTAGCCTTTTCAATTGACACAAAGGAAACAAGACAGTATTGAACTATTACCATGCATGGGATGTTATTTTATTGTCTCAGTGATAATATTTCATGGTCATTGTCAAAAGCTGCTCGCTCTTATTGCCATGAAAATTACTGCAATTAGATTTGCTCTTAATGAATCAACAGAGATTGCATATGCATATAATCATTTTCATTTCCATTTTCATGCCATATCGTGCCATTTTCCTTTAACTGCTGGAACAAAAGAGCAATAGTATGTGTTATTATGGGCCTTATTGGATAACTTTTTTGAAAATGTCTTATAAGAAACAAAACTTTTGAACAACATTTGAAAATAGGTTTTTAGAAAAGAGTTTATAGAAACAAATAGTTTTAAATAAATGAGTGTTTGGATAGTTATTATCAGAAAGATTTTTATTATTGCTAAATTATTAAAAAATTTGAGGTAAAACCAAGTGATCAACTGTGCACATCTCATCAGCATCATCTCTATCTCATCCTATCTCTCTCGCAAATAACAATGATGGAGGAGCTAAAGATGCGATGACAATGCCCTGATGACAAAAGAGCTAAAGAACATAGATGGATGGAGGAACAAGTCGAAGACTAGCGACTGATGCTACTAGTAACCCACATGACAATGGAGCTAGATGACGACGACCAAGTGACCCACCCTGACGATGGAGCTAGACGACAATCTAGCAACCCAACTTGACAATAGAGCTAGATGACGATTGGCAAGTGATCCAGTAGAGAACACTAGAGACAATGGGAAGAGAGAGGTGGAAAAAATATGGATAAAATAATAATTGGACAATTCATAAATTTTTTTACTATTCTAAAAGTTATTCCCATCAGTTTATTCAAAATTATAGTTTTATCCAGAATTTTTTTTAAATAAATATAACTATTTCTTTTTAAAAAAATTTAAACTATTTTATGTCATAAACCTTTTTAAAACTAAATTTTAGGTAAACCCAAATAGGCACTATTAGTGTCTTTGGTTATGCGCATGTTATTTGCTAAATAATGCTATATTCATTTACTTGAGGCTCTTATCAGCAGCATATTTTTGCATTAGACTTTGTTAAGTGAGAAGTCAACAATTTGATTTGTATTTCTGCTCAGGTCCACATTGCCGAGTTGTAGGAAATGGTCAAGATACTCGGTAAGCAAAGTCTTCGTGGTTTTAATTTTCAACTTCTCTTTTTCATAAGCAACTTTCTCCCTCAAAAATATTATCCTATAAATAAGCAGTAATTTATACAAATAAAAATTTAATATATTTTTTCTATCCTTACAGCCTAGTTATCACATCTTTCCCATATATTTTTTTCCACTTATTCTCTCTTTTAACTATTATCTTCAAGAGTATATTTTAAAAAAGTTATATTTTAATATATTTATTACTTTTATTTAATTTTAATTTATATAATTTAGATAGTTTCTTATAAAAAAAAAAGACCGAAAAGAGTATTTCTTACCGTTCTTATTTTTAACTTTATAACTAAGCCATAATATTATACTTTTTAAAACGCCAGTCCCTAGTGCCTTTTGCCTGATTGGTCGAATTTGTTCTATTCATTGTAATATTCGACAATATTAAAAACATTTTCATATTTGATAAGAAAAATAACAAACATAATTACATATTTTTACATAAATTATTACGGTAATTTTTTATCTTTACAAAATTTAATTAATGTTGAAAATAATAAATATTTGCACATTTGGCATATTATACCTATTACTCGAAACTTCTAGTTTCATTGGCGCTATGCTCTTATTTTGTGTGTAGATAGACTTTTAGAAAAAACTTGTAAAAAAAATTTCTAGATAAAAATTTATAAAAAAAATATAATTTTAAATAAATAAATATTTATATTATTATTACTAGAAGAGCTTTTATGATTAATAAATTATTAAAAAAAACATAAGATAAAAATATTATCTCTCCTCTTCTCTATCTCATCCCTCTCTCTCACCAGAAGATAAGGCGGAGGAAGAGTAGCTGAGGAGGAGGAGAAGAAAGAGGACAGTGGAGGAGGAGGAGAGAAGTGAGTAAAAGAGAGAGAGTGTAATAAAAAATAGAGATAAAATAGTAAATAGGTAGTTTATAAACTATTTTACTGTTCAAGAAACTAATCTCAGTAGTTTATCTAAAATCTTAATTTTAAATCACAGTTTAGTCCAAAAATCTTTTTAGACAAATATAGCTATTTATTTTAAAATTTTCTCAAATCAAAATTTTAACCCTTTTAAGATCTAGGTTTAGGTTTTCCCAAATAGACCCTTTATCGGATTTGTTCCAGAAGCATGTAAAGAAAAGCAACTTTTTCACCTCACCATTCGTTCTCTTTACAGATTGCTTACTTCTTGGAGCCTAGTCATGATTGTCTAGTAGATTGCTTGCCAACTTGCAAATCAGAAAGTAACCCAAGTTGCAATTTCTACTAGGGGGTTCACAATGTCCATTGCATGGTCTGTCCGCCTGAGAACGCAAAAAAATCACCTGATCCAACCCTAAAAAAGTTGCTCAAAATATATTTGAACAGGGCCGGGCTAGGCACTGGGCAAGGTATGCTGCCCTGCCCATTTGGCCCAGCCCTATATATATATATATATTTATTATTTTTTAAATTTTTTTTCTTAACTTATTTTATTTGTAATTTTACACTTTTCACTTTAGCTGACAACTCTCCTTACTCATTTTTAAAATATTAAACATAAATTTTATATTTATGTAGATACCAAAGTTGTTCCTCTACTTGCCATGTATTCGAATTTTTGTGTTGTAATAACGCTACAAATATCTAACCTCTACATATTTCAATATTTCTTTTTTATATATGTAATAGACTTTGAGACTTTAATTATTATCTTTTTATTACCTTATTTTTAGTGAATTATATATATTATTTAACTCTTAAAAATATAAATATGATATTATTTTATAAGTTCATGATGGTAGATTTTTTTCTCACAATATGAGCAGAACATCACTATTTGGGCATGCCCAGTCAATATATGCCCAGCCCCAATTGGTTAGAGTTTTTACCGGGCAGGGCTGGGCATCGTGCTGCATTTTTTTCGGGCAGGGTACACACCCCTAATTTCTACTAAGTTTCCCAGCATTTTGTATGCCAGTAAGTTTACATGACAGCCAGATTCAAGATTTCACTGAGGGATGCATTTTTGGACATGTAAATAATAAGATAGGCAATATATATAGTAAAACAGAGAAACCAAGTTTCCTAGAGTAAGAAACCCAAATATACATGGACAAAATGACAAGGGAAAATCATCGAAGTCATAAGAAAGAATTGTAATTACCAAAAAACATCACATGCAACATACAATGAAAAGTTCCTATACAAGAAATAAAAACAAATCATGATACCTACATGTTATGAGACTTTTTTATAATTATATTCTTTCCTTATGACCTCTTCCCAATTGACAAAAGAAGACAGACACAAGATCAAAACTAATATACAAATGTAGAGCTGAAATGAACTCTATAAGTGGTCCCTTCCAATCTCAAAATAATGCACATATATTTCTTGCCAGGTTCCCTCCCATTTTATGCAAGGATTACCTGAACCATCGCTACAAGGACACTCATGCTGATTTTAGCAAATACAAGAAACAGTAAGCTTTATGTACTAGCATACTTGGCCTTCATGGTGAACTGGAAAAAGAGTATTACCTTGTCGCTCCAAAGTTCAAATGCTAGTACAAACAAGCAGAAGCAGAAGAATCAGTATAGCTTATGTTATCATTTGAAACTTTGCAGGCTGGAGATTTGTCTAAAGAAAAGTCGCTGCTAACTGATTTTCTCACAACAACAAAGTTTCTTTGTATTAGCTTGGAGAATTACCATTATACCCTAGGCATCAAGATTTAGCTCATTACCTAAGGTGTTGAGCTAGATGCTTAGGAGCCAAGTAGCAACATCTATGATTTGTACCCAGATAAAAGAAAAATAATCTGATCTTTTGATATTATTACTCATCATATGATATGAATCTTCATTGTTCAATTACCATAATAATTTTCACCCTACAGTCAAATATTTTTCAGATACAGTGTCTTGTTACTCCCCACTTCTCATTCAATCTCCCAATGGTATCATGTGTATTTTACTCTTCCAGTGCAGCATAGTTGTCCATATAACACAGCAACCAAATTGTCTACTTCAATAGACTTGTAATTACCATGAATGCCCTTGAGAACATTTGTTCGATTGGTCTTCTAATGAAAAACTAAGTTGTCAATAACAACGTATTTTGTTATAAGTTGATTTCTGGTTATTTAGCCTAGATCATACTTTAGATAATGCTAAAACATAAAAACTTCTCAAGACAATAGCAAGAGGGGAGACATATCAAGCTTATATACAATTACGGCAACAAGTCATTAGACATGACATGGCCTCCTCAACAGGGTGGATGCAGTAAGCTTGGATACAAAATAATGTCGTTGGTTCAGATATGAAAGCGAGAAATCATTCACTAACCAAAGATCTCTCGCCAAACAGCTGAGAGATCTTGTTTAGAGGCATAAAACTGTAGGAGAATTGAACCTGCAACTTTCCACACGAAGCGACACTTGTTTACTTGTTTCATGCTCTTGGCATGGTCATAGGTAACGTGATACACAGCCAAAGCCTCATCTGTAAGTTGCTTTATACTCTTTGGACTTCCCTCCAGCTCAGAAGCACCATATAATATCTGCATGCCACAATGCAGTCAGCAAATGAAGAAAACATGGGATTTTCTGAGAGAAGTGCAGGACAAAACCATTATAACCTATACCTCTTTATATTTATTGTAGACCTCATCAGCAGCCTTGTTTCTGGCTGTATACTCACAATCATTTAACGCTGCAGTCATTTCGCTCCTATAATTGCTATAGTATGATCTCCACATATTCAAGCAGCTATCAGGTACTTTAACATCAAAACAGGGGAGTTTTGTAATATCTGGTAGCATGCACAGAACAACAGGTGTAATAAATACCTAATAGATTACGTTATGTTGTAACACTAAAAGTGGGGGATTAATCCATTTGGAATTCTCACCCTTCTCAGATATGTCTTCTTCATCTTGATATTTGTTCACCTCATCGTATATTAAACCTAAGACCGAAGTAGAAGTATATGAATTTTCCTTTTCCAAATAGTGCGGGTAAAGTTCTGCCTTCAAATACTTCGGAACTTCAACCTTGACAAGCATTGGACAGTGAATAAGCACTTCTTTGAAACCTACTTCTAAAGATTACAAAGCAAGTAGTTGGGCACAATGTTAAAGAATAGCGTTTCTAAGAAGGGCGACGACAATGTACCAGTAGCATCATACAACATATAAGGGTTATTCAAGGGCGATGAATGCTACTAATAAATTAACTCGGTTACATAAATAGGCTCCGCATCTTATAATTTTTTTTCTCATTGGAAAATATGATGGCAATTAGATTAACATAGCATGCAATAACGTGATCAAATTTTAAGGCAAAGAATATAAGAAGGAAAATAATACAGAACTAACCTTCTTTCCTCCATTCTTTGGTGCGTCCAAAGCATAGTAATATAGATCAATCAATTTAATAATATTTTCCTTCAAAAGTTCTTTCTCTTGCTTTTCTTTTGGGCAGTCATCCTTCAATGTCAGCAGCCGATCCATAAAGGCACTCCAACTTTCAGCTGCAACACCCACAGCATAACTGAAAAAGGTAGCCACTTAGACCATACTTCGGCAACCCCAAAAGAAAACGAGCAAAATACTACATTATTCCAACACTGGATAATGAAATCTTGGATTCTCATCCGAACTCAAATACCAGGTACTTAAGACTAGCGATAATTAAACAATTGTAAGCAAAACAGATTCCATGCATAGATAATTGTGCCTCCATAGTTTGAGATCCAGCAGTTAAATGAAAGATTCAAAGGACATTAACGGATGGAATAATGTCAAAAAATGGAATTTATTTATGGAGTTGTATGCAATGTCTGAGCGTGGATGCAATTATTTATGGAGTCGATTGGCTTGACTTGTTTAAATCAAACAAATCCAACACAAACCAAAAACAGGATTGAACAATCAGATCTCGACCCTTAAAAACTGTGGTATTTTAGAATATGAATTGTCCGATGATCATTGCTTTGGCTTATGCCTCATATATATACACAGTTCTTGGGAATCAAATGAGATACACCAAGATAAAATCAAATCAAGATAAAATCAAATCTCTAATAACTACACCTAAATCAAATCTGATGTTTCTAATAATAACAATAATATCTCTAACAATAATATCCTAATATTAATGACATAATAACAATAATATCTCTAACAATAATATCCTAATATTAATGATTTAGATATTAGGATATTTTATTATTAGGATATTCCCACACTCCCCCTCAAGTTGGATCATAGATATTGACCATGTCCAACTTGCCTAGGAGCCGTTCAAATATTTCTTCTGGTAGTCCCTTGGTAAGAATATCTGCAGTTTGTAGCCTTGTAGGTATGTAGGTGAGGCACATAATCCCATCCTCTACTTTCTCACGAATGAAGTGTCTGTCGATTTCCACATGTTTAGTTCTGCTATGCTGGATAGGGTTCAAGGCCATATTTATAGCAGCCTTGTTGTCACAAAATAACTTTAATGGAGCATCTATCTTCAAATGAGCCTCTTTTGCAACTCTTGCTAACCATAGACCCTCCATGATTCCTTGAGCAAGAGCTCGTAATTCTGATTCTGCACTACTTTTAGCCACTACTTTCTGTTTCTGACTCTGCCAAATGACAAGATTTCCCCATACAAATGTGCAATAGCCAGAGGTTAATCGACTGTCTTCTTGTGATCCTGCCCAATCAGCATCGGTGTAGATTTCTACCGATCTATTTGTGCTCTTTTTAAAGAATAGCCCACGGCCAGGAGTACCTTTTAAGTATTGTAGTATCTTGTAAGCCGAGTCCATATGTTTCTTCCGTGGATCATGCATATGTTGACTGGCAACGCTCACTGCAAAGGCGATATCAGGACGTGTGTGTGAGAGATAAATGAGTTTCCCAACTAACCTTTGATATCTTCCTTTGTCTGTTCTCATTTCATCCCTTTCTCGTTTCTTTTGCTTGTTCTCATCTTTGTCAGTTTCCACCACAGTTTGCTTTTTCTTTTGTTTTACTGTGCTGATAGGGACTTTACTAGGTTTACACCCAAGCATTCCTGTTTCCTTGAGTAGATCAAGGATATACTTTCTTTGAGAAACATAAATACCAACCTTAGATCTTGCTACTTCCATACCGAGAAAGTATTTCAACTTACCAAGGTCTTTGACCTCAAATTCATGGTTCAGGGCTACCTTGATTCGATCAATCTCCTTAATATCATTTCCTGTGACAATAATATCATCCACATAGACAATGATAATAGTGATGAGGTCATTACGATGGGATACAAACATCGTGTGATCAGATAAACTTTGCTGATACCCTTCAACCTTGAGAACACTAGAAAATCTATCAAACCAGGCACGTGGTGATTGTTTCAGCCCATAGATGGATTTTCTCAACCTACATACCTGGTTCTGTCTTCCTGCTTCAAAACCTGGTGGGAGTGTCATATACACTTCCTCTTTTAAATCTCCATTGAGGAAGGCATTCTTAATATCAAGTTGTTCTAGGGGCCAATCTAGATTTGCTGCTACGGAGAAGAGAACCCGTATGGTATTGAGCTTCGCAACAGGTGCAAAGGTTTCGTTGTAGGCAATACCATGCGTTTGCGTAAACCCCCGAGCAACTAGTCTTGCCTTCAACTTGTTTAACGTACTATCAGCATTGTATTTGGGAGTAAACACCCACTTGCAGCTTACGGGTTTTATTCCTGAAGGCATCTGCACTATCTCCCAAGTCCCATTTTTCTCCAAGGCTTGCATTTCTTCCATCACTGCCTGTTTCCACTCTGGGACAGCCAAGGCCTCATGTACATTGTTAGGAATCTTGATGCTGTCAAGGTTAGTTACAAAAGTATGGTAACTTGGAGTAAGAGTAGCATAAGAAACAAACTTTTCGATAGGATGCTTCGTACATGTTCGTGGTAGTTTTCTCAATGCAATAGGAAGCTCCAGATTAGCCTCACCTTGTTCAGGATCTACCAACGGTTCAGGAACTGGTTCTACCTCAGAGATATGATGGTCGTGGCCTCTATGATGTCGGCGTAAGTACATTTTTCCCCATCTTTGTTGTTCAGATCCTTCTGGAGGCTGTAAAGGTCCATGCGGTGTGAAGGAAATGGGTCCATGTGGTGTGAGGGAAATGGGTACAATGGGTTCCACAAGTTGAGATTCATTCCAACTCTCCCCCGGAATCGAAGACTCGGGATAATATGACTGGTGCTCAACAAAGGTGACATCACGGGTAACAAACAGGTGTTTGGACACAGGATCCAAACATTTGTAACCTTTTTGGGAGGAGGAGTAGCCCAAGAAGACACATTTAGTGGCACGGGGATAGAACTTTGAGGGAGGATGATGAATATGAACAAGAACAGTGCATCCAAAGACACGTAGCGGAAGAGAAGACTGTAAGTGAGAGACATCATGAGTTTTTTGTAATTCTGCAATGGGAGAGGTGAAGGAAAGAATACGACTAGGAAGACGATTAATGAGCTGAATAGCGGTCTGGATAGCATCCCCCCAATAAAACAAAGGAACATGACACTGAAATAAGAGAGCCCGAGCAACCTCAAGAATATGTTTATTTTTTCGTTCCGCAATCCCATTTTGCTGAGGACTATAGGGACAACTGCTGTGATGAACAATTCCTTTAGCAGACAGGAAAGCGTGAAGGGAGTTATTGAAGTATTCAGTGCCATTATCGGTGTAAAGGACTTTGACAAAGGTATGGAATTGGTTTTGGACAAAACCGTAGAATTCAATGAAGACATTAGGGACCTCAGATTTATCTTTTAAAAGATAGACCCAACACATGCGAGTATGATCATCAATAAACGTGACAAAATATTTGATCCGAGTGCGATTAGGAATCTTAGAGGGTCCCCATACATCACTATGAATAATGGAGAAGGGAAAAGATGGTTTGTATGGAACAGGAGGAAAGGAAACACGGTGATGTTTAGCAAAAGCACAAGTATCGCAAACAAAAGAACTTTTATTGATAAATAACTGGGGAAACAACTTTTGTAAATAATGAACACTAGGATGACCTAATCTTTTATGCCATAACATAAAAAACTCCTCATCAGAGGTGGGGTTGGGTG
The DNA here is from genome assembly GCA_037074615.1 of Leucaena leucocephala. Classification (NCBI taxonomy): domain Eukaryota; kingdom Viridiplantae; phylum Streptophyta; class Magnoliopsida; order Fabales; family Fabaceae; genus Leucaena; species Leucaena leucocephala. The sequence continues at coordinate 13,138,629 of CM073561.1, forward strand.
TAGAGGTGGTGATCTTGGACCATAATGCACTCACGGTAGATGTGTCGAGATAGTAGAGACCATCATACTCCTTAGCAGAACCAATCATCTTCACCGATGTGAGATCCTGAAAATCACAATGAGTAGAATAAAAATGAGCTGAGCAGTTTGCTTGTTTCGTCAATTTGCTAATAGAAAGCAGGTTACAAGCCAAATGAGGAACATGAAGTACTGATTCAAGATGTAAAGAATCTGAGATAGTTACAGAACCGATGCCTGCTATAGGTGAAGGAGTGCCGGTAGCAGTAGTGATTTTCTTATTCCCTGCTAAGGGATTGTATGTGACAAACATTTTTTCATTTGATGTCATGTGATTAGAGGCCCCTGTATCCACAATCCACTGTGATGGAGGAAGAGAGGTATGTAAAGTAATGGGAATTATACCTTTATGAGTCATGGATGCAGATCCGTGAGGGTGTTGTTTAGCTTGAAGGCTTCTGAACATACGTGTAATCTGATTTAGTTGCTCGTGACTGAAGGATGTGGATGGCTCAGATGGGGATGGTGCACATGCTGATTCATTTGAGGCTTGGTGAGCTCGTGACTTATTTTTACGAGGCTTCCAATCAACTGGCTTGCCATAGATATCCCAACACTTTTCACGAGTATGTCCCACCTTCTTGCAGTGTTCACAGGTGGGTCGAGTCTTACCAGAAGCACCAGGATTGTTATGTTTGCTAACAAAGGCTGTAGACTCAGGAAGAGGTTGTTTGGATTCAACAGGCATAGTCTCCCTTCTGGATTCTTCTCTGCGCACCTCAGCATAAGTTTCCAGAAGTGACGGTAGTATGGAATTGCTGAGAATTCTGGCACGTACAGCATCAAATTCAGCATTTAGACCAGCAAGAAAAAGAAGTATTCGCCCCTTTTCAATCCTTTTCTGATTTCGAACGACGTCTGTAGGGGTATCCCATTCATCTTCGTCAAGAAGATCTAGCTCCTGCCAGAATGCCACGAGGTCAAGCCAGTATTCGTGCACTCCACGGGTGCCCTGAATGCATCGCCATGTACTACGTTGGAGGTTGAATAGGCGAGAATGGTCTTTGGTGACTGAGTAAGAGTCACGAACAGCTACCCAAATGTCTCGTGCTGTGGGTAGATACATGAAGCTTCGTTTGATGTTTGGAGACATGGAGTTGATAAGCCAGGAGGAAACCAAATGGTTGTCGATGGTCCATTGTTGCATCTCAAGTGATGCTTCATTCGCTGGTTTTTTAACATCACCAGTCAGATAAGCAAGTTTCCCGCGCCCACCAACTGCATGTTTTATTGTCTGAGCCCAATCTTGATAATTTGTCAAAGTGAGCTTGTCAGATACGATGGAAACAGGAACACTGGATGCCCCATCAAGGCCTGTATTCAACCCGTGGTGCTTCTGCTGGTCAGAACTTGTAGATGACATGGTATAATCTCAGCTACTGTAGCAACTCGGTACTGTAGCACTCGGACACTGTTGCAACACGGTCACTGTAGCAACTCGGTACTGCACATCGCGATCACTGTAGCGACGCGGTACTGTAGCGACTCGGTACTGTTGGTTGAAAAACAACCCAGAACTCTGTTGCTCACAGAGGCAACAGAACAGAGGACGTTGGACAAGAAGCTTATCGGACTGAAGGCTCTGGTACCATGTGGTATTTTAGAATATGAATTGTCCGATGATCATTGCTTTGGCTTATGCCTCATATATATACACAGTTCTTGGAAATCAAATGAGATACACCAAGATAAAATCAAATCAAGATAAAATCAAATCTCTAATAACTACACCTAAATCAAATCTGATATGTTTCTAATAATAACAATAATATCTCTAACAATAATATCCTAATATTAATGACATAATAACAATAATATCTCTAACAATAATATCCTAATATTAATGATTTAGATATTAGGATATTTTATTATTAGGATATTCCCACAAAAACCAATTAGTACCTTACTGTTTTCAGATTGGTTTTGAAAGTTCGGGTTTTATCAATTTAGATTGGTTTTGAACACCCCTAACATAGACATTCCAGGAAGAATTTCCAAAGGAAAAAACATGTATAGCGAGAAGGATATGCATTTGACACCACAGCACACACCAAATGGGATTTATGCATGCATTAATTCACTTTTGGATAACAAAGATTTTAGTAGAGATATTTAGTCACCATCATACCTTGGTTGAAACCGACATGCCAAGTACAATTTCAGAAGTTCGTCCTGGAGTTCATCATCTGAAAGCGTACTTGGCTTCTTAGAAACAATGACATCATCGCAAGGAGGATTTTCAATCCATGGGTCACTCTTTTTGAAATATTCCAACAACTGAAACATTCAAAACATAAATGGTCAATATAAAGAAAGTTGTTTCCAAGAATTTCCATAGAAAATTCCTAAAATACTGGCAAGACATCTAATAAACAGAAGAGGATACCTGAGTATTTTGTGACACCCAGTACACGTCACCATCAAAATCACCTCCAGCTATCTCATCTGCCAAAGACCGAGGACCAACACAAGGAAAGAATATTGCATATTTGCTATGGCCAACAAAAGATTCTAACTCCTTCATATATGTTGCTTGGAGTATGTGAATATCCCCAAAATGTAATCCAGGATTCCGATATACCAATACATCTCCAGAAATTTGACCATTGTCACTATTAAAAAGGCAAAGAGAAAACACATTATTTAAGCAACAAAAATAGTTAACATTTCCTGAATAAATAAAATTCTAAATGATGTCAGAGTTTGATTTGGATCATCAAAATTGTTAAGTTTTTGCTTTAAAGTCACTTCTCAATGTAAAAAACAAAAACAAAATATCATACTAGAAATTCGCAAATTTACAACAGCCAAAGAATATGTGAACATGATTGGATGTGCTGGGTACAAATTTATAGCACAATGCTCCATACTAAACATGACGTGAGCATGAAAGAAGGAAAACAATCTTCTTTTGATAGCAAAACCATCCAGTATCACATACTACCACATAATACAAATTCATACTAACCCAATCACCAAATGAGGGAAAATCTTTCAGCGTGACCTTATCTATCCACAAAACTCAAACTCATGACTTTGCTTAAGGCCTGTTAAGTCACTTAGCAATCAACCCTCCACCATTGATCCAAGCAAACAAATTTTCATAGAACGATGATACTGTCTAAATAAGTGTTAGAATCAGAAAAAATGCTGGAGACTACGTAAAGGAACATCTATTATCAGACACATGTGCTACATATGTATCCTATTCGCATGTTAAGGGATAAAATAGATCTGGATAGCAATAACTTGCCACTTTTTAGCAAAGATCAAGTTAGATAGACTATTTTTCTTGACTATTCAAATTAGATAATAACAAAAAAAAAAAAAACTACAGCATGATGAACTAGAAATAATAAATCGGCTGCATAGTATATTCAAAAAAAAATTAGCATACACCTCCAAGCATTTGAACATAAAATGAAGCTGTCTTGTACCGATTAGATAGATAAATTAAGAAACAGAAGAGAATTATTCTTACAGAATAACACAGACTTGATCCTTTTCAAGGCATCCAGTGGGATCGGCAGTCCCCATTAAATAGTAACAATTAGGTATATAAAGTCTCCCCTTTCTAAGACTATTCATTTCCTCCTTTGCAAGTTCAGACAGACGATGCTGCAAATATGCCTCATCAAGAGGGATACCAAATACAATCATTTTTGTTGAATCTTCATCCATATCACCATGGTTTAAAGATACTGCACACAGAACCACATAACTGAATAAATTTTCTAAAGGAGATTATAAAAAATCATATAGATGATAGGCCAATATTCAAATAAATCAGAATTTAATAATTCTCTGAGAAATTAAGAGACAAAATGAAGTATCAGCTGCAGGAATCTATGAAGATTACCTCTGAATGCAGCACGCTTGTTCGTGAAGACACAATATGCATTTTCCAAAGCAATCTTAAGTAAATCCAGAAAAAACTCATTTGGCACTCCTCCATAGCTTAGGAGAGCAATCAGATTTCGGGATAAATAACATCTCTGTGGTTTGTTGCTGAAAGATGAAGGCTGAAGATTAGATAACTGTCACTTTAAAAAGTAGAGAATTTTCTTCACTAAGAACCCTATAGCATTAGCTTAACACAATAATTTGAGCACAGCTCCTAACAGTTTAAAACTTATGAGAAGCTAGTCAGGCAAAGAATAGATATGTATATTAACATGTTCTTTTGTCCCCTTTACTTTGATGGAACCAAACCTTAACAGATAGAAGAATGGATAACAAGAGAATTAAACAATCCTGCAATAACTAAAAGCATGCAAGCATGAGTTCTTTCTGAGCCCATTTAGAATGAAAAGTAGTGGAACTCCTGAGACTATTCCAGTTTTGGACATTGGTCAGGATTTATTGGTTCTTTCTGAATCCACTCATTGAAACATAAAATTATCGTATATGAAATAAATTATGATCAATATCCAAACCATTCATAACTGCTTCAAGCAACAAAATTTCAGCAATAGCAAACAATAGCCAACATGATAGGAAAAAGACATGTAAAGGATATACCTTGTACCTACAACCTCCATTGAATTTTTGCTTTGCATCGAAAGATCTGGATCTGTATCAACCTTAATCATTGATGGTCGAACTTGTATGGTCCGAGGAGGAAGCTGCAAGATTTTATAATAAAAGCGCTTTACTGGCAGCTGGATAACTGATGCAGATCTAAATTCACATGAATCTGATAAGCATTTAATTGTTTCATACTGGAAAAAAGGTCAAACAACTTCAATCTGATAAAGATGTCAAACCTACACATCATCTTCTATATATCAAAACATTTTCCTGATGGCTGCTAGATAAAACTATTATCTTTAATCTCTACTTCACTTATTTTGCTGCACCCCAATGGAATACCTGACTCCATAAACCAACACAGTAAAATATATATATATATATATATCCTACTCACTATTTAAAAAAATACCAATAAGATAAAATTAATATCTTACGAGATAGAACAATTCACCAGCATTACATGGAAGTCAATTCACATAGGTAGCATACTCAAGAGCTTAAAAACCACATCATTACGCAAATCCTACTTCAAATTTATTTGTGCAAGTGAGCAACAAAAGCCCAAGTGTTCAAGCATTAACCCAAAATATCAGTCATTATATCTGCAATAATTCATTTTCAAGAAAACTGACATCATCAAATGCTTTTGAGAAATACTCCTCCTCATAAAACATGGAGTGGATGACAGCCAAACATCCAAAATTTATTTGAAAAACAAAAACTTACATGTTGGAACAATGTTATGAACCATGAATACATCAAGCCAGAATTAAAACTGGGAGTTCATTTGCATGCTCCAAAATGCAAATTACCAAATGCTACAATTAAAAGGATCATAAAACAAGGAGTGGATGACAGCTAAACATCCAAAATTTATTATTTGAAAAACAAAAGCTTACAAGTTGGAACAACATTATGAACCATGAATACATCAAAACTAGGAGTTCATTTGCATACTCCAAAAGGCAAATTACCAAATACTACAATTAAGCGGATCATATTTCCTCACATTTTTTTTTTTAAAGACCAGAAAAGCAAACAAAGAAATGAGTACCTTTTTGTTGATTAAAAGTGTGCCCTTCATGGCACGTCCCATGAATTTTTTTTTTAAAAAACAAGAAAAGCAAACAAAGAAATGAGTACCTTTTTGTTGATTAAAAGTGTGCCCTTCATGGCACGTCCCATGTGATAGAGACGGCATTGGATCAACAAAGGCTTAGTCAAAGAAAGAAAAAATATCACAATACAATCCATGTGACACACATCTGCAGTCTCAAAATTTACAGAAAAATAAGGAACGTACTGGCTCACATGTGCTGGACTCCATATTTGTAGAAGCCATAGTTGTATTTCCCTATCCAACCAAATTAGAAATTCGCTATCATTCACGTCTTTGTAAGGAAAAGAGTTCTATGAGAAACAAAATTTCAAGAACAAAGAGAGAAGACAAGAGAAAAGTAGCAGTAGACGATTGGACACTTGGAACAGAGAATTGCAACACCACGGGTCCATGCAATGAGAGAGAAAACAATATAAGATTTGAACTTTCAACAATATAAATTTTGAACTTCCAACAATTGAGAAAACAAAGTATCGAAATAGAAATAGTTTCTTAACAGAGCACTTCCAATGGAGATTTAAAATAGGGATGTTATCTGAAGTAATGAGGCATTCAACCATACAAGAGTTGCTTATTCCATTGTGAACGAAAATAACAATGAATGCCAGAAGATGATTAACATGATATATGTTAAACAAACAAAAAAGAAAGGGAAAAATAGGACAAAAACACAAGCATCTTGTTGAGATGTTGTAGTTTAGAATTAATTAATATTATATTTTGTTAGTTATTTAATTAATTATCTAAAAATTAAGTTTAGCTATTATTTAGGATCAAATTTGAATATTAAATTATCATATCTTAGAAGAATAACTTTGAAATATTAGGATTATAATAAATTTTAGATTTAACTTATTAGATTGTATTTTTGCCTATATAAAGGTCTATTTGTAGTCTTATTCATACAAAAAGATTAATAATATTTTAAGATTTTTTCCCTCTACTTTCAATCCTTCAAATCTCCATATGGTATCAAAGAAGGAATATTAAATCTCGGTTAAGGTCTTTATAAACAAGAAGAAGAAGAAAAAGGTCAAGCTTGAAGAGAAGGCTGAAGATTAATTACATATGATGGAAGAGGATAACTTGGGTCTCTTCCCAAAAAATCTTATAGGTTATGGGATTAGTTCATCTACCTCAAGTGAGATTAGATTAGCATATAAATCCAAGTAGATTACGATGGAAGAGGGTAACTTAGGTCTCTTCTCATAAAATCTCATAGATTATAGGATTAGTTCATCTACCTCAAGTAAGATTAGACTAGTGTGTAAATCCAAGTGGGTTATAATGATTGTATGAGCAAGTTGCTCTATGATGGAAGGGAATAACTTGGGTCTCTTCTCACAAAATCTCATAGGTTATAGAATTAGTTCATCTCTCTCAAATGAGGTTAAATTAACGTGTAAACCCAAGTGGATTACTGTGATTGTATGAGCATGTTGCTCTTAAATAATACATATAATAGAAGAAGATAACCCGGGTCTTTTCCCACAAAATCTCAGGTTATGAGATTAGTGCATATGATTCTTCATCAAATTCCTCTCTTGCAAATGTTCTTGTCAAGCCCCCAACATGGACATCAAGTTCGTAACTTTATCTTAAGATCCATATTCAAGATCTAATCAACTTCGGTTCAGTAGTTACTACCGATTTAAGGATTCAAAGTTCTAGTTTTTCTATAATAATGCTGCACACATCCAAGCTGCCTCCTCGCTTGAGGGGGACTGTTGATAAGTACAAGTATTCAAGCTAAAGATCTAGCTTGAGGGAGAGTGTTGAGATGTCTTTTAGAATTAATTAATATTATGTTAGTTATTTAATTAATTGTCTAAAATTAAGTTTAGATATTATTTATGATTAGATTAGAATATTAAATTATTATATCTTAGAAGAATAAATATTAGATATTATGATTATGATAGATTCTAAATTTAAGCTATTAACTTATATTTTTACATATATAAAGGTCTATTTGTATTCTCATTCATACAAAAAGATTAATAATATTTTGAAATTTTTTCCTCTACTTTCAAGCCTTCAAATCTCCACACATCTAACCTAATATATCACATATTCTATTAGTCTTGCACACAATACATATCAATTTCTCAGAGTTTGCAGTTCAAATCATCTTAGATAACATCTTTCCAAACTTTTGAGGTTAAATAAACAAACTGGAAGAGAAAACATATCTCTTTCATACCACATCATTGCATTACTTGTTATATCAGCAGTCATACAAGGTTTACAATCATTTTCCATCAGCCTCATGCGTCTAAACAAAATTTTAAGAAAAAGGCATAAATAAAATAGCATATATGCTAGATAGTTATACTGTAGTTTTATCCGTCAAGAAGTACATTTATTAATAAGTACATCAACAAAATGAAAATTAGAAAAAGAAAAAATCTTGATGAATATACTATAGTAAGTTTATGCAAAGTACTGACATGATATATTCCTATACCTATGTTGCACTAGATCACAAAGCAAACATGACAATAAGGCACATGGGTGACAATGATTAAAAAGGAATTGTTATTGAAGGATTTTGGAGCCTGAATACTACTCTAATTTTATTCATAGGAGCTACTGAATTTATAGAGTACAATTGGATAGAAAATAACAATAATATCTATTGGTTGACATACCAATGATAGTAATAGAGATAGCCAAAGAACAATAAGAGGTTCTATGTAATCTTCTTGCTTGTATTACTTCACTATTGTGTTACATATACATAGACATATGAAATGATTCTAGAGACTGATTTGTAGGAATCCTATAATCTATACAATAAATGCAAATCACCTATAATCCTCCTAATTAATAGATATAATAGCAAATCACCCATAATCCTTCTAATTAATAGATTCTCCTATAATCCCTCCTATAATCTCTCTATTTAATGCTAACCTTCCTAATTAATACATTCTCCTATAATCCCTCCTATAATCCCTCCTATAATCTCTCTATTTAATGCTAACCTTCCTAATTAATACATTCTCCCATAATCCCTCCTATAATCTCTCTATTTAATGTTAATATTTACAACACTCCCCCTCAAGTTGGAGCATAGATATTTATCATGTCCAACTTACCAACCAAATATTCGAATTTATCTCGGGTCAATCCCTTTGTAAGCACATCTGCTGTCTGTTCTTTTGAAGGAACGTATTTGAGATCAATTGTCTTTGCATCAATTTTCTCTCGTATGAAATTCCTGTCAATCTCAACATATTTTGTCCTATCATGCTAGATTGGGTTGTGTGATATGTTGATAGCTGCCATGTTATCTGAGTATAATATGATAGGTAGGTTCATCGCCATCCTCAATTCTTCTAATACCCGCTTTACCCAAAGACCTTCACAGATTTCAAGAGCTATAGTTCTGAACTCAACTTCAGCGCTGCTTCTAGCGACCACACTTTGCTTTTTGCTACGCCAAGTGATTAGATTTCCCCATACATAGGTAATATAACCTGAAGTGGACCTCTTATAATCTTGATCACCTGCCCAATCAACATCTGCTAACATCTCTACACTTCTATTATCAGATTTTTTAAACAAGAGGCCTAACCCAGGAGAGCCTTTCAAGTATCTAAGAATCATGTAAACTTCATTCAAGTGTTTTTGTTTGGGGTTATGTGAATGTTGGCTCACCACACTAACATAATCAATGTCTGGTCGAGTATGAGATAAGTAGATTAATTTTCGTACCATGCGCTGATATCTCCCCATATCTATAGCTTTTCCTAGGTCTTCATCATCGTTGATTTTATCGGCCCGTATCGGAGTGTCACTTGGTCTGTAGCCAAGTATACCTGTTTCTTCTAAAAGATCTAGTATGTACTTCTTTTGCAAGATATTGATCACTTTTTCACATCTGGCGACCTCCATACCTAGGAAATAATTCATTTGTCCTAGGTTTTTAACCTGAAATTCTTTTAGTGCTTTCTTGATCCTATCAATCTCTGTTGGATCATCACGTGTGAGAACGATGTCATCGATATATACTACCAATATCATAATTTTTCCATTTAGATGTTTGAAGAATAGAGTATGATCACTCTATCCCTATGTATAGTTTTGAACTTGGAGTACCCTGATAAACCTCTCAAACCAAACTCAAGGAGATTGTTTTAAGCCGTACAATGATTTCTTTAGTCTGCACACTTGATTTTCCTTTCTTTCAAGGAATCTTGGAGACATTTTCATATATACTTCTTCCTTCAATTCCCCATTTAAGAATGCATTTTTGACATCCATATGGTGTAGAGGCCAGTCTAAATTATCAGCTAGAAAGAATAAGATCCTGATGATATTTAGCTTGGCCACTGGTGCAAACATCTCAGTGTAGTCCATGCTATAAACTTGAGTGAAACCTTTTGCCACCAAACTTACTTTATACTTATCAAGGCTCCTATCAGCTCAATATTTTAGGGTGAACACCCATTTGCAGCCTATAGCTTTCTTGCCTTTAGGCAGCTCAACTACTTCCCATATTTTGTTGCTTTCCAAGCCCTCCATTTCTGCCAGCACTGCCTTCCTCCATTCAAGATTATCAAGAGCCTCATGTATACTTTCTAGTATCCTGACCTGATCAAGATGAGATACGAAAGCATAATGTTTTGACGATAAAGTCTGATAAGAGACAAATCTTTCTATAGGGTGTCTAGTGCAAGACCGTCGTTGCTTTCTTACTGCAATTGAGAGATCAAGGTCCTCATTTTGCATCCCGTGGTCAAGATCTGCTCCTAGTTCAGACTTTTGGGTTGTGTTAGTTACTTGTGGTGTATTACCTGTCATGTTCACATTCATGTTATGGCGGATATAGACTTGGCCCCACCTGTCAGTGTCTCCCCCTGAACTAGTATCCTCTTCACTTTCCTTAGGCACTCCGCCTGAGCTAGTCTCCTCTTCACTTTCCTTAGGCACTCCCCCTAAGCTAGTGTCCTCTTTACTTTCCTTAGGCACCTCTTGTACAATTTTCTCAAGGACATATATTCGATCAGGTTCATGTTGGGGCTATGTGGATTTAGTATATATTTGAGGTTCACTCCAAGTCTCCCCCTGAACCGAAGACGAGGAATAAAAGGGAACAGTTTCATAGAAGGTGACATCACAAGTGGTATAGAAGTGTTTAGAAGTGGGATCAAAACATTTGTACCCCTTTTAAGTCCCAGCAGGCCCTAGGTAAATACACTTGACGGCTTTGGGTTCGAGTTTATGGGTATGGTGTAGGTGAATAAAGGTAGTATACCCAAAGACTCTTAATAGTAAAGTATTTTTAAGATAGAGTAGATTAAAATAGTGGTAAAGGACCTAGAGAGGGGTTTGGAAGGACAAAGGTTTCGAGGGCATGCAGTTGATTAAAAAAGTAGCAGTGAGGATAGCATCGTCCCAATGATGGGTGGGAACATTGCTACTAAAGAGGATGGCCCTAGCAGTTTCGAGAATGTGTCTATTTTTGCATTATGCAATACCATTCTGCTGAGGACTATGAGGACAAGAACTTTTATGAGTGATACCTTATTGTTTAAGAAATGTGGATAACTGGTGGTTGAAGTACTCAGTACCATTATCGGTGTGGAGAGTTTGAATTTTTGTATTGAACTATGGATCATATGGAAGAAATCAATGAATGTTTGACATACCTCAGTTTTATCCTTTAAGAGGAAGACCCAACTAACACGGGTATGGTCATTAATGAGGGTCATGAACCATTTAGAACAGGTACGATTAGGAACATGGGCTGGACCCCACAAGTCACTATGAATAACTGAGAAAGGTTTAGCGGATGATATGAAGTACTGGGAAAGGAAGCTCGATGATGTTTTGCAAGTTCACATGAATCACAATAAAAATCTGAATTTCTAGTTGAGCAGATTGAAGGAAACATCTTACACATATATTAAAAATTTGGATGCTCTAATCTTTTGTGCCATAATTCCAACTCATTAGCTCTAGGGAGAGACACTTTATTACAAGAATAAGGGACTACATTATGACAGTCATTCAGATAATACAACCCATCAAACTCCTTAGCAACACCAATCGCCATCCCCGTAAACAGATCCTGAAAAACATAATGAGTAGCCAGAAAATTAGCACGACATTTTTCCCGTTTTGTCAGTTGGCAAGCGGATAACAAATTGCATTTCAACTTTGAAACATATAATACATCATGAAGTGTTAGTGTAGCAGAAACATTAATGGTACCACTACCAGCCACCAAAGAATCTGAAGCATCAACAATTTTAACTGTGAAGCGTGACTTAGCAAGGGTATAATTTGCAAATAATGAGATATCATCAGTCATATGATCAAAGGCACCAGAGTCCATTATCCAACAGGGACCGGTATTTTTACCTTTAATAGTTGTAAGGGCTCTAAAGAAACTACCACGCTGTACCACAGTGACAACAAATTGTTTATGAGATTGATTTTCACCGATGAGACGTTCCAACACAATGAAGATGGCCGACCCTTCAAGGTCGGCGATTTTGGCTGAGTTTAGACTTGACCCACCATCAGACACGACGGTGCCGTCGGCCTCCACGCTAGAAAAATTTGCAGATCAGATTGCGTGCTCTGATACCATATTTGTTGACATACCAATGACAGCAATGGAGATAGCCAAAGAACGATAAGAGGTTCTATGTAATCTTCTTGCTTGTTTTACTTCACTATTGTGTTACATATACATAGACATATGAAATGATTCTAGAGACTGATTTGTAGGGATCCTATAATCTGTACAATAAATGCAAATCACCTATAATCCTCCTAATTAATAGATATAATAGCAAATCACCCATAATCCTTCTTATTAATAGATTCTCCTATAATCCCTCCTATAATATCTCTATTTAATGCTAATCTTCGTAATTAATACATTCTCCCATAATCCCTCCTATAATCTTTATTTAATGTTAATATTTACAATATCTTATCCTAATCTTATCTGAATAATATCATAATATCTCATCTATAATCTCCCCATATCTATCATAATATCTTAACTGATTACAATAATTAATTATTTCCATAATTACCACACTCCCCCTCAAGTTGGATCATAGATATTGATCATGTTCAACTTGCCTACAAAGCGTTCGAACCCATCTTCTGGTAGTCCTTTAATAAGGATATCGGCTACTTATAATTTGGTAGGAACATATGATAGACTGAATTGAACTGCTTGTGCCCAATCCCTATAATTTGTGAGGGTGAGCTTTTCTGAAACAATTGACATATGAGAACCATCAAAGCTAGAGATGGATCTTAAAGAGCCTCCCGTATTGAACAAATCCAATTTTAATGAACTATTAAGTGAGGTGTCCATAAAAAAAGTCCCGTCTCCTTACTTATGGGTCAATGTGAGAAAATAATAAAAAAAAGACAAGTGCCCGTCCACCAAATTGTGACTCAAGAAGTTCAAGAGACCCCAAAGTGACAAGAAAATCTCTGTTAAGACATACTGGCCAAAGGGTATTGATTCCCGTGAGAGGAGATGGAGTAATACAAAGCTAAATGGGCTCAAGTGTGTTGGGCCGCATGGGTTTTTAGCTTGCTCCTTTTTTATGTTTAATTGTGAACTTCTTGGGTAGGAGATGGCTACCCAATCACCAAGTGGGTCTCGATGGTCTATAGGTTCGTGAACAGAGATGGCTCGGCGATAACAGAGACTTGGCAGAGGATGATTGTGTTGGCTGAACTCGACGAAGGAAGCACGCTGTAAGCTAAATACTAGGGCAACCGACGCTGTCAGACGACAACAGAGGAAACGTTGACTGGGTACGAGACTCCGGCTGGGCATGTCGTTGGGGACCTCAGCTGCCTCATTGCTCACGGAGGGCGACCGACGCTGTCAGATGTCAATAGAGGAGACGCTGTTGACTAGGCACGAGACTCCGGTTGGGCACGACACTGGTAACCTCGGCTGCCTCGTTGCTCGCGATGTTGTCACACGTCGTTGGCTTAGACTTGCCCCGCGCTTGGCTGAGACGCTATCGGCAGTTATGCTGCCGCTGGCTTTGATACCATGAAGGATTTTGGAGCCTGAATACTACTCTGATTTTATTCATAGGAACTACTGAATTTATAAAGTACAATTAGATAGAAAATAACAATAATATCCTATCATAATCTTATCTGAATAATATCATAATATCTCATCTATAATCTCTCCATATCTCTCATAATATCTTAACTGTTTACAATGATTAATTATTTCCATAATTACTACAGTTATAACACCTTAACACTTAATGGATACTTGATACAAAATAACGAAAAAGAACAATGTGAGGAAATAAAGTATGCAAATTTAGGTATTAAAATACAGATACCCAGAAATTTTTAGCCTTGGTATGAATTCCTTTAGACACATTTCTAGGGCAACATGTAGCTAAATCCTCAGAAATAAAGCCGGTTCCATCAGTATGAATCCGTGCTTTCCCATTGTGATACACAATATCATCATTTTCATCCTAAAAAGAAATGAAAACAAAAACAATTTTCTCATATACAAAAAAGGTGGAGAAGTCCACATAGAGATGACAAAATAATTGAATCGATCATACCTGACAATACACATCTTCAATTGTTTGAACATTTACATATCCCATGTCAATATCAAGTGTTAAGGTTTTGGACAAAATTAGAGAAAACCTAAATACTTGATGTCAGTAACTTCGATAAACTATTTCTTGTGCAGGAGGGGGGAAGAACATAAGATATAAATCTAAAAAGAGTATCTACAATGTAACATACCTAGCCATAAACTTTTCCAAACTGGATAATGTGTGAGCATGCATAAATAAAGATCGAGCTTCAAGCATTGACTTGCCCGATAATACGTAAGATTCCCTCTTATCAAATGATGCACAAGATTCTGTCCTGACAAAATAACATCTCACAGCTGATGATGTTGGGTCCTTCTTCTTTTCTTCCTTTCGGCCATCTTTAAAAACTGATCAGTTCATTAGAAGTTTATGCTCATCAATGCATGTATATCGGTTCCCATAGGCTTGTCTAAAACTCTAAAGACAGCATCAGATACATATCAATTATCAAATATTCAAGGATGTTTTGTGCTTGACAGCAACAAAGCATGAGAGGTAAGAAATACATAAGACTTTAAAACCAAGAAAAAAAATTTAGGTATTCAAACACAAAGATACCCAAATCTCCATTATTGATGGCAGCATTCCACCATAGAGGAACAAAGTTAACAAGAAGACACCAATCAAAACAAGTGCCAATTTCGTTCACTTTAGTAATCCAAGGGAATAATTATTTGAACGAGTGCAGGAAGTTAGACATATCAACAATTTACCAAAACAGAAACAAGCAATCAAGCAGACTCATATAGATGCTGTCAATAAGGATTAACAAGTACAACATAAAATTTCAAGGACATAGGATTTCATAAGAAAATGTTCAAAGATTACCAAAAAACCGGTAAAGGCGAGGACCAACATGAATTCCCTCTCTTCCAAATTTACTGTAGAGAGCATATGCTCCCTCAACACTAGTCTGATTTGGCTTGCATCCACTACCATTCCTTTCCTCAGCAAATTTTACGATTATAACATTGTCATCACCTAGTGTTTTTTGCAAGTGTGTTCGTGCTTCTTGGAAGAAGGGGCCCTGAATTAACAGCCAAAGAGATTAGAAATTAATATATCAATTAATAATTAATATATTTTATAAATAGTCCTTATCCCATTGAGCTATCACCAATTGTAAACTGGTCAGGGTATGTTGTTGTTATTTTATTAGAGGACAAGATATCAGAGAACTTCCAGAGTACCCATGGAAGTATGTCCAGGAAATAAAGATTTGCACTCATAACAGCATGTATATGTTTTCTAGAGCTTGTCAAAAGTTAAAAGTTAATGAAAATATAATAAAGTAGAGGCAAACCTTGAACCTCAAACTCCCATCAGGAGAAATATGACAGTAATAGACATACGGCTTCCCTGAATCCCAATCATGATACTGCAGATACCAAAGGTTATCAATAGCAAACAATCAAATATTTTTATAGAAAAATACAGCAGATGTTGGATGAATAAGTTCCAAGTCGCTTGAGTTGATAACTTAACAAGACAGTTAAGAACTGCCATAAATTCTTTAACATGACAAATTCAACAAATTTAGCCTTGTTTTAAGGCGCAGTTAGATAGTAAAATGAAATAATCACAGAATAGTAGAAGAAATTAAAACCTTCAGAGTTTTATTGCATCAGCAAATTTTTATGGTTGCCATAAGTGTTGAATATTCAATTCAAATTTCCAAACACAACAAAAAACCGTCCATGGAAGATGTCATTTTTAATCGCTCAGCGCATAATTGGAATAATTTTGGTCCCAAGGGAGAGAGGGAGCCAACCATTCCCTCATTTTAAGGACAAGTTCCGACTTCAGATCAAACGAAAGAAAAGTAATAAATCAACGAACTAATGACAGGCATAAATCAAACGGAATGTTCACCAATCGCCGCTCCTGGGTATCCGAGCCCACGGCTTCCCATATCTCCTTCTCAAATTTACACATCGGCAACGATTTAAGGCTCCTGATCTTGTCCGCCGTTATAGCCCGTTCAAGACTCTCCCTATAAATGCAAATAGAAAAAACAAACTTTAAACCTCAATGCATCACTGACTCAGTTATGATTCTGGGAAGAGAAAAAACGTAAAATGAAATTCATTCCACAAGCACCCTCCAAGATAGCTCAAAAGTAGAAATGCCTTTCTGAATTCCAATTCTCCCAGGGCTACCAATTCTGGACTCATTGGTAATTCTTCTTCTCCCTGTGCTGTTGTAGATGAGGCACTTCCTGTATACTCTTCCATAGGAGAGGGAGTCGCAGCTCCGTTACCTGTAATTTCAAAAACGAAGGAAACAGATAGCAAAGTTAACAAATCGTCCAACATGCAACTGACAAAGTAAAGAGAATATTAACGTACTGAAACCAAACCCACTTCTATCACAACATTTGCTCCGACAGAAAATTGTATGAATAGTAAGAAGCAGCTACGAATGCCAAAATAAATAAAGAAAAAAAGAATCCGGAGTCGGAATCGTCATTGTTAGACGATTCCATTCCCCACTACGAGTTCAGCGATTTGAACGAGAGAGAGAGCAATTTTGCTTCGAGTGAACAAAATGAAAGAGGGCAGGAAACAATATATATATACATACATATATATATGTAGTCATTCTACCTTGGGTGTTCATGAGTCGGGAAGCATTTGGTGAGCGACAAGCGGCTTTCTTCGGAGAGTTAATCATATGCATAATGAACCCAGAAAGACTACGAACCCTGGCTTGTGAAATTCGGGTTAAAATATCAACAGCCGACTCTTCTCCAATGTTGGCGAGTTCGCGTCTTACTTGGGAGCTAGGAGGGGGCTGTTTCTGCTCTCTGCAGATGCTCTCCAACAGCCGCTCTACTGAGTCAGGAAGAGGAACATGCTCCGTCGGATTGATCATAGCAAACGGAAGAAAGACGACGACGAAGGAAGGCACAAGCTCCACAGAGCTGACAGAAGATGAAAAGATTACCAGCGTGAGTCAGTTTTAGTTTAACTTCTGAAAGAAGAAAAGTTAAAAAAATAAATATTTAAATAATTATTATTAAAATAATTTTTATAATTAATAAATTATTATAAAGAGTAAGAAGTTAAAAAATAATTATTTAAAATATATTTTTAAATTTATATTTTTTATTTTTATTAAAATAATAAATAATATATATATAATTTATTTGATAATTAATAATTTATAGTGTTTAGAAGAATAACAGTAATAAAATTTTGAAATTTTTATATTTAATAACTTAATTATTTAATTAATACGCAAGTTTGTTTAGTTTATAAAACATTAAAAAATAAAAGTATACAATTAAACTTTATTTTTTGCTAATTAAGTAATATAGAGATATGTCCTTATTTTCAAAATAAAACGTAACATAATATTCAAAAAAAAATTGATATTTTTTTAACCTTTGTTTTTGTAATTTATGTTTGCTTTTATAACATCAGGAAAAAAAAAGAATTATTCACAAAATTACAGTTAAAAAGAATTAGAAGTTAGAAGCCTAGAAATGAGGAAGTGTATTCAATTTTTTTATTTTTTATATATAATTAAAATTTTAATTTTATATAATTTAATTAATATAAATAACTAAAAAGAGAAATAAAATTAGTTAAAATGTAAGTAATTTTATATGTCAGGAATGGAAATATGAAGGAAACGATACGTATTAAAGCATATGTACAACTGAACAATAATGGTCACCTCTTTGATCAAAACACCACGTGGCCCGGTGGCGATGTGCCGAATGCAGTGCGAGCCAACCAGCCCTAAACTATACCCCTACCGTCGGAGGAGGAACGGATGTGGATTTGAAAATAAAGGTAAATAAGTAAAGGCGTTTGAATAAAATTTTTAAAAAAAAATTATAAAATTAATTTAGGTAACTTTTAAAAAATAATTTTTAGATAAAAATTTATAAAAAAAATAATTTTAAATAAATAAATATTTAGATATTTATTTCTAAAAGTATTTTTATTATTAGTAAAATATGAAAAATAATATAATTATTAAATATATGAGAGATAAGAGATGAGAGATAGTGTAAAAAAAATAAAAGAGGAGAGATAGTATAAAAAATAGAAAGATGAAAGAAGGTGTAAAAGAAAGAAGAAGAGTGTATAAGAAGAAATAAGGGTAATATAGTAATTAGTTAGTCTATAAGTTATTTTATTATTTCATAAACTATTCTGACTACTTTATCTAAAATCTTGATTTTAAATTATGATTTAATCTAAAAAAATTAAATAAATATAATTATTTATTTTAAATTTTATCTAAATTTAAATTTAAAAACTAAATTTAGAGGTAATCTTGAAAAATTGGCGCCGTCACGATTTTCCAATTTACTTATTCAGGAGCTCTTTGAAGCGAAGTAGAGGGAGGCCTTGTAGTTAAGGCAAAACTGCAACTTTTAGCCTCCATAGATGAGTTTCTTCGAATCGAATATTCAATAACAGTAGCCTATCTGCAATTGAGGAAGAAAGTGACAATGGATGACGCAATATAGGTCGGCCTGCAGTTGTGTCTTTTTTCTACAAACAAAATTCAAGCCCTTCCAAAAACTAACGGCGTTTAGATTTCCTGTTGAAGTTAAATGGGGGAGGAAAAAATATTAATACAGATGGCAGAAGCTGATTGGATACATGGAATAATGACCTTAACTAACTTGAGCTAATATTTCCTTTTATTTATATATATTATTAACTTTTTAAAAAAATTTATTACAGTATAGGACAGTATTATCTCAATCTCTTATCATCTTAGTGAATACCCTTATAAGGAGTTTTTTCTGAACTTTAATTTAAGTTACAACATACAACCATCACTTTAAAATATGGTATTCGCTACATTAAATTAATTTGTGTTCATCTAGCCTTTTAAATTATTTTTTTAATAACATCTGAACCAGACTGCGAGGGAGGGAAAGACGACAGTGATTCGGTGGAACGTAACAAG
This sequence comes from Leucaena leucocephala, assembly GCA_037074615.1. Taxonomy (NCBI): domain Eukaryota; kingdom Viridiplantae; phylum Streptophyta; class Magnoliopsida; order Fabales; family Fabaceae; genus Leucaena; species Leucaena leucocephala. Next base: position 13,157,925 of record CM073561.1, read on the forward strand.
AAGAAGGGGAGACATGATTTTGAAGGATCAAGAGGAAATCGAGAATAGCAAAGAAGTGGGTGAGGAATTCTCTTTCAAAGATAAATTTTGATGGGATTTGACGCTGGACTCAACTCGAAGGATAGTAAGGGGTGCTACGTTTTTTATGATGCCTGGGCGGAATACATGTCAAGTTTTAAAGGGTTTAAAGGGTTTCTTGAGTGATTCTACAACGCAAATGCGAATACATAGCACGAAAATGGTTTATAAAAAAAATATTTTTAGATAATTTTTAATAAAAGATTTTTAGTGAAAAATTTATAGAAAAATAATTTTAAATAATAATTATTTAAATAATTATTATTAAAAAGATTTTTGTAATTAAAAAATTATTAAAAATAATATAATTTTATTAAAAAATGAGAGAGAGAAAAAGAGATATAGTGGAAAAGAGAAGAGAAAGAAGAGATATAGAAAAAAAGAGAAAAGAGGAGAGAGAGGGGGTAAAAAATAAATAAATAATAGAGAAAGTGAAAAATACAAATAAAAGATAAAAAAAATATATAAAAATATAGAAATAAAATGGTTTATAAATTTTTTTATTTTTTTTATAAATTAGTCTCAATATATTAAAAATTTTAATTTTAAATTATAATATTTTTTAAAAATAAATATAATTATTTATTTTATTTTATTTTTAAATTAAAGGTAAGATTGGCTAAGGGCATCCAATGAAAAGAGTATGAATTATGGTGTGCCCGATGGAGGAAATCTATCATCGTTCACCTTCTGAGGCAAAAGCTTCCACTATGAGCAATGAGAACTAATTTAGAAAGCATATGGAAAACATCCAAATCGTTCACTACCAGAGATATAGACAACAGATTCTTTGTGGAGTCGTTTGACGAGGAAGCGGATACGAACCACATTTGTCAGAAGGGACCCTGGATAGGGGCTGATAGACATGTAGTAGTTCAACAATTGAGGCCAAATTTTGATCCATGGAACACCCAGGTCCAGAAAAAGATCACTGCTTGGGTTCGGATTCCTCTGCTTCCTCTCGAATTATTTCATGTAACCAACTTAAGGAGACAGGGTTATCTTATGGGTAAAACTCTGAAGGTCGACACAGCAGATCCATGGCTAGCAACACAGCAGCGATGACTTCCTCCTAGATCTAGACGATGACTAATGACGACTACAGAACCGAAGCGACAACCATGGAGGCAACCCATAGAAGCGACACGATGGCAACAAATAATAGAAATAATAGAAAGAGAGAAGGGAGAGCCAAAAAAATTATTTTTTTATCTAATAGTTTATCTAAAATTATTTAAAATTATAATTTAAATTATATTTTTTTTAAAATAAATAAAATTGTTTATTTTAAAAAAATTTAAACTAATTTTTAAATTATTTTTTTAAAAAAACTTGTGACTATCTAAAGGTATACCCTTAATATGTTTTAGTGCCTGTTTGGAAAAATCCAAACCTTGATTTTAAACCAAGGTTTGGCTCAAAACCTAGATTTGGAGAAATTTTAAAACAAACAGTCATATTTGTTCAAACGGGCTTTTGGACTAAACTCTGGTTTAAAATCAAAGTTTCAGAAAAGCTGGTCAGAGTAGCTTTTGGAACAGTAAACCACGTTTGAACTAACTAATTACTATATTACCCCTACTTTTTCTTACACCCTCTCTCCTACTTTTTCTTACACCCTCTCTCCTCTCTCCTACTTTTTCTCTATTTTCTTTCTTACACCCTCTCTCCTCTCTCCTCTTATCTCTTATCTCTCCTCATTTAATACTCATACCCTTTTTCGTAATTTACCAATAATAAAATCCCTTCTATAAATAACTATCCAAACACTCATTTATTCAAAACCACTTTTTTTTTATAATCTCTTCTCCAAAAGCCCTTTTCTATAATCTATTTAAAAACCTTTTTTTTTCATAAGCCCATTTTTAAAATCTTATCCAAATGAGCCCTTAATGTTTTAGCTGTGGCAAGTACCGCCAGCATAAAGATAATTTCCCAGACAAGGTCATGCAACATGCTTAAAAGGTATGTTGATGAGGCTAACAAGAAAGTTCAATAGGGGACCAGAGACGGAGGTGTTTGGAATCTGAACTTGGTCCAACAGCAACGAATACGTAACTTGGGAAACCACGGTCGGGCAGGGAAGCCGAAAAGTGAGTGAGAGAATCTCGCAATCGAACAATGGGAAATAAATTAGCCCATGAGATGCGAAAGCCCGTCAATCAAATCCCCAAAAATGCGGCACAATCATAGAGGATAACGTCAGACAAAGGTGGTACTCCAGATAATCAAGGAAAAGGACATGCGCAATAAGAGGAAATGGGTCCTGGTTGTCCAAGGAACTAATCTTATATTGGGCTTAAATTCTATAATCTCATTGGAAACAAAGGCCAAAAAATGTGAAGGGTAAGAATGATATAGTGTCGTAATCGTTAATCTCTCTTTTGTTAAGACATACGTAATTTAATTTTGATCTTTCGATATATGCTATAATTTTAGTTTCTATGGTAGATTCATGAAGCTACGTATTTATGATAGTAGCAAGTTACAATTATCATTCATCCACTTCAATAACATATCAATTATATTCTTGATATCTGATTAAAAAATGATCTTCTTAAACCCCATGTCCCATGCAAGGTTTAATCCTTTATAAATAGCCTACTATTCAACTTCAATTATACTACCCGACCTCAGCATGCTTATGAATCCCACAACATAACTTTCATCATGATCCTTAATGACTCCATCATGCCCCGCTCTATTGTTATTTGTTGTAAGAGCTCAATCCACATTGACTTTAATCCAATCTGATGACGGAAGTTGCCAATAAGATGAAAATGATATCTCTAGATCATTATCTACTTTGTTCTTCCTGTACCTGCACATAGATCTTCCACATTTTTATTATAATCGTGTACGATGCCACATGTCTCACAAAGTTTGAGTCAAATGTTGTTTGATTCCTCAATTTCCATAAATTTTAAATTGAAACTCTCCAAATAAGTCCCCAATTAATATTACGATCAGTTACCAACTCCCTTTTGAAATTCATAACAAATCATCTCGTAGAGAAGCCTTAAAGAAGGAGGAACAATGCCTAGGATAAATCAATATTTATCATACTTGTCTCGCATACCAACAATCTTGCAGTATATGTAAAGTATCCTAATTGTCATGTCTGCAATATTTGCAATCAGCATTAGATAAAGTCCATATACTTCTCAAAATATCGGTTGGTAATCGGTTGTTGAAAGCTATCCACATAAAGACTCAAATATATTCAGCACCTTTCCACTTCTATATTTCTTTATAAACTGAGTTGTATGTGTTTATTGCTTACTTTTCAATAAGATAATAAGCACTTTTAATCATGAAGGCACCATCATCCTTAGTTCTTCAAACTATGGCATCATTACCTGCTACCAACATGGGAGGTAACGAGTTAATCATCCTCTGGAATACATTACTTGGTATGACATAAGCAAGTCTCTGGAAATCTCATGTCCCAAATGAAGTCCAATTAGCAACTTTATTATTTTCCTCCTCTTCAGTAAGTGGCCTAAGACACACTTTCTTTAAACTTTTATCATGAAATAACCATTTTTCAATGAAAAAATTCACTAATTGACCATTCCTAATATGTCATCTTGTGCCTAATTCAACTATATCCTTCTGTTGAGAAATGAAATTTCATAGTGCCGATCTCCCTTTCTTACATCCAGTAAATTTCCTTTATTTCTTAGTATATATTTATGCAAAAACACGTCTACCCATAAACATTTATCTCCCCTGACTAATTTTCAAGCTATCTTTGTTCCACAAGCTCTATTAAAAGACTGTAATTTCTTGAATCTGAGCCCACCATATAGTTTATGCCTACAAATTTGATCCCAACCAATGGGGTGAAAACCATGTGAGTTTTAGCTATATCCCCATATGAAATTCCTCTACAGTCTCTCCACTTCCTAACAAATCGATGTTGGAATTTTAGCAACTTGCATCGAATATACTGGTATAGAGCTTAGCACTGATTTTGCCAAAGTAATCCGGTCATCCACTGAAAGAATGCTTACCTTCCATGTAGCAAGTTTGGTTTTGACTCTATCCACAATGTACTGAAAATTATATGTGGGTTTCCTCCTTCTAATGATTGGAAATCCAAGATATTTCCTTATATTAGCTGAAATTAGCATTCCTATTGTGTCACTAATTGTCTTCTTAATATTAGCATTCACCTTATGGGAGAAGAAAATTGAAGATTTTCTTTTATTGATTTTTTCTCGTGAAGCATTACAAAAACTATCTAGACAATCCATCATACATTTAGCTTGTTCCTTGGTCGACACTCCAAATAGAAGAAGATCATCTATAAACATTAAATGAGAGATAGCTGGACCCCTACAAGTTACAAAAATTGGTTTCCATTGTTTTGAATAAGTTATATCAGTAATAAGGTGAGATAACATGTTCATACAAAGAATAAACAAATGAGGTGAGATATGATCTCCTTGTCAAAGACCTCTTTTAGGAAAGAAAAACTTAGTTTGAGATCTATTCAATAATAAATTATAAGAAACAGAAGTAATACAACCCATTATAAGGTTTATAAGCCTATAATCCAGACCCACATCAATGAGAACTCGTTGGATAAAGTCCCATCGAATACGGTCATAAGCCTTCTCCAAATCCATCTTCAAAGCCATCAGTCCTCTTTTTCCTCTTGCCTTCTTCATTATATCCATGACTTCTTGGCCAACTATAATATTATCTTGAATATGTTGGCCTTTTATAAAACTTGATTGAAAATGAGATACCAGTTCATCCATAACATTCCTCAATCTGCTGACAATTACCTTAGCATTGCACTTATAATGGACAGTATACAAGGTAATAGGTCTAAAATGGCCAATAATCTCTAGATTATACCTATTTGATATAAGGCAAATCAATGTCTTGTTAGCATTATCCTCCACTTTTCCTTTCTGAAAAGCAGTTTTAACAAACTTGCATAACGAGATCCCCATTAAATTCCAATTTACTTGGTAGAAAATTGGGAAAAAACTATCAACACATGGGGCCTTATAAGGTCCCATAGAAAACATAGCTTCCTTTATTTCCTTATCATTTGGCTCGCTAGCCAAATTAGAGAGACGAGATTTAACAACAATTGGAAACTTGGTCTTTATTTACAAAGTACCCAAGTATTATTGGACCAATCATACAAATTCTTGAAATGATTTAGTACTATACCAATCAATTCTTGCTCATTGTCAATCCAGTTTCCCTTCCCATCTTTAAGAGTTATAATTCTATTCATCCTTATTCTCATTTTTGTTTTCAAATGATAATATCTAGTATTTCTATCCCCTTGTGTAATCTAATTAGTCCGTGCTTTTTAAAACCATTTAATCTCTTCTAATTGCATAACATGATCTAGTTCATTTTGCAAGTCATTTTCAAGAGAATTTAAAAACCTTGAGTATGTATAAGCAGGTGAACTTTGAATACCACTCAAATGAGCTAGCAACACTTTCCTTTTCTTTTCTACAAGCCCAAAAATATTTTTATTCCAGTCCAGTAGAGACATAATAAACTCTTGTAAAGACTTATTAAAATCATCATAATTAGTCCAGTTAGTGTCAATAAAATTTTTGAAATTATCATGGGTAAGCCACATAGCTTCAAAACGGAAAGATATATTTTTCCCTATTAGAGTGATTTTGAAATTGTATAACAATAGGATTATGATATGAAAATTGAGTTCTAGGGATTACTTTCAAAATGCATTCAAACAAATTGTTTAAAAAACTAGAATTTGCAAGTTCCCTATCTAATATTCCATATAAACGAGAACAACCAGCAATCCTAAGTCCCTTCCATGTAGATTTAGGTCCATGAAAACCTAAATCCGAAAGACCACACTCCCTAACTCTATTTTGGAACTAATTTATTCTATTATGAGAACCACCCATTCCCTCAATTCTATCCATACGTTCTATGGCATAGAAATAGAATTAGATATATTCTTTAAATCATACCAGAGTACCTGACAAAAATTAGAATGTGGAATAGCATAGACTGCCATCAACAAAAAAGGAAGTCAACCACCACTTTCACAATGTAAATGGAAGAATTGTTGATTTTCCATCAACACTATAATTTTTATTGAATCACTCCTCCATGCTGCTATTAATCCTCCAGACCGACCTAAGTTAGGAATTATTTTTAGAGAATCAAAACCCCAAGAATGCATAAAATCAAACTGTGCTATCCTATCACATTTGGTTTCTGACAAAATAATAAGATTTGGTTTTGAACCAGAGCACATAGTCTTCAGGTTCCTAAGTAGCCCCTTAGCACAACTCCTCTAGTATTCCAGTATAAAAAGCTATCCATAAATAATAATGATAATAAATCCAGTTCTTGACATAATCCCATTTAGTCAATATGTTCAAATTGGGTTTTAGGTACCATACTATTCCCATTATCCTCACAACTATCCATTTCTGGTTCATTTTGGCTATCTACTACTAATGAATTTGGTTCCAGCAGTGAATCCCCTGGGTCTAAATCCTCGCTACCCATTCCATGCACAAATGGTACAAGAGAGTGATGGGCCTAGTCATGGTCCATCACTTCAATTCCCTCATCTAGCCCACATACTTTTTTTTTTCCATTAACATATAAGCTTTGGCCCCTCACGTCAACTCCCTCATCCAATCCACATAAGTTTTCTTCATTAACACACATTCTTTGTCCCACTAAATGCGTTACCTTTTTGTCCCCTAATACCACCATTTTGTCTATCCCCATCAGACTTCTCTTCTTTTTTCCTTTTTCATTAACCTATTATCCTCTCTCACTTCATTTTAGGGCTATGCACAAAGCCCACAGCCCAGTATGCCCTGCCCAGCCCACAATAAAAATGCCCTGCCCAACCCGATAAATATAGGGCAGGGCTGGGCATCGGGCTGCAAAATATAGCCCATACATTTTTTGGGCTGGGCATCGGGCATAAGGGCTGCCTTGCCCTGCCCTGCCCATGAGCACCCCTTCTTTTATTTTTTTTATTTTTTCTCTATATTAGAAGGAAGAATATGATAGCTACTGGTGAATATAAGGTAATTTTAAAATTATAATTAGTTAAGTAGGTAAGTTGTATCTTTTAATATTTATAACTATACTAATTTTTTCTTCTTTTTTTAACTTTGTTAATTATCATATGATTACATTACAAATTATAATTATTTATTTTATTTTTTTAGATGCTTTATCTTTGTCAATATTGGGGAGATTGATGCAAAGTTATAATTACAAACTACTTAGATTTCAACACTTATTTTTTATATGCAATGGATCTCAAGATTTTAATTATTATCTTTGTTCTTTTATTCTTAATGGATTATAGATATTATTTAACTCTTGAAGACACATGAATATGATATTATTTTAGAAATTCATAATTGCAATTTTTTTTCACAACATGAGCATGACATCACGACTTGGGCATGCTCAGCCCAAAATTGTTAGGACTTTTACAGGGCAAGGAGGTTGCCCTGCCCAGCCCTGCCGATGCACCTCCTACTTCATTTAATGTTACATCTGGTTGCAGACCTACTCCCTTTACCTTACATTTCTCTATAACGGTAATGCTCCCTCTTTCTTTCCTTTTCCCATCATCCATCTATGGTATACTCTCTCCCCCTTGCAACAAAGTAGGCATCATCATGTGTTGTTGTAACTTATCACTTTGTACCCGCTCACATCTATCCTCTCTAGTAATTCTTCGGCTTGCATTGCCGATGAGTTCTCTATTCAACTCTCCATTACTCAGCATTTCCTAGAGAAGTAGCAGATTCGCCCATATTCTTCATATTATCCTGCCTTTGTTCTTTCTCAGTGGCGTCATCAGCTTGCACATACGAGGCTTTATTTGGGCACACTTATCTCCTATAGCTATAGACACCACATAGAGTGCATAAGGAATACATACCCTTATATTCCAGATAATACTCTTCACCATCTAGTGAAAAACTTAGCATCAATTGCTTACTCAGATCAAGCAACACGTAAATACGAGCATAATGACCTCTTAGTTGACATAAGGTATTCATATCAACCTTAGTCTCTTACTAATCATATTGCCAATAATTGTTAAAACCTCCTCATCATAGTATTCCAGTGGTATCTTAGGAAACCTTATCCAAGCTGCAACTTTGTTTATTGTTGCCTTCTCCGGTCTAAAATTAGGTTCCCATAACCTAACTGTTAAATAGTGATCATAAATAATCCATGATCCTCCTGTTAGAGCATTAACATAGTCCTCTCTGTTAGATAATTTAACCACAAAAAATTCATGGCCTATGTTGATGAGATAAATGACCCATCTTCTTGCCCACAAAACTTGTAATCTTGCTTGGAAAGCCTTTTATCCAATATTCTTGTCTAGCAGTTTTATAATGACTACTTTCCTCTAAGCTTTAAATAAGCGTTTCTTTATTTGGCTTGAAAAGGTGAAGGTCGGGAAGTTCCTTAATGAATCCTTAGTAGTCTTAAACAAAGTATCTTCCTTGTCCTTTTCCATTGACTCGTCTTCTGACATTTTTTTTGCTGCCCACCCGATTCACTAGAGCTTTGCCCCGACTACATCTTGATCTAACCTGCGTCGCGTACCTGGCTATAGTGGGTAAATATCCCAACAGAAATTTTCTGCATTGCCAAGGCTCAAACTCGAGAACTTGCATGAACCCTCTTCCACCTCAATGTCATCATTAAATCAATCATTATTCTTGTCAAGACCTTGAATTTCTCAGCAAATGATGGTTTCCTAGATGTACCTAATTTCGACCATTCTTCTTGAAAGGAGTTCTCCTGTATACACTTATTTCCCTGCTTGATTTTCTTAGCACTGCGTACCAATTGGTCATCTTCCTCCAAAGATGGAGGAATCAAAGATTGTTTGCTTCTAGAGAGAGCTAGCACCATTTAGTAAACGAGTTTTTTTCCAAGGGCAGAAATTAAAGGGAAACGCGGCTGTGAAGGACGAAGCAAAATGGATGTTACCACAAATAATACCTCTTGGGTTGGGCCTTCAAAGTTTCAAACCGAATCTAATGGATCACTTTTTCTTAACTCCCCAAATCCATTCCTGGCACTTTCTAAAACGGATGGAGTGAGGAGCCCATGGAGGATGATGGAGCTAAAGCGCAAAATATAGCTAGTGAACAAGGGAAAACCAAGAATTGGTGGCGAGGAAGGTTTTGCAAATCAAGCTTCTGCTGAGAACAACATGATACAAATTCCTACAGACATGCAAGCAACAATTACCGTTATGGATCAATCTGAAAATGCTTTTAATCCTATTAGGGGGCCTATAAGCAAAGAATCCCCCACAAAAGGTTTCCAATTATGTGCTTCTTCTTGAACTGCAGGAGGTACAGGGTCAAAAGCTCTGCCTTGACTAATTAAGGACCTAAAAAAGCGTCACTTGATCGACTTTATGGTATTGTTTGAGACCAAAGCGAGTAGGGAACATGCGAATGCTGTCAGGGGCTTGGCTTTGCGAAATATGAAATCGTTGAAGCTGTTGGGCAACGAGGAGGAATCTGGATTACTTGGGATGAAGGAAACTCGACTATTACAGTGTTGGAAAAGTCAAATCAACTTATTCATGTTGCGGTTGAAAGTGTCAATGAAAAGTTCCTTATAACTTCTGTGTATGCTGGCCCAACGTTAGCATCCGAAGACAACTTTGGGAAAGCTTGAGTCGATTCGTCCGACTGATGAGTGGGCGTGGATTATAAGTGGTAAGTTTAATGCAACAATCTTTCATCATGAGCGCCGTTCTAGTGCAAATCATACTACCTGGGTGGGTAAACACTTTCTCTGATGGTTTGAAGATATGCAGTGGAATGACCTGCGGTGTGTTGGTCCTTTGTTCACATGCAAGCGAGAAGCATGTGAGAGCCGCATTGATCGAGTTGTGGCTAATAACTGCTTCCTGGAACAATTTAATGATGCTTTGGTTAAGCACCTTCCCTGGTATAAATCGGATCATCGTCCTGTGCTTCTAAGTATGTCTTGTGAGGAACCTCGACCTCGTATAGAATGTCCCTTTCGTTTTGTGGCATCCTGGGTTCTTCATGATGATTTTCATCGTATGGTTAAGGAGGCATGGAACCCGCCGATGGATTGGGAGTCAAATTTGAGGAGTTTACCGAGTATGTGGAGAATTGGAGTTATAACACCTATGGCCATTTGGAAAAAAGAAGAGAAGCATTATGGGATGGCTGGATGGTATTACTAGGAATATGAATCAATTTAGCTTGAACAGCTGCAAAAGGAACTATGGTTAGAACTCGAAGAGATTCAAATTCAGGAGGACCTTCTTTGGGCACAGAAAGCTAAAACAAATTGGCAATCTTTGGGGGATAGAAATACCAAGTACTTTCATGCCGGAGCAAACGGTAGACGAAAGAGGAATAAAATTGAAGCTATTAAAAATCAAGATGGTGAGTAGATTGAGGACCCAGTCGAGATTAATAAGGTGGCCCCGGAGTTCCTTGTTAATCTTTTCCATGAGGAAGGAAAAGGCGACTCCCTTGTTATGGATGGCTACTCCTTTCCGGTTTTGGATTCGTCAGTGTTAGAGGACCTTAAGTGAGAGGGGTCTAATGATGAAACAAAGGATGCTATTTTTGCAATGGGAGCCTTGAAGTCGCCTGGGCCGGATGGGTTAAATGCCCTCTTTTTTCAGAATCAAGGGAGTACCTTAGGCCCCTCCGTCATTAAGTTTGTGAAACAAAGCTTCGCTGATCCAACAACGTTAGCCGCGTGAGCCATACGTTCATTGTGCTCATACGTTCCTGAATCTATCCGTGACTTTCGCCCTATTACTCTTCGCAATTTCATTTATAAAATAATTACAAAAATCAATACCGATAAACTCAAGTGTTCCTTGCCTCAGGTGATTTCCCCGAATCAGTTTAGCTTCATTTCTGGACGGACTAGCTCTGACGATATCATTGTTGCCCAGGAGGTTATTCACTCCATGAGGAATATGCAAGGCAAAAGTGGCCATATGGAGATTAAAATCGACCTTGAAAAGGCATATGATCGAGTCCGGTGGGAGTTTATTTTGAGAGGCCTTGAGGATCTTTAGATACCTGTTGACATGAGAGAAGTTTAAACAAAACCAGAGTAAAACTAATCAGAGAATCACAAATTGTATCACTGAAGCACACTTCATTCATTAACACACTAAAACTTATAGACTAGCTAATACAAACGTGAGCAGTGTGTATCACATGGTGGGTCAAACTTTCATAACAAACTAACAGCTTTCTGAGTTATTTAACTGAATCAGTTTGATATCTCTAATATTCCCTATACACAAGTTTCCCTTGAGTAATAACTAGAAAAGAAACAAACAACAAAACAAGTAGATAATGGTGATAGCCAAGGATATGCACTAGTCATTATCTGAATCCCATTCAAGCGAGCACGTAACAGAGGAGTGTTTAGCTGTGATATTCAATTTTCCACGAAAGTAATGAAATAACGTTCTTCCTAAGGCTTCATGAAAATATCAGCAACTTGTTCAGTTGAAGGGACAAATCCAACATTGAGTAATCCTACAACAATTTTTTCACGAACAAAATGGAGATCCAGTTCAACATGTTTTGTCTTGGAATGCAGCACAGGGTTTGCTGCCAAAGCAACAATTCCAGTATTATCACACTAAATCATAGGAGTGTTAGAGACATCAATAAACATTTCTTTCAAGAGAGCAACAACCCACATGACTTCAGTGGTTGCATCAGCCACACTTCAGTACTCTTCTTCAGTGGTGGATCTAGAAACAACCTGCTGCTTCTTAGAAACCCAGGTAATGGGATTTGAGCCAAGAAATGTGCAATAACCACTAACAGAACAACGGTGCTCTTTGTCTGTTGCCCAATCAGCATCAACAAAGGATTGAATGATGAACTGAGAGGTAGGTTGCAAAATCAAACCAAAATGTGCAGTGCCAGCAAGATAACATAGAATACGTTTTACCCCTGGCCAATGAGAATCCCTGGGATCATGAAGAAATTGACTCAGTCGATTAACTGAGTAAACTATGTCAGGTATGGTGTAACACAGATATTGAAGCTTGCTAATGATGCTACGGTAGATAGTAGCATTGGAAAAACAATCACCAATATCATATATAAGTTGAATATTAGTGGCCATGGGTAATGAAGATGAATAAACAGCTCTAGCACTTGCTTTTTGAGATGGGAGAGTTGTAGCTGCCAATAGATACATGCCATTTCTCTCAATACCACGCATCAGCACTTGTCGAGTCTGTAAATCCTTAACCTCGCTTCCATTAGGAAAGAACTCAACAGATACACCATGTTCTTTAGTAAATTGAGCAACAATACACACATAACATTACTCATATCAAAAATAGATTCAGGTGAATGCAACTGTATGGAACCGATATATGTAACAGGAGAAGACTCACCAGTGCCAACTTGCACATTACCGTGACCTGAGTGAGGTGACGTAAGGCAAGAGGAAGTATGAGTGATATGTTGTGTGGCTCTTAAATCAAGATACCATGCAGTATCTGGTATAGCTTCAGTTGTAGCCATGTAAGTTTGAGCCATGGGCATTCTGATGGACGTGTTTGCAACTCCTTGAGTTGAGGTATTGACAGAAGAAGTCATTGGAGTTGATGTGGAAGCAGTACAAGTAATTGGTGCAGACACCGATGATTGAACTAAAGGAGTAGATTGAGATTGAGGTCAAGGAGTATAATCATATGAATGAAATGAATCATAATCCCCATAGCTAGTATAATAAACCTCCTCAGGATAGATATGAGAGTCAGATGCATGAGGATAAAAAAAACATCATAACCAGTATAATGAGCTTGTGGATCAGATCGAGAATTTGAAGAGTGTGAATTATCATACCTGAAATAACACGTTATATCCGTATGACCAATCTTACCACAGATCTGACAAGGTGGTTTATTGGATTGAAAACGACCTCCTCTGCCTCGAAAGTACCTGCCTCCTCTGGAAAAATTAGGTGGACGAGAGCCTCGATTGCCTTGTCCATAAGTTGACTGAGCATTGTTAGCTTGAGCGTGAATTGATGCTGCATTTGCAAGAAATACTCGATGACATGATTCAGAATCCAGCAACATTGTAGAAACTGTATCCAAATTAGAACGAGGCTTAGAAGCATTGATGACTGCAATGACTGGCTCATACTCGAAAGACAGGTCATTCAATATATGAGAAACCTGTGCAGATTCATCAACATGTTCACCCAACATGGCCAGATGGTCACAAATTGATTTGATATTTGCCAAATATTCACGCATCAATAATTCACCCTTCCTCTGGTTTGACAATTGGTTCCAATAGAAGTGAATCTTAGTGTCAGATTTAGCAGAATAGAGATGATTCAATTTATTCCAGATCTGAGATGTTGTCTCCAGTCCTACAAGCTCAGGTAGAATGGATTGAGAAACTGAAGCTAGTAGCCATGATGCAAGAGAAGAATCATTAGCTTCATAATCTTCAAGCGTAGGGTTAACAATGTCTCGACCTTCTTCAGTACGTATGTACGACGGAGGAGGCACAACCGAACCACTGAGAAAATGATGAAGCTTATGCTGCTTTACCATAAAATAGACTTGTTGTTTCCACAGCAGATAGTTGCTATCATCTAACCTGATAGTAATCTTTTTATTAGAGAAACTGATATGTGTTGATGTTGCCATGATCGGAAATGAATTTGATGCCATCTTTTGTAAAACAATCGATCCACGGGGAGATAATATCACGGTGATAGTTATTGTTAGTTTAGTTGGTAGTTGGAGCTAGTGAAATTATACCCAGCTCTGATACCCTAAACAAAACCAAAGTAAAACTAATTAAAGAATCACAAATTGTATCACTGAAGCACACTTCATTCATTAACACACTAAAACTTATAGACTAACGAATACAAACGTGAGCAATGTGTATCACATGGTGAGTTAAACTGTCATAACAAACTAACAGCTTTCTAAATTATTTAACTGAATCAGTTTGATATCTCTAATAAAGTTATTCGAGCCTGCATTTCTTCATCCTCAATGCAAATTTTGTGGGAGGGAAGCAGAGCAAAGGAATTCACTCCTTCGCGAGGACTTCGCCAGTTATTAAGAAGTGGCAGACTTCAAAAATGTCTCTAGCTGGGCAAGATATCTTTATCAAATCAGTTATTATAGCAATGCCTTCTTATGCGATGCAAACGGTGCCTATCTGTGAGCAGGTTGAGAAGAAATCACGTGATTTCCTGTGGGGCTCATCTGATAAGCGGAGGAAAATGCACCTCCTCTCCTCTGACAAGGTGTGCACTCCTAAAGATTCCAGGGGCCCTTGAATGAGACATATTATACAACAAAACCGCGCATTTATAATAAAGCTTGGTTGGGGTCTTGTGAATGATCGTGTCTCTCTATGGGTTAAAGTATAAGGGGTAAATACAGTTGTGTAGCAATCTTCTCCCTCGAATTAACCCAAAGAGAATGGTGTCTAATACTTGGAGTGGAATTAATCAAAATTGGAAAAAAAAAAGTCTCTCAAGGCATACAAGTAGTGTAAGACAGGAACAGAGTTGAAAAAGCCCGCTGGAAATGGGGAAAAAAGTGGGGTATTTACTAGGGCTATGCATAAAGTCCATGACCCGGTATGCCTACCCGAACCCGCAATAAAAATGCCCTGCCTAACCCGATAAGTATAGGGCAGGGCTGGGTATCGGGCTGTAAAATACAGCCCATGCATTTTTTGGGCTAGGCACCGGGTATAGGGGCTGCCCTGCCTTGCCCTACCCATGAGTACCATTTCTTTTATTATTTTTATTTTTTTCTCTGTCTTGGAAGGGAGAATATGATAGCTACTGGTGACTATAAGGTAATTTTAAAAATATGAGTAGTTAAGTAGGTAAGTTGTATCTTTTAATATTTACAACTATACTAATTTTTTCTTTTTTTAACTTTGTTAATTATCATATAATTACATTACAAATTATAATTATTTATTTTATTTTTTTAGATGCTTTATCTTTGTCAATATTGGGGAGATTGATGCAAAATTATAATTACAAGTTACTTAGACTTCAACGTTTATTTTTTATATACAATGGATCTCAAGATTTTAATTATTATCTTTGTTGACTTATTCTTAATAGATTATAAATATTATTTAACTCTTAAAGACAAATGAATATGGCATTATTTTAAAAGTTTATAATTACAGATTTTTTCACAATATGAGTATGGCATCATGACTTAGGCATGCCCAGTCCGCCATGCTTAATCCGCTCATGCCCAGCCCAAAATTGTTAGAGTTTTTACTGGGCAGAGCCAAGCATCAAGCTATAAGATATAACTTATATTTTTTTTGGATAGGGTTGGGCAGGGCATACCCCTAATATTTTCCTTTCAGCTTATAAGAGCTTGAATTCTCCCAGTAACACGGCAACAGGGAGATGGAAGGATTTATGGAAGCTCAGGGTTCCCCAAAGGTGTAAAAACTTTGCGTGGCCCATGCTTCACGATAGGCTCCTAACAAACGAAGCCGAATATTTGCGCAAGATCCATCCGAATGGCATTTGTAGTAATTGCTGTGGTAACGGTAAGGAGGGAGTTTTGCACGCACTGAGAGATTGTCAAAGCGTCAAAAGGCATGTGGGCCTCGATAAAAAAAAAAAAAACACTTGTATCTCTGAAATATTTTTTAACAATTTTTTGTGTGCCTTACACATAGAGTATTTTCCTAATAGAATTCAATATCATAAATTTATGAGTGCTCACTGCAACTCAAAAATAGTTTATTGACAAAAGTATACCAAAAATAATTTATATATTTATTGCTAATGGAAAAAATACTTTAATATCCTGGATGAATCACAAACTAGTCAATAATACTAAATGTTACTTGAAAAATAATTCAAGATGATGGATGCATGTTAATCCTTTTAATTTTATTTCTAATGATAACAAGTCCAATTGCCAAAAAACAATTGTAAATCAATTGAAGGAGGGGTTTTATTTATTTATTTATTTAGTTAGTTTAATAAATGTAAAATTTGCAAAGTGTGATTTTTAGTTACTATACCTTCTATGAGGTATAGTGAATTATTAAACAAAGGTTGTAAATCAAGAGAAGGATGAGCTTTTTTAATTTATTTTAATAAATTTGAAATTGGGAAAATGAGAAAAAATTTTAAAAAATAATAAATATCAAAGTATAACTTTATATTATTAATACTATATATATTTTATTATTATTAACATACCTAACTTAAAATTATTTTTAAAAGTTTTTTTGCTGTCATTTTCCCTTTGAAATTTGAAAGAAGTGGCTATTAATTGATATACAAAAGTTGTAGATTAATAGTTAATCTATATATCTTTTAATTAATTAACGTATAAATAAAAATAGTTAAAAATATTAAATTTATTAAAAATTTAAATAATTTTTAATATTACTCTCATTAACTATATTAAATTTTAACATCATAGTATTAACTTTTACCTCTCTACTTTATTAAATATAGACATATATAAAAAAATTATTTAATATGTATTAAAATTATCAAAGGGTCTTATAAAAGAAGATAAAAAAATACTTTGTGTAATGGGTGTATAATAAATAAGGACCAAAGCAAATATATATTTTTTGCACTCTTTTGTTCAGATGTATTGGTAACTTAATGGTTGAATTTTTTTTTAAGATAGAGAACTAATCAAATGGAGTCTATCATAATTATAAAAAAAATAATTATATAAATTTGAACACTTATATAAAAGCACAATAACTATGATAGATAAAGTTTACTTTCATAATCAAAGGGAAATTATTATAAAACCCTAAGAAAAAAATTTAATTATTTAAAAACCTAATATTTATTGAGAAATATGTAACGACAAATTTTAGTAATTAATTTATATTGTTTACTCGTTTTGAAAACATTTTAGAGATTAAATCCTTTCAATAATTCCTCCCCATAATCAAATTGGAAGACAAACGAAGGAAACGTCGAGCTTCACAATGCTAACAGAAGATGAAATGATGAGCACGAGAGAAAGTGAATGTGTGTCTATCTATATACTCCCTCTAATCCTTAATTTAATATAATAGTTAAATAATTAATTTAGATTAATTCAAAAATTAATTAAGTTAATTATTTATAATAAATATATATTAGTTTTTTATAATACCCTTCATAATTACGTGCATTATAACTACCCATAGATGTAATTATTTTACAATATACAATCAATAGGGAGAGTTTAAGAAAAATATAAAATTTGGAAACAAAATATATTAAGGTCTTATAATTAAGATTAAAGTAAATTTTCTAACTCTTATATTTAAGATCAAATAATACAAAGTAAAAGTTATTTTTTGAATAAAGTGCGGCGAATTAGGGGTGTGCATAGTGCCAAGGTGCCCGTGCACCCACTTAAGCCTAGGAAAAACTTGCCCAACCTAGCCCAAAAAAAGTGACCTGAAATATAATTGGGTAAGATCGGGCCTTGTTGAGTTTTGGGTAAGATTGGGTATCGGACGAGGTATGCTGCCCTGTCTATTTGGCCTGGCCCTATATATATATTAATTGTTTATACTAAAAGTAAACCCTAATAATGGCTAATGTGTATTGATGTTTTTCCATATCCACTTATCCAGAATTCCATTCCAGATCTTGAGCCTCCAGATCTGTTAGTGAGACTCTGCCTCCAACCAGTGAGACACGAGTCTCTGACTAATCCACAGCAAAATAGTCTTGGCCTCTTCGACTATGAGTCTTTGGCTCTCCGCCTTTACTTTGACGATCTAACATGTGCCTCTTATCTAAACAATTCCAGTCTCCACCTCTCCTTTGACCTCTGCCTCTCTTGTGAGTCTCTAACTAGTCTCCACCTCTCGTTCTCACTATCCGTGGTCGTTCTCAGTGCCATTCGAAGTGCTTATCCTTCTTCTGCATCTAGTTCACTTCTCATTCTCATTATCGATCAAAAATTTTGCATATATCAAATTATGTCATAAATAGTTGTAATTCTCATTCATTTGCCTTAATGCTCATACTATATTTTTTCTCTTTGCTTTGAAGATAATGGAAGAAACTTTCACAATTAGCTATTCTATCCTCTATTTTTTAAGATTCTAAAGCACTCAAGAAACATTGAGTAAATAAGTTGTCTTGACATATATTGGATATTTGACCTGTCCATATTCTTTTATCTCTTTACTGAGAAGAGAATGGAAGAAACTTTCACCATTGGGCATGATATTGGCCACTTTAATGATTCATCTCCTTTTATTCTTTGATTACATGGTGTTTACTGATTGAGGTATAATGTTATGAGCCTGTTTCTAAAAGAGGAAAATATTTGTGGGTGTGGCACCTTAAATAACAAGTGGGAGACAGTAAAATCATAGTGAGATGGGAATAAAATCACATGAAACTATACAATTCAGATAAGCTTATCACCTTAGTCATTGTGATTCTGCAGAAAACCAATGGTGTAATTCCATTTTGCCAAGGCTAGTCTATCACCATAGTTTTCACCTACTGATTGTCCAAACCACACCACCCCAAACAATTCTTTCATGTTTTTGGCCTTTGGACACAGTTAGTAAATACAATTTCTGTCTATATAGGTTCCAAATTCCATGACTATTTGTAATCCTCTGTCTATTTATGTTCTGTATGTGTTTTTGTTTTGATGCAGTTTTCTATTTTTTGGGACAAACAGGTAGAATGATTAATCCTATATTTGTTTTCATTCTGTATGTGTTTTTGTTCTGATACAATTTTTTAATTTTTTTGAAGGACAATCAGGAAGAATCAATGATAAGCTTCTAATTCAACCTCTCTTTAGATATCTCAATATGCTTCAACCCCAATTCAACCTTTTAATGTATCACCTACTGATGAATCTCCTACCCCTAGCCCTACTTATTTGCCACCTCTCTCTTGAACTATCATCCCCGTCCTATCCCACCTACTTCCCATGCTTCCATCCAAGCACCGACAAAATTATCACACAAGAAACAAATGTTGAAGGTAGGGGTAAGAAAAGAAAGGAAAGAGAATCTAAGCACATTGTAGAGTTATGTGATCACTTTATTATATTGTCATTAGAAGAAACTAATGGGAAGCATATAGCAGCTTGTAAGCATTGCCATACTACTTATAAGGTTGATCCACTTTGACATGGGACAAATTCTTTGTTGAGGCATATCCTAAAATGTAAAGAGAACACAAACAATACCACTACAGATAGAAAATAATATATGTTAAATCTTTTGTCTAGTGGCTCGAGTGTCCAAGAAAGATCAATAGTCGCACAACTGTATGATGAGAAGCGATACAGGAGAGCTTTATTTGAATTTATTATATGTGATAAGCAACTGTTCAAAATTGTTGAGAAGTTTGCATTTAAGAAATTATTGAATGAGTTTGAGTCTCACTTTCAAATCCTTTCAAGAACAACAATTGGAAGAGAAGTGTGGCAGTTATATCTGGATGAAGCTAATTGTTGAAGAAATTCTTATAGCAAAGTGTTAAGCATGTTTGCCTTACTATAACTGCTGGACATCATGCCAAAATTTTAATTACATGTGTTTGACAACACATTTTATCGATGAGGATTGGAAGCTTTACAAGAGGATCTTGAATTTTTTTATGATTGACAATCATAGAGGTAATACTATATGAAAGACCATTGAGCAATGCTTGTTACAGTGGGGGATTGAAAAGATCTTCACCATAACTATAGATAATGCCTCAGCTAATGACATAAATTAAGGATATCTGAAGAGGCGTTTGATAAGTTGGAGGGGTTACTTTGTGATAGGGATTATATACAGCTGAGGTATTGTGCCCATGTCCTTAATTTAGTGGTCAATGAAGGCATCAAAGGGATGAAGGATAGTTTTGAAGCCATTTGAAGTACTGTTAGATATGTTTGTTCTCCTCCTTCACGCTTCCTAAAATTCAAAACTTGAGCTAAAGCTAAAAAATAGGCACCAAAATCCTTGTTTGCTTTGATGTTAACACTTGATGGACCTCATCATAATTGATGTTGGAAACTGCTATGAAGTTTTGGAAAGTAGTTAAGCATATGCGTGACGATGATAATGACTATATTTCCTACTTCATCCCAAGCTCTAGGCATGACTGCGATGCTTTTAATTCTTGTAGATATAGTGCTAGGCATGGCGAATATGACTTCACTGGTTGATGATTGGGATAATGCCAAGATCTTCATCAAATTCTTGAAGATATTATATGACATACATTGAAATTTTCTAGCTCTCTTTCTATAACATCAAATGAATGTTTCCACCAGATTGCATATGTTCAAAAAATGTTGCAACAGAATATTATGAACATGGCTAATTTTTTAGGACAAATAAGCATTAGTGTGCAGGCAAAATATGATAAGTATTGGGGTCAAGCAGATAATATGAATCCATAACTATTTGTGACTGTAATTTTTTATCCTCGTTATAAACTAGCCTATGCAAATCAGATGTTTGATGTTCTTTACATTGACCCTGAAGTATGCTTACTCATGAAGGAGAAGGTCAAAAATTGTTTGCATCAATTGTTTGATAAGTACTCTATAAGGATTTCTATTAAATTAGGGAATGTTTCAATAATTACAATAGCTGTAACTACATTGCCTTCTTTTGATAATGATACTGAGGATTCAGGCCATAGGTGGTTAGAATCTATAAAAATAAGAACCTTAATAGATCCTCAAACTAAGTTAGATAGATATATTGCAACTGACTCTAGAGGTAAAATCCCTTCTGCATCTGAGTTTGACATACTATTATAGTAGAAAGCTAATTCTGCAAAATATAAAATTATCTCCCACATGGCACGAGATATACTGGCTATTCTGGTTTCTATAGTGACTTCTGAGTCTGCCTTTAACACTAGAGCTCTTTGTCTTATAAAATGAAAGAAACACTAATTCATAGCCAAATTTGTCTACAAGCTGACCAATCTATTAATGATTTGGCTGACAAGCTTCAAGAGTTCAATAATTTTGATAAAACAGAAAATGTCATTTAGCTTGCAAGTAATTTTTTATTTTAAAACTCATAAATTCTATTATATATTTTACTTCATAATATGTAATGTAGTTTTTCTTTTATTTTTTTCTCCTAAATGCTACGCTTAGAAGGGATAATATGATTGTTACTGGTGACTGAAAGTCATTTTATATTGCAATGGACTTTAAGACTTTAATTATTATCTTGTTGCCTTATTTTTAGTTGATTGTGGATTTTTTTAAAATCTTTAAGACATAAATATGGTATTATTTTATAAATTTATGATTGCATATATATTTTTTCACAATATGAGTAGAGTATCACGATTTAGGCATGCAAGCTCGCCTATGCCCAGCCTAAAATAGTTAAAGTTTTTATCGAGTGGGGTCGGGCATCATACTACAAAATACAACCCATACTTTTTTTGAGTAAGGCACTAAGCAGGGGCTACTATACCTAGCCCTACCCATGTATATCCTTACCATGAATGTGTGTTATGATGAGTATAATTAGTATCTTAGTACTACCTCCAGTCATAATTATAAAACCCAATTGATTTTTTGAATATATTAAAAAGTTAAATAAATTAGAAAAAATAACATATGGGTCCCATAGAAGCAATTAAATGACAAAAAAAAAGCCCAAGAAATTACATAATTAATTTCAAATCCTATGGGACCTCAGATAAATTTTTTTTAATTGTAAAAAGATATAACTACCCTTATAAAATAAAAATAGTAAAGAGCAAATGGGACTTGGCGCACTCTAGTATGGAAAGAAGAGGAGAAAGCTTGCCGAGGAAGACGGCGTACTATGGCCCATATAGTGTGTTGCAGATAGGTTTTCTTGACATCGTGCGTGGCTAAGAGGGCTTCATGCCCTTCCCTGTTGGCTTTCTGGATTTGAAAGTTTTGTAGGTACAGTAACTAATTCAGAGAGAAAATGCGAGAGAGAGAGAGATGTTAGAGGATAGAAGGCTTGTAGTATTATTCATCAGCATCTATGTTATAGGTTTAATCCCCATTGCCATCAATGGCGACATAGATCCAAATGATGGTTAGTATCTTCATTTGCTTTACTCGCTAGTTCACTCTGTTCATAAATTTTTGAGTTCCTTGTGCTTCAATGTATCATTGTGGTAAAATTTTTATCACTAGTGATTCTTCATTAACTCTTCCATTTGCCTACTTTTCTTCTTGGTTTTCATGAGTCTTTATTTTTGAATTAATGATGAACATTAATTCTATTATCACATTGATGATTTTTACTATCATTATTCATTTAGATTTCTGGCTTTCAATGTGTTTGGTGGCATCTTCCTTTCTATGGAAATGATTTCAACAAATGAAGGAAACTTTTATGTTTAAATTTGTATACTCTATATGTTATATCATAATATGAAGTCATGTTTCTTTGGATTCTGCTATAAAATCCCTTTTATTGGAAAAACTTATCTTTCTAAAAGTTACGTTTGGTTTACAGGAATTTGTGATGTATTTACTTCAGTGTAGTAAGAAAATATGAACATTAGAAAGGTTCATTTAAAGTGTGAATGACAGATCATGATCTAATGTGCGAGGCAATGTAAGTTATTATTATAGTATGCGATAGTTGTTAATATAAATGCTAGAATTATTAATATTATATGTCTGGTGTAGGTTGTCATTACTGGTGGTGAATTTGTTTAGAAAGTATATATTATGTTATGTTCATATGTGAGGACAATTTGGAAATGATGGAAAAGGTCATACATATGTTGGTGGTCAAGTAACAATATCAATAAAGGAAAGCATAATATATGATAAATTCAAAATATTACTAGCACCACTTGTTAGAAAAGCAAGTGATAAAATTGTAATGAAATTCACTGTTATATTTGATCGACACACATTTGTTGACATGTTTAATGATGAAGGAGTTGAGCATTTTATAATATTCAATGGAGAAAGTAGGAGTGGACATGTGTAACTATGTAGCATACTAATTTCTATTTTGTAAATATTTGTACACAGTGATGAAAGTAACTTTTTATAACCTTGGTCAATATCCATCTGTCCGGAAGGTAGGGTAGATCTTGATAAAGGTGACTATGTTTGATGTACTCTTTTTACATTTGCTGCCAAAAACTGATATAATTATAAAGTGCATAGATATGAAGTTATATTCTGACAAGAATGATTATGAGAAAAAACATGCTGAAATTGTTATTTTGTCAACATGAAGTTGCTATTTGTTATTGGTGGTGTTGTTATGTTTAATCACGTAGTCTATTTTTTCTACTTCAATCAAGGTGTTATGCTGGTGAGGCCATTGCACTTTCTGTCTGCGGAATTCCTGGGAAGAATTATGAAGTAGTTTTTATTCTTTACCACTGGGTTGTTATTGTGTAGTGGTGGGGTTGTTATTTTTTGAATTGTTTATTTTCCCTTCTGGATTTGTTACTTTACAGTTGTGGCGTTGTTCTATTTTCATTGGAAGTTGTTAATTCTATGGACTTATTATTTTTCCAGTTCTTTATTTTCCCTTATAGTCTTGTTACATTTGTAATTATAGGGTCATTCTATTTTTATTGGTTAAATTGTTTAGTTTCCTTTCGGTGTTGTTACTTTTGCAGTTGTAGGGTTGTTTTGTTTTCATTGATTAAGTTGTTATTTCTTCACTATTGGGTTGTTATGTATAAGTACTAGAGTTGTTATTTTTGTTATCGTAGACAAGTTATTTTTCAGTTGTCAAGTTCTTATTCCTTCACTATGAGATTCTTATTTCCTACTAATAGAATTGATATTTTTGTTGCCATTTATTAGTTATTATTTACAAGTAGTTGTTATGCCTTTATTATGGGATTGTTATTTTTCAGTGATAGAGTTGTTATTTTTACTGTCATGGGTAAGTTATTTTTCATTGGTTAAGTTGTTTTTGTTGTCATGATAAAAAAATTTCATTAACAAGATAATAAGTTGACATATCTTGAACATATTTTATTACATATATTGTTTAATTAACAACATAACAATTGTCAGGCACTCATAATTACACTTATATAGTCACTTAGAATTCTAAAATGGTGTAAAAGCCTTCTCTGATAGTCCTATCATTGGGGAGGTACATCTTGTTTGATAGTAAACACTTGAAGCTCTACTCAAGTCTTGTACTTGTACTTGTATAGCATTTTTTGAAGAGCCCCGCATTTGAAAATGTTTAACCTTTTCCAACAATCAAATCATTCTATTTTGTAGAATTCATTTTAGGTATAACTGTTGGAATCATTTCATAAGCACAAGATACTAATGACAACATTTCATTCTCATTTTTCAAAGCAAATGGAGACATAGAGCATACATTCCTACTTCCAAACAATTCATCAAACCTGCAGGAAACGACAACTTGTACCAGACATATAATATTAACAACTCAAACACTTATATTAACAACTATTACGTACTATAATAACAACTCATCGTACCCTCGTATATCATATTATGATATGTGATTCACACTTTACAAGAACCTTTTTAATCTTCATATTTTCTTACTATACTGAAGTAAACACACCACAAATTCCTGTAAATCAAACATAACTTTTAAAACCCTAAATAAACACATTTAAACCATAACTCAAACAATAAAAAAGTCATGCTATAAACATAATGTCCATATTTATATGAGTCATCTTTTATAGCTCATACTTTAGTAATGACATATAATATTAACAACTCAAGCACATATATTAACAACTATCACGTAATATAATAACGACTCATCTTACCCTATATTTCCACTGTAGAGAATATAGAAGAAAAGCAACATAAAATACAACCATCAAAGAAACAAATATATTATATTACTAATAATATAGGATAATACACGTTGCCATATATTTCTTAAAAATTTTTGCAATACATTATATGATATCTACTTATCACATTGCCATATATTTCTTGTTGAAGGCCACAACACCTACATCAAACAAGCTTTACAACAATCCAAAAAGTAGCATGAACCATTTTTCTCTGGGAGCCAAAATAAGAAATTGTTTTACACACTCAAATAAGTTAAGCATGACTCTACAAAGGCCTAGAACTTCAATCTGTATAAAAAAATTTTTCTTTTATAAAAAAATGAAATCATGATTGTCGCTATCTTAATTTACCAATGTCAATTAAAAAAAGATGATACTAAATAGCATTAATGTGTTGGGTCTCTGATCTAGTATAAAGGTATGCATTGCGATTTTAAAAATACATATCAAATAAGTCAACATAAAGTGTTTGATTAAAATCATCTTTCTTATAATCCTTTAGTATATATCAAATAATTGACAACACCAATTCCCTTTTCTATTAACTAGAGCTAGAACAAGTATTTTAATTAAAATATTAGACAATAAAGATGCAGAAAAATAATATGACATAATTTATTTTGTACTATATACAAGATGAACCTTATGAATCTATGAAAATGACCATTTATTTTTAATTATGTCAATATTCGGCCAAGGTTGTTTTCTTCATATTGGTGAAAAGTAATTATGTCAATGTTATTTTCTTTCACAAATTTCTAGGTAGCATCTTCAGCTAAAGTCTTGAAAAGTGTATACCAAACCTTGTAAACCCCGTTACAAATACAAAGACATATCAACAAAAACTAGGCACCGTAACATCAATCCTACTAAATGGGATGAGGAAGAAAATGTTTTGTTTATAAATAATTTTCATCATAGAACTCATCACCAACCGACAACAGTATAAGATAATGTGAAGAAGAAAACACCCACCTTCAAATGTGGTCGCTACTGTTGACATCACGGTTGTTGCCGTCAGGCCACCTTTTGCTTAGGGTTTGTTTGGTTTGGAGGTTTTGGAGGGAAGGGGAGGGGAGGGGAGTTTTTTTGTCCTTATGTGCTCCCCTCCCCTCCCTTAGCTCCCCTCCAAAAATGGAGGTTTTTGGAGGGGAGAGAATTTTTTTGCCTCTTTTGGACCAAATTACCCTCAAACATTTTTTAATATTTCAACTATACCCTTAAATTTTTTTTTATTTTTCTCACACCTAATTTTTTCTTTAATTACATAATAATTATAATAAATTATAATAAAACTTAATAATTATAATAAATTATTTATATATTATTTTAAAATATATAATAATTATAAAATTAATAAAAAATAATGTTAAAATTTTAACATTTTTTTATTTTTTAAATTTTTGTTATATATAAAAATGATATAAAAATTTGATATTTATAAATTAAAAAATAATAATTTTGATATGAATATTATAAATAAAAAATAAATAAATTTAAATAAAGAGATAAGGGTATTTTTATCAACTTTTAATTAACCCATCTTCCCTCTCCTTCCCTCTTCTTCTGAACTAAATAAAAAATATTATTAATTAATCTCTCCTACCTTTCTTTAACCTCCATTAAATTAATTTAACCTTCCCCTGAACGAAACAAAGCCTTAAAGAAATTTTGAGCCACTTCCACTTGTGAATATTCCGACTACTAGAGAGCCATCGGAAGAGAGTGGGGCGTGATTTGGGAGAAGAGTGAGAGAGACACGGTGATTTGAGAACCATGTGGTGCTCTCCGCAATCTACCTATTCTTCGCCACCACCAACTTCTTTTACGTCCCATTCTACCACAACATGGCTCAGCGCATCATCTACGCCATAACTGACTGGTCGTTGGTGAAGCTCGCCCTGATGGTGGAAGGTGAAGAGATGGCAGTGATTAGAGGAGGAGGAGGAAGAAGAAGCAGGAGGATCTTGGGAGACGCGTGATATGCAAACGCGGAGATACGAAGAGAGATGGTGAGCTGGACACAATCTGATGCAGGGGAATTTGGACAAAAATCTATGAAATGTTTAGTAGAGTGTAAGTTAGTTTGGTAAGATATAAAAATTTATCATTATTTTTAATATTTTAAATTATTTTAATTTTATAAAAAAATAAAAATTAAAATAATAGAAGTAGAAATGAATTTTTTTAGATAATTATATTCTAATTATAAAATTTTTATACAATTTTAATTATTTTCAAGTTATAAAAAATATTATAAATTATTTTACTTTAAATTATAAAAAAATATCTATCAGTTCTATATTTATTTTTATCCTATCAAATAAACTTTTAATATATATTTTTAATCTAATTCTATTTCTATTTCTATTTTTTTCTACTCCTATTTTTATAAAAAAATATTTTATCTTATAAAATATATCCTAAAAATGACAAACGTTTACATTTTAGTAACTGAGATGGTATTTTTAAGCTCTAAAAAAATTTATGTGCATTTTTGTACTAAAAAAACTTTATGTGAAAATATACCTTAACTCTAAAAAAAGTTGGTATTAAAATTGGTAATTTACATTTTCTTTTTGGTAGAGAGGACAAAACAAACAAGCCTAACTACTCATGCCTGCCCCAGGACCAGAAGCAAGCACATCAGGCAACTCCTTTGCCAAAGATCGATATGATAGACGGAGGAGGATTCAGTAACACTAGGAAATCCACCAGCAACTTCATGGCTTCAACTGCGACAGAGTCTGCGGCATAATTAGCTTCCCGTTCACACGTGACAATCCTTTTTACAAATTTTAATGATCATAAGGATATGAATTTTAGAACCTAATATTTTATATCTATACAATCTTAATACTGGGAAAAACATATGGAGTCTTTTTTGAATTTTTTTTCTATTTTCTCTCTAGTTTTTTGCCATATATTAATATAACGAGTTCAATGTATATAATATGAAAGTTTTGATGGATGCACTCTTCGAGTTCTATTTATATAAAAATATATATTTCATCTTTTAATTTTAATTTGAGTTTCAGTTTAATTAGTCCCCTAACTATATAAAATATATTTTCAATCCCTTAACATTAACACTATTAGTTTTATTGTGAAAAAAATATGACTACATAGTCATTATCTAATTAAATATTAATATATTAATATTTAATTAAAAATATTTAAAATAAAAATTATTTAAAGGTTTCAACATCAACAACTCATCTTTTAAAATACAAAAAATATTATGTTAAAAGAATAAATTTTAAACATGATTTATCAGTATTTAATTACATTCTAATTATTTAAATTTATTGAGTCAGTATTTTTACAGAATCTAATAAATCTAATGTTGTTAACATTAAATTATTAAAAATATATTTTATAAATTTAATAGACTAAATTAAAATTTAATGTGAATTTAGATGACTAAATGTATATTTTAACCGTCATATTTATTATTATTTTTTAAATTAATTTATCTAATTTATAAATTGATACATAATATAATATTACATATAATTATTTTAAAAAAATTATGTCATATTTATTATATAATAACAAATTTATTTTTTTAAAATTTATATAAATTAATTAAATAATTCTTGCATTAAACTTTAAAGGAATATATTATTAAAAGCATTATGCTTATATGATTCAAAATTTAGTGAAAGAGACCTCCGAGAAATGCACTAAGGGGCAAAAATCATCTGCATTATAAACCTCAAAAGGTAGAAATACTCTTCACTAAATAAAAAACTAGTGAAAAAATAGGCATGGATATATTATTTTTTTCAATTATTTATTATCTACATATAATTCAATTTTCTTAGTCTTAAAAATTGGACTAATCATCTACAATTATTTATTATCTACATTTTTTCAATTATTTATTATCTACATATAATTCAAGTTTTTAGTCTTAAAAATTGGACTGATCATCTACAATTATTTATTATCTGCATTTTTTTCATTTATTTATTATCTTAAAAAAATGTAATCAGAATCATCCTTTTAAAGATGTCGTTGATGAAGCTAGATTTCTCATTCATAGGGATTTGCAGGTCGTGATTACTTACATACCTAGAGAAAGAAATTTGAAAGCTGATCGTCCAGCTAAGTTTGCTCATAATCTTATAATCTTGTAGGTAATTTTTGTATCTTTGATTATCCACCACTTTCGCGGCTGTTGAAGGACCTTAGTGTTATTTTCTTTTATTGTAATTTTCTTTTTTGTTTTTTTTGTATACCCTGGGACTTTATCTTAACTATATCCAGATCTGATTCGCGTCATGCATCTGACTATAGTAGATGAGTCTTCTAACAGAAATTTTCTACATACGCCAAGACTCGAATTTAAGACAT
The DNA here is from genome assembly GCA_037074615.1 of Leucaena leucocephala. Taxonomy (NCBI): domain Eukaryota; kingdom Viridiplantae; phylum Streptophyta; class Magnoliopsida; order Fabales; family Fabaceae; genus Leucaena; species Leucaena leucocephala. Next base: position 13,187,229 of record CM073561.1, read on the forward strand.
CGTTTAAATGATATTGAATCGTTTACTATTCGAATTAATCTTTTATTGAAAATAAAATACACTGATCCATTGTAAATTGTGGGCCAGGTAGGGTGGGCTTATTCAGCCCCTACTATTGGGTTAGAAAATAATTCATCTTGTTAAAAGAGGTTTGAAGCGTTTTTTATCCTTAGAAAATATCACTTTATTATAATTCTAGTCACAGTACTTGGAAAGTTATGTTAACTTTTAGGTGCCTAGGTTTACGCCTGAGCATAATAAACGGCTCGTCCTACCCCGACATTGATATTATTTAGGAGGAAAGGAGTTTTCGCCATACCTTTAAATCGTAAATGAGCTCAACTCTTTTTTAAAAATTTTGTAAAAAAAAAAGAGGTTGTGAATTGACCCACCCCCTTTTTTACTTATATTTTAAAATATAATTTTATAAATTAAATTCAAATGGTTCTTATATTATCATAAAATTATATAATTAATTAACTTCAAAATTTATAAATATCGTTATTTAATCTATTTGACTTAATTAGTCTATCAATATAAAAATAAAAAATAATAATGGTATTAATTTCCAAACATAAAACCACCGTATGAAAAATCAGACCGGGCTAATCGGATTGATCATAAAACTAGCTACCTAGACACTTTCGATCTGGTCAAGTCTTTAACTCGACACAAAAATAACCCAAAGTTACTCGGTATAACTTGAGGTGATCTAGTTGTAACTAAGATAATCCTCTATATTAGGTGGGTTACTCGGATTAATTTTTTTAAGCCTATAGAGGGATTTAAAAAATGAAGAAGAGAAAAACGAAGGAAGAGAGATGAAGATGGAGACTTGTCATTCATATATTGACTAAAACAATCCATAGGAACACGAGAGAACAAAGAAACTCAGGTCTTGTTTGATTCCTTATTGTGAGAATAATATTTTTTTGTTTTTAAAACAAAAAGTAAAAAAAAATATTTGATAATAGTTCTTAGTTAAATGTTTTGCAAAACAAAAGGAAAAATCAAATAACTCTTAATTGTTTTGTTATTTTTTTATGTGGAATTGGGGAAAAAACAAGGAAAAGTATTTTTTAGAACAATCATCAAACAGGCTGAAGTCTGCCTTCCCTGTGTTGGTATCACCAAACCAGTGTAGCTTTATTCAAAGGAGGCAAATCTCTGATAATATTATACTATTTCAGGAAATTATTCATTCGATGAACAAAATAAAGAGAAAAAGTGGGTTCATGGAATTGAAAATTGACCTAGAAAAAGCTTATCACTGAGGACGTTGGAGCTTTGTTGTAAGGTGTTTGAGGGAGATAGGGGTGCATGACAGATTTATTAATCTTGTTCATTCTTGTTTGACGTCGGCGAAGATGCAGTTATTGTGGGATGGTTCTAAGAGACCTGTCTTTTCTCCGACTGGTGGCCTTAGGCGAGGGGGGGATCTCATTTCGCCTTATCTGTTTGTAGTGGTAATAGAAAAACTAGCTCATCTAATACAGAGGGAAGTACAACAAGGGAATTGGCATCCTTTTATGTTGAAAAAAAAAAAATGGATACATCTACAGGTTCCCATTCATTCTTTGCGGATAATTTAATTCTTTTTACAGAATCTACTTTGGAGCAAAATAAGTGATTTTTGCATGGCTTCTGTCGGTGATGTCCATTGCTAATTCTAATGGTATATTTTGTAGGATTGAAGAGTTTTTTATGAATTATAAATGGAAATAGAAGTAGAAATAAAAATGAAAGCATAATTAGATTAAAAATATCTTTAAAAGTTTATTTGGTATGATGAAAATGAATATGGAATTTTTATATATAATTTTTTATAATTAGGATAAAATTGTCTAAAATATTTTTTTTAATAACTTGAGAAGGGTTAAAGTTATCTAAAAATTTTAAAATTTAGATAAAATAATCTAAAAATTTTCTATTTCTATAATTTCAATTCTCAATTTTTTTGATAAAATTAAAATTATTAAAAATATTAGAAATAGAATTGAAAGTAAAAGTAACTTCTATTATATCAAATTTGATAAAGAATTGATTTATAACTTATAAAATTATGATTTTAAATCATATGGATGATATAAAAATTTTATTGATAAATAATATATAAATATTTTTATAAATAATTTTTAAATCTAAAAGCATTGACTATATTCACCACAACTTTTCTTGTACCAATATAATTGAAAATTGAAAAATGATCATGGCACTATACGATATACGTATAAGGAAGCCAACTTATGTGAGTCAAAATATTTTATATAAGCTTTTAAAAATAATTATAATCAGAAAATAAAGAAGAAGAAGAAGTAAAATTCTGATTATTTTGAGAAACTACTTTGAGTATCTTCAGAACTTTTGAAAATAATTATAATTTTAAAAAGCAATTTTTTTTATTTCGATAATCTATTTTGAGTTATTTTTTAAAATAAGCAAATACTATATAAATAAAAAAGATAACAAAAATAGAAATACATAGAGATATTATAAAATTTGAAAATAACTAAAAATAAATTATTTTTTGTAATCAAAGATATATGAAGATATCATAAAATTTTAAAATCATTAAATAATAATCACTTTTTCTTATTGCCAAACACAAAAGCATACACGTTTACTTTTTATGAAATCTTTATACGATATTTTTTTTTTCTTAAAATCTCTAAAATCTAAACTATCTACAAGTCATTTATTTTTCAATAGTAAATAGTTGTAACCATATGTGATTTATAAATTGTAACCGTTACTTATTCTTTTACCGATGCCTTGCAGTAAAAAGATCCCAAACTTTTTTTTTGGTTATCTAACATGTTAAATTTGAGTACTATTAGACTTATTTGGGGTAGATCTTTTAAAGAATTTTTTTATTCACATGGACTTTGTTAGGCCCTAGCCATACCAGCCCAATCCACCTCCAAGTCCACTCCACATGAGCCCATCTTATGCCAGCTCAAGCCTAGCCAACAAGCCACTCCCTTTATATTGGACTAGGAGAGCAACACAAGGGAAGACCCAGAGGATTGTGGAAGCCATTGGCTCCCTAACGACCCCGAGATCCATGTAGAGGATCTCAGAGGCCATCTATCATCCAATGCCCTGGACATGCAAGGAGGTGTCAAAAAATGTAATTATTGTAGTTTTCTAGTTATATATTTAGAGAGTCATCATATCTCTTAAATGTATAAGTTAATGTCTAAGGGTAATTGATAGCTCGTTGTATTTAATATTAGTATCATTTAGGAGAAAATAAAATTTCACTCTACTCTTGAATCATGAGTAAACCTAGTTCTTTTTCACAAATTTTTATACAAAAAAAAACTAGGCTAGGCTTAGGAAAGGGGCTAATTCTATTGACTCGTCTGATTTCTTGTAAACCAAAAAATATTCATAGCAATAATATTTAGAGTTCTCATCTCCCTATTCTTTCTCTTTTATTTTATCTGTATTCGTGTTATCCTGATTAATTATTATGACGCGTTGTTAGGTATCCATCTGATAAAAAAATTATATTGGCAATAGATTCTATTTGACTCGAAATCTCATATTTAGGCAATCAAAATATCTTCTATTAAAACTAATACATGTTAATAAAAAAATCCTGAACTTTAACGATGTTCCATGTGTCTTAGAAGTAGACTGACTTTTGCATATAGAGGGAAGCAAACTATCGCCAAATAATCCACACTTAGTTTTGATGCATCCAAGCTTTAAATTGTATTTCAGGTTACCTTCATGCATTTATAAAGAGAAAATTATTACTACATTCCACTTTCATGAGAAAAAAGCATATGTTGTTTTACTTGTTGTAAAACTAGTAATAAGATTAGGAGGAGATAAAAGATAAAGACAAGAAAATGAGAGAAGTATCTTCTATTCTTCACTTATATTATAATACAAATGACACTCCTAATTTTATTACTAGTTTTACAACACGTTATCAGTACAACTATTTTAGAAATTAACATTATTGTAAGGTCTATAATCGGAAGGTAAGTTTCTATATTACTTCTATGTTGAATTATAGTTTTATATTTAATTATTTTCTAATTATCCAACCTTCTTAATCTCAATCTCCATTTAACTTTTGTTCCATTTTATGATAGTATCATCATGTCAAATCTTACAAAACTTGAGTTTGTGGCTCTTGACATTACTGGAAAGAATTATCTATCCTGGATACTAGATAAAGAAATCCATCTAGATGCCATAGGTTTAGGAGACACTATCAAGGATGGCAATCAGGAATCTAACAAAGACAAAGCTAAAGCCATAATCTTTCTCCACCACCACTTGGATTAAGGTCTAAAAACTGAGTATTTAACTGTCAAAGACCTACTTGTTCTTTGGAACAACATAAAAGAAATGTATGACCACAAGAAAGATGTGATTTTTCCAAAAGCTCATTATGACTTGATGCATTTACATTTGTAAGATTTTAAATCAGTCAGTGAGTATAATTTTGCACTATTTAGAATTAGTTCTCAACTGAAACTATGTGGAGAGAAAATTACTGATAATGACATGTTAGAAAGAATATTCTCCACATTTCATGCATCCAATGTGCTATTACAGAAACAATATTATAAAAAAGATTGCAAAAAGTATTCTAAACTGATTTCTTGCATTTTAGTGGCGAAACAAAATAATGAGTTTCTAATGATGAATCATGAATCCCGTTCAACTGACTCTACTGCATTCCCAGAAGTGAATGTAGTGACAAATGAATCATCTTGTGGTCGGAGACATGGATGTGGACGTGGACGAGGCCGTAGTCGACGTGGTCGTGGTTGTAGTTCCCACTCAAGGTGGGCAAATAATGATGATAACCACAAAAAGGAAACTAGTGGGAATGATAATTATATTGAAAATTTATGTCATCGTTGTGGTGGTAAAGGTCATTGGGCTCGTACTTGTCGTACACTAAGACATTTGGTTGAATTATACCAAGAATCGCTCAAAAGAAAAAATAAAAATAAAGGCAAAGGGCCAAAGATAGAAATAAATTTTGCTGGGGAAGAAAGCGATTATGATTATGGCAACATAGATGTGACTCATTTGGATGGTGCTGATTTCTTTACCGATCCTAACAGAAGAATTGATCACCGAATTGGTGATAGGAGTGTCCAAAAAATAAGCTAAACTTTTATGATTATGTGTGTTTTCCTTTTGCTGTAATAAAGTTTATACTTCTTTTTTTAAAAAAATAGAAAAAAAGGGTTTCTAGTTACCATAAAGTTATTTATCCCAATAAATAAAATTATGAATATTTCTTTTCATTAATTCTTTTTGTGTTTGCTGTATTCCTGTTAATGAAGAATGACACTCATTGACATTAATAAAGAATATTTATATCTCATTGATAGTGCAACAACTCATACAATACCCAAAAATACAAAATATTTTTCTTCTTTGGTAATGCGAGAAGCTAATGTCCAGACCATATTTGAAAGTATAAAGAAGATTGAGGGGTTTGAAAGAGCTAATATATTATTACCTAGAGGAACACAATTATACATTGATAGTGCATTTTATTCCTCCAAATGTAACAGGAATTTGTTGAGTTTCAAGGATATCTGCAGAAATGGATATCATATTGAAACAACAAATAGATAAAATCAGGAATATCTTGTTATCACAGATATAATTTTTGGTAGAAAATACACACTGGAAAAAATTCCCTGCTCTTTCCTCTGGGATGTACTATACATTTATTAGTATAATTGAAACACATGCTATTATAAACCAGAAGTTTTCAAGTGAGAATAAATTTAATATTTAGCATGACCGGTTAGGTCATCTTGGGACAATAATGATGTGAAAAATAATTGAGAATTCATGTGGACATTCGTTGAGAAGACAATCAATTCCACAATCCCATATTTTCTCATGTGCTGCATAACCATCATTGGTAAAAATAGAAAGTGTGTCTCTCACATTTCTATAATGTATATAGGGAGATATTTATGGGCCAATACACCCATCATGTGGACCATTTAGATATTTTATGGTTCTAATTGATGCATCGACAAGATGGTCGCATGTTTGCTTGTTATCTTCTCGTAACCTAACATTTGCGAGATTACTTACTCAACTAATTAGATTAAGAGCACATTTTTTCATATTATCCCATTAAGAAAATACGTCTAGATAATGCCGGTGAATTTACTTCACAAGCTTTCAATGAGTATTATATGTCTCTGGGGATTGATGTTAAACATAATGTAGTACATGTTTAAACACAAAATAGACTTGCATAATCATTAATTAAAAGTTTGCAGTTGATTGCAAGACTATTGCTTATGAAATCAAATCTCCCAATATCTACTTTGGGACATGTAATTTTGCATGCAGCGATGTTAATTCGTATTATGCTAACTAATTATCTTAAAGCCTCCCCTTTACAAATGGTTTTTGGTCAGAAACCGAATATTTCTCATCTAACGACTTTTGGATGTGCGGTATATGTTCCAATTGCTCCACCACAACGCACTAAAATGGGTCATCAAAGAAGGATGGGAATATATGTTGGATATTAATCTCTTTCTATAATAAAATATTTAGAGCCAATAAGAGGAGATTTATTTACAGCTCGATTTGCTTATTGTCATTTTGACAAATTAAATTTTTTAACATTTAGGGGAGAAAATAAGCAGCTAGAAAATAAATTTAGTTGGAATAAATTATCATTGTCTCATCTTAATTCTCGTGCAAAATAATATGAGCTAAAAGTTCAAAAGATAATTTATTTACAGAGTATAACCAATCAATTTTCAGACTTATTCACTGACCCCAAGAAAATGACCAAGTCAATAGGATATGATGGGATCAAGATCAAGTCAACATTGACAATATTTTTGCATATAATATAGCGCTTGATATAATAAATGATGATGAGGATCATGAACTAGGGTCTATTAGTGAATACAAACAAAGAGATGATTGTCCAAAATGGAAAGACGCAATTGACGCAGAATTAAAAAAATGAAAAGTTTTTGGCCATGTAGTTCTTACACCTGAAGATGTAAAACTAGTTGGATATAAATAGATTTTTGTGAGAAAAAGAAATGAAAATGGTGAAGTAGTAAGATATAAAGTACTACTTATTGCTCAAGGATTTACAAAAAAACCCAATATTGATTTCATAAAAACATACTCACCAGTGGTGGATGCAACTACTTTTCGATATCTCATTAGTCTGAAAGTAAATGAAGGCATCGATTTGCGTCTAATGAATGTTGTCACAGCCTATTTGTAGGGCTCACTTGACAATGACATTTATATGAGTCTCCCTGATAGATTTGAGGTACCGGAAGCATACAATTCAAGTTCTCAAGAACGGTACTCAATTAAGTTAAATAAGTCTTTATATGGATTGAAGCAATCAAGGCGCATGTGATATAATTGACTTAGTGAATATCTATTGAAAGAATGATAAAATATGTCCATGCATTTTTATAAAAAGATATGGAAATGAATTTGTTATAATTACTATTTATGTCGATGACATAAATATCATTGAAATTCTTAAAGAGATTTCTAAAGCGGTGAATTGCTTAAAGAAAGAGTTTGAAATGAATGACTTGAAAATAACAAAATTTTGCCTTAGACTACAAATTGAACATCTGAAAAATGGGATCTTCGTGTGTCAAGAAATTTACACGATAAAAGTCTTAAAAAGTTTCTATATGGATAAATCACATCCATTATGCACTTCAATGATTGTAAGATCTTTGGAGAAAGATAAATATCCATTTAGACCTCAAGAAAGTGATGAAGATTTATTTGGCCTAGAAGTACCTTACCTTAATGCAATAGGTGTGCTTATGTATCTTGCTAATCACACACAACTAGATATATCATTTGTTGTCAACTTACTATCAAGATATAATTCTTCACCAACACAAAGACATTAGAATGGGGTTAAACACATTCTTCGTTACTTGAAGGGTACTATGGATATAGGATTATTTTATTCGAATGAACACAAGATTGACTTTGTCGACTATGCTGATGCTGGATTTTAGTCTGATCCACATGTTGGTAGATCACAAACATGTTATTTATTCACATGTAATGATACATCTATTTTATGGTGATCGATAAAACAAACCATATCAGCCATATCATCTAATCATGCAGAAATACTAGCGATACATGAAGCAAGTCAAAAATATATATGGTTAATATTGATAATATATCATATACGTACTACCTGTAGATTGTAATATAGTAAAATGATCCCAATAGTCCTATATGAAGATAATGCTGCATGTATTACATAACTAAAAGAAGTATATATTAAAGGAGATATGACAAAATATATTTCTCCAAAATTCTTTTTCACACATGATCTTCAAAAAAATAGTGAGATTAATATCCAGCAAATCCGTTCTAAGGAAAATCTAGCAGTTTTGTTTACCAAATCGCTTCCAGCAACAATATTTGAGAAGCTCGTACATGATATCGGACTTCGCAAATTCAAAGATATCAATTGATATTGCAAAAAGGGGGAGTAGATACACGCTGTACTCTTTTTCCTTGATTGAGGTTTTGTCCCACTGAATTTTTCTAGCAAGGTTTTTAATGAGGCAACACTGTGAGTGTATCAATTAAATATGTACTCTTTTTCTTTCACTAGGTTTTTATCCCTCAGGGTTTTTTCTAATTGAAGTTTTTTAATGAGACACATTATTAAATAATGGACATCCAAAAGGGAGTGTTATGAATATTAAAATATGGATGTCCATATCCATCTTTCTCTACAACTTCCACTAGGTCATTACTCCTCCATGAATCACCAGACTCTTCCTCTTCAACTTTCACTAGGCATTACTCTTCCATTAATCACTAGACTCTTCCTCTTCAACTTCCCATATAAGATTATGCCTATAAATAGGGCATGTTATTTATATTATAATATAAGTAAAGAATAGAAGATACTTATTTCATTTTCTTATCTTCATCTTTTCTCCCCTCCTAATCTTATTACTAGTTTTATAACATTATTTGTATTTTTTAATATTGTTAGGAATAAAATATGCATAATCTATAATCCACATTATGTATACCATTTTCGGGGAAAATATATTGTGTTTTCCATCAAAAGAAAATACTGAATTACACTCTCGAAAATGACGAATAAATTATACCTATTTATTTTTTATATTTTTCTAAATTATTCATTGAGTATAATTGTTTCGATTTAAAAAGAAAACATGTCCACAGAGGTCTCATTTTTGCTTTTTTTTTTATTACTGAAAACTAATTGAAACTTAGATTATTCTTTTTGCCAAAATTAAACTCGGACCAGTTATTATGAAGAAGACAGGTGCTTTAATTCCAGTGCATGAGAGGGACCAAGCGACCAAGCGACCATCACACATCACTAGTGTACCCGAGTATTTAAAACGGTCTCATCTACTCTCTATTAGCTTGATTCTAAATATATATATATATATATATATAGTTCTTTGTTTAATCTAATTTACAAGATCCTTTAAAAAAAATTTCTAAGTTTTTATGATTAATATGTCCCCAGTTTAGGGCAGTTTTCCTGAAACACCCCTCTCATTTGTTAGATTATTTCATTCATTTAAATTTGATGGTGGGCTTAAATATATATGTGTGTGTGTGTTTAATCCTGTAAATTTACATTAAGATCAAGTTTTAATTTAATATATTAAATTTATAAAATATATTTTTAATCATTTAATATTAATATAATTAATTTTATTAATAAGAAATTATATTCTGAATCACCGCATTTAAAAAGTGATTATATAATTAAATAATCATAAAGTTTATTTAAATTTTAATCTTTTAATATAATATTTTTATATTTTAAAAGGTGAATTACTTAGATCATAGCACATCTTCATTAGGTTTTATTTTAAATATTTTTTAACTTACAGATTTTAAATTAATGACTAATGTATTGGTATTAAAATGTAGAGTTATTATTTAAATTCGCTAAATCAATATTTTCTATTAAAGATACTAATGGTATTAATAATAAAATACTAAAAATATATTTTATAAATTTAAAATACCATATACTGAAATTTAATATAATCTTGGAATACTTAAATCATGCTTTAGCCTTTGACGGTACACTAGATAAATAAATATTTTAAAAAATAATTAGTGTGATAGATAAAAGTAAATAAAATATTAATATATTAATGACCAAAGCAAATCCTTTAATTGTCGAGAAATCTTTGAGAAAAATAAAAAGAGACAAAAATAAATTTGGTTTGAGTTGTGCTCAAATATATTATTTTAAAAGTTATTTCGTTATACGAAAAGAATTAATGCAGCAATTTCTCAAAATTACCCGACCATTCCCACTAATAGTAAATGATCATAACAAGAAGAATATAAAAATATAACTAAGTAAATAATTATTCCCACCAAGAGTTTAGTGTATTTTGATTAGCACGAGACAATACATATTTATTAGTGCCTATCATATGAACTCTCTTAAGAAGGAATACTTCTATATTTAAAATTGGAGGGCCTACTTGTCCTTTTCTCCACGAGATCCACAACACAAAACTGAAATGCAGCCATAGCTTGTTGGTGTTCGAACTAAATGCAAAGGAATTGAGTTTGTGCGCTGGTTGGATTAAAAAAATATATTTTAAAATATTAGATAAATAATAAAATATTTAAAAATAATAGACACAACTAAAAAAATATTTTATAATATTAGATTAATCATAAAATATTTAGGCTATTGGATGAATGGAAAAAAATATTTTAGGATGATAATCTCTATTTTTTCCCTATACTTCATTTAAAAAAGCCAATTTGTTGTAAGATTTGAGCATATCATTTTGGAGATACCTATATATTTTTCCATTTTGGGGAAAACGAAAGAAGTTGAAATCGGGAGAATAGAATAATCCTCAAACCAACATGCTGAACAAAATGAAGCTGCTTGTCAGATACACGAAGAAATTTATGTTTTAATCTGCCGAAGAAGATATTGAAATATAGAGAAAAACATGAATATAGAGAAAGAGAAAAAGAAGAACATGGCAGTCAAAATGGGGAAAATTACAGGAAGAAGAACACCAAAATTGCAGTTTGAATACTGAAACGAGGATCAAATTAACAAGCTAAACCGAAAAATAAGAAAATAACGAAGTTGTATATGTTGGATGAATACATAGCTCTGTTTCATTCATCTTTCCCAGAAATTATTGTAAGGTGAATCGGAAGCCGACATTGTTTTCTGTAAATTCAGGTTTGTATAGAACTTTTTGATGAATTCTTCGGCTGCCTTGTCGACTTGTGCATCTCTGTCGTCATCGTCTTTCAAGGGGAAAGGCGAATCAGTGATTCTGAGTTGCCTTCCGATAGGGCTCTTGCCGAACCCAGACAAACTCCCCGACGGCGAATTAGCCACCTCGGGATTATCGACAAGAACTTTCCGGAACGCACTGCAGGCGGAAACGTCGTCGTATTTATAGGGTTTGTGTTTGTGTTTGTTGGTGTTTGTTATGGCGCGAAAGGGGAGAGTGGGGCTGTTGCTGCAGCTGAACTCATAGTCGCTGGGAGAGATGAAGGAAAGGTGAGAGTCTTGGGAGCGGCAGGTGAAGGCGGCGTAGTGGTGGTGGAGCATGATGCTGCCGGCGATGGCCTTGCCGGCGGCGATCTTCCCTCGTTTCACTAATAAATTGAGATCTAACTTTGTTTTGCCCTTGGCTATTCCCTTTTTCAACATGAATACCACTATACGTACAATGTTCCACAGCTTGCTTGCCACCACCACCGGCGCCGCCGTACCGTCCTGCATTTCCGTTCTGTAACACTGCGAGTGTAAGTGTTTGTTGAGAGAGAAGGTGTTTCTGTAAGTGTATGTAACAAGTGAGAGGCAAGTACGGGTATTTAAAGGGGTCCAACTCCGTGGGCTTCGACAAGGATTAAATTATTTTTTTTTAAAAAAAATATTAAATTAACTATTTGACAAAAAAAAATTAACTACTTCCTCCTATTTTAAACTCAGAAATTTGATAAAGATTACAAAATTTATTTAATTTAGTTATTTATATAGATATGTGTTGGTTTTTTTTTAATTGATAAAAAATATAATTATTTTTAAGATTTAAAATATAAATAACTTACCTTTTTCAATAATTATATTTTTTATAATTCAAACTTATATTCTATTTTTATAAAATAAAATTACTTACTACCTCACCAATAATTTATAAGTTATTTATTAATTTTTAACTCTTTTTCTAATCATTTATATAGAAAAATATTTTTTAATAAAAATTATTTTTAAGATGTGTAATTTTTTTATAATAATATTAATGTGTGTAATTAATATGGAAAATTTAAAAAAATATATAAATTTAAGAGATAAAATAAAATAATATAATATAAGATTAAAATAATTTTTTATTAACTCTTACTTTAGGAGTATTAATATATTACAAGAAACCTGGGTAGAATGCAATGCAAGCATTTCTTTTCTTTAAATAAGAAATAAGGATGGAGATTTTGAAATTATGGGGGGGAAATTGTATTAGAAGAAATCATTTAATTTATTGAGGCAATCTTAAATTTTACTCCATATGTCCCAAAATATAATATCATTTTAACTAAATTGTGTTTTTCAAGAAAATAGTTAAAAATTATAAATATGTAGAATATATATATATATATATATATATATTTTAAATATGTCCTCAATTATAATGGTTAGATAAGAGAGTAATAATGAATAAAATGATGAGAGATAATGTGTTTGTTAGTGAGAGAGAATTAAATTAAATAAAGGTAAAAAATATATAAAAGTATTTATTATTGAGACAAACTCAAAAGATATCTTATATTTTAAAACAAACTAATTTAGAAAAATAATCATATATTTTAGGATACTTAATTGTATGTATACCATATAGCTCATAGATGTGTTAAGAAGAAGAAAATAATTAATTACCTATGGTCCAAGTAAAATAATTAATGTTTTTCTAAGTAAGACTTTAAATTCAAACTTTGTGATTTATGAATGAAAATATTATATCGAAATTTTTTTATTGACCATTTAACTCAAATTAAATTTAAATTTTAACTAATAAAAGAAATTAAATATTTTTTAAAAGAATTATTAAATTAATGAATTCAAATTATAATAACTATATTACAAATTTTTAAGAACCTAAAGATCAGATTTGTAAGGGCTCTCCAACGATTGCCCAACAGTATAAATATTTATACATGAATCAATAAAAAAAATGCATACATGAATATTTTTAAATAAATTAATTTTTTTAAAGTTTTTTATTTAGTCATAATCCCTTTCTGAGTTTAGGGTATAAAAGATTTGTAACTCTCTTTAATAAATATATATTTTAGAATTTAAATTTGTGCCTTCCTCCTTATAAAGATAAGACTGATTACCATATCAATTAACAGCTTGTTGATTAATTGTTATAAATTTTATTGTACATATTAAAGAATTTTTTTTATTAAAAGAGTAGTTTTATGTATAAATAATTAAAATATATGTTAAAAAATCTAACATAATTTTTTATAAATAATTAATTTTTTTATTTTTATAAATTAATTATGCCACTTATATATATTCAGAATCAAGAGGGAGTAAATATTATTAAGAAACGGTGGCTTTGATAGTTGTATGAGGTGTACGAGACAAATATGGTGGGAGGTATCTTAGGAGCTAAAATATTGATGACGCGCTAGGAAGTCGTAGCGATAAATTATTAAAACTGTTTGTTTGCTGTCAGTTTTTCTTCGAAGTTGGATTGAAAGTTACTAGAAATTGTGTGATGGAAATAATTTTCAATAATTGGAAATGAAATATAATACTCAAATAGATTATTATATGTGGAATCTTAGGTTTCGTTTGATAAAATTTTAGAAATAGATTGAAAAAAAATAGAGAGTTTTTAAGCGGTTTATAAAAAAAGATTTTTATAAAAGAGTTTATAAAAAAAATAATTTAAAATAAATGAGTATTTAGATAATTATTTTCAGAAATACTTTTATTATTGGTAAATTACGAAAAGAGTATGAGTATTAAATGAGAAAAGATAAGATATAAGAAGAGAGAGGAGAGATAGTGTAAGAAAAAAAGAAGAGAGAATGTAAGAAAAAGTAAGAGATATGAGAGAGGGTATAAAAAAAATTAGAGGTAATATAGTAATTGGTTAGGTCATAAACTCTTTTACTATTCTATAAGTTACTCTGATCAACTTATCTGAAACTTTGATTTTAAACCATGGTTTAGTCCAAAAATTTATTTGAACAAATATAAATGTTTGTTTTAAAATTTTTCAAAATTTAGATTTTACCAAAATCTAGATTTAAAATATAGGTTTCGTGTGTTTCCAAACACACACTTGGTCCAAATATAAATAAGTATAAAATTAATGTATATTTTTTCTTATAATTGGAGGTAAATTGGTTTAAAATATTTTTTTATAACTTGAGAATGATTAAAATTATCTAAAACTTTTATAATTAGGGTAAAATCCTCTAAAAAAATTTATTCTCACTGTTATCAACTTAATTTTCAATTTTTTTAATAAAATTAAAATTATCTAAAATATTAAAAATAAAATTGAAAATGATTTTTATCATATAAAATGAGAGAAATAAATTAATCTACTTCTACTTTTACTCTACTAAACATATTACAGTATTAATGGAAATTACAATAAAAGCCTTCAGCATATTAAGAATCTTTTGCATGATAATCCCGCCGGAATAATAAGCCTTTTATGAAATAAATCATATATTTATAATATTTGCATGAAGTCCTTCCGAAATTGATCTCAAGTTTCATATGCATATATAGAATTAATTCTACTTCTATTAACATTTTTTTATTTGATTGCATTACGAGAATATGAATTCGTGATCTATACCCATTACCAATTTTGCTCTCTCCAAACAAATTTAGTAAATTTTTTTTATTGATATCATTATATTACAAAAAAAAGATTAAATTAACGAAATAAAAGATTATTTAAAAAAAGTTGTAAATTTAGCCCTCCGTTTTTTTTTTTGCCTCCTCATAGTTTGTATAGTCCAAATATTTTATGAAATATATGATTTGTAAAAAGAAAATATGTTAATTTGCAAGTTAATGTTAAGATTAAGTTGAAAGATAATAAATGGCCTTAGATGTTCCAAATGATTGAATCTTTGCCTTGTGTTGCTGTGGGGTATGTCCCTTGACGTGATTTAGCAACAAACCTTAATCTCAAGATATGTTTGGTTTGTCAAGGAAGTTTTAATCGTGGGTGCCATTTAATTTAGTGCATTTTTTTTCTATGATAAGGACCAAACACGGCCCTTGAATTATCAAATGTCAATTGGAAATTATCAATCTGAAGAAGATGTTTGATATTTTATTAATTAATTATATTATATTATATTGTATTTCAATATTTGAATTATATGAGAATATTTTAGATATTCATTCTCTGATCTAAATAAAATATTTTGACCATGGCGGCTAGTTAGTTTGATTGAGTTTATACTTAAGATTTTTACTCATTTTTATTTAATTATTTATTTAATTAAATGAATAATTTTGATGAAAGGTTATTAATAGCGATAAAGTTAGAGCATGATATTTAGTAAACCTAATTCTCATTTGCTATTTGAGGGTTTTTTGACTATTCTTAATTGTTATTATTATGCTTGTTCAGTAGTTAAAAGATTCCCTTACATAGTATCTTCGGTATGCCCTACAGAAAAAAGATACTTTGAGGCTATTTAGGAAGAAGAAGAAGATGATGATGATAATAATAATAATAATAATAATAATAATAATAATAAAAGAAGGATATCAATTTGTTTTTGGATTTAAAAGGGTAGTACTAACTATCCAATATTACAAATAGAATAAGGGACTTTTCATACAAATTTCTCATCTTAATCAGGTGTGCATATTTATATCCCCAACCCCCAAACCCTAAAATTAGTAAACAACCTTAGTTATTAATTCTCAATTTTAAAATTTGAGGATCCTTTGTATTTTTTTTTCCTTTGAAATGATTGCAAAATGTTATTTTTCTTAGTTTGACATTGGAGACCATGTGGTTGAGATTGCCAAATTATATTTTTATCCTTTAATTTTATAAAAAAATTTATTTTGATCTCTCAATTTTATAAATTTTTTTTTCAGTTATCTAATTTTAATATAGTTAATTCCATTAACAAAAAGTATAGATATTAAAATTTTAAATATTCACAAAATATTCTAAATATTAACATATTAATTTGAAAATAATAACGATTGGTATGAAAAATCATTATTTAAAGCCAATTGTACTGTAATAAAAAAATTTAAAATATACTTTATACAATTAATGGATTAAATTAAAATATTAAATTAAAAGATCAATTTGTACTTTTTTTTAAATATTATAATTTTAAATTTTGTTAGGTAAGCATATGGAATTAACTATTGGAAGCAGTGACTCATTTCCTTGTAATGTATATTTTTCTGAAAAGGTTTTAGTATTGACCATAAGATCTCTCCATATATATTGTATGGGATCGAACTTCTAACTAAATATTTAAAAATTTTAATTAAATATTAATTGTGTTAGTTTTCATAATTATTATAATTTTAAAATCAACCACACACGCACGTTTTTGCACACAGTAGTGGACGCGTGGTTGTTTTGCCTACTATAGTGTGTGTTTTCCCATCTTTGTTTCTTTGTACAATTTGAAATTGAAGCAAAATTTCCTGGGAATGTGTGTGTTGACAAAGTCATGAGTTTCCTTAGCCTCTTCCTCTTGCTCAGAGAATGCTTTTGTAAACTAAATACGTTAGTACTCCAAACACACTGTTTAATATTATATATATATATATATATATATGAGGAAGTTGTATGCAAATTTCAGATCAACTTAATATGAAGTGCTCTTAAGTCTGAATTAATAATAGTTTTTATGGAGTGTAAATCAACGTTGACGCCGTTCTTTCTTGACTTAGATCTGAATATTTGTAAGAGAAGAGATAGTTAAATCCAGGGCGGTGAAGACTTTCTTTTGTTTTCACATGCGACAGTGACTTCAGAAACTCTTGAGAAAATTTGGACCAATTTCAGAATCACTGGCAACTCCAAATCATGATCAACATCTAAATAATTCGAAAAATCAATTCCCCACATCTCATAATTTTACTTAATTTTTAATTAATTCCATGTAAGGTTTTTTTTTTCTTTTTATTATGTCTTTATAGTTCCTTCTACTATATACATTAGTTCCAATACTTATAATACGTTAATTAGAACTAATGTGAATGCTAACTAGTATGTAAGTGGCTATAAAATACAAAATAAAAAAGAGATTTTTAAAAATAAAAATGATGGAATAAAATTGATTTATTATTGATATAAAAATAAAAACAAATATTATGCTCATGATATGACTATCACAATAATCTCATTAAAATTGGATTTAAAAATTTTCTAATATTAAAATAATATTATTAATTATAACTTATAAATAAAAGAATTAAAAACATTAAATCATGTGGACATAAACTTATTTTTAACAATTTTATATATTATAAAATTTTAAAAATATAGTTAGTTGATAGTTAACTGTATATAATCTAGTTAATTTTGATTTTGATATTATAAAATTAATTTAAATATATGCTTAGTGGGAGTCATACCATTCCACTCCATTTACAAATTAACAAATTATGGAATCACATAACTATACTTTGATTTGAGTACTGAAAAATATTGGGCTGAGTGACTACGTATTGGGCTCCTTTTCTGGGCAGGGTATATGCTTCCACAACCTCTCATAAACTTTATTTGGTTTAAAAGAAGAAAGGGTAGAAAAGATTATTTCAGAAGAGAATAGGGGTAGAGGTGGCAATATGAATGAACTTGTGAGTTGCCACAACCAGCAGGCTGAGAGGCAGTTGACTGTGCAACTTACCGTAAAATATTAGCCCAAACCTGCCACTTTTTATTTTTAATTTTTTAAATATTTTTAAAAAATTATTCTTAAACTTTTAAAACACTAATAATTTTTTTAATATCATATTAATATAATAAAAAAATTACTAATATTATACTTTTAAAAAATCATATTTTTTTATAAAAATTCTCAAATTTTATAACTATAAATCTAAATAAATATTAATATAATATTAATTAATTATAATATCTTAATACATATCAATAAATAATCATATTTACTAGTATTCAATAATGAGAGTATTTAAAATGATATTTGAATAAAATAAATAATAATATTAATATTTTTTAAAAAATAAATTGATAGGTTGACACAACTCGTCCTAAAACAGGCTAGATTTTACTAGCCCAAGCCTATCTTTTTATAGTAAAACATGTTCAGCTTTCGATTTAAGACCATTTTATCACCTCTAGATAGGGGAGGGTAAGGGAGAGAGGTAGAGAAGAGAAGAATATATTTCTTGTTTGGTTAAGAGGGGAGAGGATGAAAGTTTATTCTAAATTGATAAATATACCCTTATTATTTTGTTTAACTCTCTTTCTTGTTATTTTATTTTTATAATTTATTAATTTATTTTATTTTTTGCTCCCATTTTTTTTAAGAAAACACAACACAATTTAAATTTTTAAAGCAAAAATGTAATTTAGATTTGAAAAAAAACTGAAGAGAAAAAAAAAAGAATACAACAATGAGAAGTAAAAAACTGAAAAAAAAAACAGAATTTATTTTGTTGCATTATTCTGCATCAAAACAGAATTTAATTGTTTTAAACAACATATTATTAAAATCTTTTTACCCTTAAAAAAACTTTACTTTTAGGAGAGGAGAGGAGGGAAGTAATAGAAGATAAAAGTTTTAAATTTTTTTTCTCTTTATTTTTTCTAATCAAACATAATTATTCTTACTTTAGCCTCCCTTCCTCTCATTTTTAAAATCCCCAATCAAACAGCGCCTTAAGTTGATAGGCAAGGGAATGATGGCCATTTCCATTTATAATTAATAAAAAGGGTTAGTTCTTCAAAATTAAAGTTTAAAAGTTTATATTTAAAGATATATTTATATTTAGTATCAGTGGGAAAAACAAACAATGGAAGGATAGTGGGGTTCGAAATTGACATCTTCCTCTGTAAAAACTAAATCGGCCTCTTTCTCTATTAACTCGTTCTCTTTTACCTCTGCTCGAAAGATTGAGTACCTCTTCCTTTGGGAGATGGTGACTAAGTTGTGGTCTGATTAGCAAAAAAAGTTCAGTAGAGGGTGGAGGACTGCTTGCACGGCTACTTTTATAGAGTAAGTGGATTTATTCTAATTATTTTATTTTCAAGACACACCCACATATAAATATGGACTTCTTTCAAAATTAAAAAGTCATACGATACACATTTCCCTTTTAATTTTAACATTATATTTTCATCTACTTCACTATAAATTGATCATTAAATCATGTGAACAAAAATACCCCTATTTAATCAAGCTATTAATCAAGCTAAAAGAATTAATTAGGTATTTTTTAATCTTATTAAATTTACTTCGATAACCTTGAAGAAGATTATAATAAGCTTATGGATTATATTCATAAACATGGGCATGACCAATGGCGTACACTTCCCAAGAATGCTGGGAATAAATTAATTTTCTTTTCTTTCTTTTTGATAAAAAGATTTTAAAAAAAAAATTAAATTCACCCACAATTTAATAGCATAATACCTAACTCATGATAGATAAAAATTAGCTCAGGCAAAAAATATGTATGTACTCCATTAATCATAACCTTAATAGTATTCTCACTTCATTTAGATATGTCTCTTCAAACGTTATAATATTTTAAAAATCAAATCCCCTTTATTTAGTAAAAATGTCTAACCCTTTAACTGTTAAACCCCCGAACGATAGATAAATAATTTTCATTTAAATCATATTAATTTTTTAACAAGATTTACTCTTAATTATATTCTAAGGATTATATTATTTTTATCATAAATATATATATTTTTCATCTTTAATATAAGATATAGTTAATTAATTTGATTAAATTAAATAAGTGAGTTAAATTAGTTAATATGTCATAATTTTTTTAAAACACCCTAATAATATTCTTTAATTTTTTTTATTTGATTATTATTAAGAGATATCAATAAAGGTAATTTGAAAAAAATCGATAAATATAAGAAATATATATAATATTTTATATCAATATCAACTATTTAAATATATTTTATATTAAAAATTAAAAAAATATGACTTAAGAGATGGGGAAAGAATTACCGGCTCTACTGGACAAACTACCTAATGCCAAGTATAGTGCCTGCTTGAATTAATTGAATTGTGAGATCTGGGCTCATCCTCAGTGGAGGGTAGGAGATGTTTGAGGAGGGATGTCAACTTATTGTGTGACGAGTGAATTTGATCGTAATTAGTTAAATTATTTTTTTTATATTATATATTTTTTTGATAATTTAACAATAATAATTTTTTTATAATAATAATTATTTAAATATTAATTTATTTAAAATTATTTTTTTATAAATTATTATCTAAAAGAGTTTATATAAAATTTATTTAATTTTTTTATAAATTAATTTTAAAAAATTTATCTAAATGAGCTTATAATGAGAGGAAGATTCTCATTCAAGGAAGAGGAAACCATCATCCACTTACACAAAGGCGATCCGAATTTCACTTTAGGGTCATCGATATGGTACTTGACACCTTCATCTGCTACTTGTCCAAGCACTTTGAATTCGTCTCTGCGTCTTCATACTGTTATCTTTATTTTATATTTTCTCTAATGGCCCTTTGGCTTTGTAATGTTGCATGTTTGATGGAGGCTCTTTGTTTTAATTCTGTGACTTTTTACTTACTTATATTTTATTAAAAAAATAAAAAATTGAAGAGATAATTAATTTCATTAATCTTTATGTCTTAAGAAAGTTAGTTTATAAAATATTGATTAGATATATTGTTTGGTTCCTATGAAAAAATGGTCAACAATTTATAATTTATGTTAATTTATACTCTATATTTTATTTTTTGGATGAAGTTTTCCCTATTTTTTAATTATTTTTAATATGTTATTTAAGGTAAAATATACTATCGGAAAAAAAAAGTAAGGCAAAAAATAGAACGGCGAAAGTAGCCTCGCTTCCTGGTTCATTTGTCTATTATGCCCTTTGTGACCTGGCCTCCTTCTCTGTGTGGCTTCGATTTTGCCTCTGGGAATCGAACTTCGAAGAACGAACAAGACAAGCAATCAGTTACTCAGAGTCACGGAAAAGCCTTCTTCAATCTATTCTCAGATTCAGATCGAAGAATTGTTGAATTCTACACTCTGTTTCATGCTCAGATAGTTTCCAAAATACCTTTTCTAAATATTTAACATGGAACGGATCGTCGGCGGCAAGTACAAACTCGGACGCAAGATCGGGAGCGGATCCTTTGGCGAAATTTACCTTGGTGAGCGTTCTCTCTCTCTGTTTTCTCTCTCTCTTTTGGTATGAGGAATGCTCGTTATGGCTTGCTTTATACTTATTTATCTTTGTCGATTTTGCTTACTCTGTTTCAGCAACTCATATCGATACTTTTGAAATAGTCGCGGTCAAAATTGTAAGTCTCAACTTGTTTCTCTATACATGTCAATCTTTTAAATATTCAAGGTTCTCTACTCTCAAAAGTTGGAGCGGGTTTTCATGGTGGATTAGGCATGCATAGCATTATTACATTATCAATTTTTATTTTGTTTTAATACTTAACTGTTGCTTTTCGGAATGTTTCAGGAGCACACTAAAACTAAGCATCCACAACTGATTTATGAGGCAAAACTGTATCATGTTCTTCAAGGAGGAAGTATGAATTTTGCAATGTTAAGCGCTTAATCTCTTCCTGACTTTCTAAGTGTTCGTATCCATGAGTGAGTAAATTAGCATATGGAGGGTCTCTGACAGCTGGTGGGTTCTGAATGATTGGATTTGTGGAACGTAATATTTGCGGTGCAGGTGGAATTCCTAGCATAAGGTGGTCTGGTATAGACGGGGAGGACAATGTGCTAGTTATTGATTTGCTGGGACCCAGTCTTGAAGATCTGTTTGTGTATTGTCGAAGAAAGTTTTCGTTGAAGACTGTATTAATGTTGGCTGATCAGATGGTAAGTTGGTATGACGCTTTGATTTATGCAGATGGGGACTTAAAAACGTAATCTCCAAAGTGGATGCATAAGTATATTGGTGAATTCTCTGTGCACTTGCGTATTTATCTTTTTCTTGCTAGCTTTCTATCCGTTCATCTGAAAACTCTGGAAGCAAGCATTCTTCATCTTCATCTAATATT
Source organism: Leucaena leucocephala (assembly GCA_037074615.1). Taxonomy (NCBI): domain Eukaryota; kingdom Viridiplantae; phylum Streptophyta; class Magnoliopsida; order Fabales; family Fabaceae; genus Leucaena; species Leucaena leucocephala. The sequence continues at coordinate 13,209,552 of CM073561.1, forward strand.
TGTCCTGCAAATTATAAATTCTGTCATAAGCGCGTTTGTGATGCTTATGCAATTTGATTATATCAACATTTCTTTTATGCAGATCACTAGAATAGAATATATTCATTCTAAGGGTTTTCTACATAGAGATATAAAACCTGATAACTTTCTCATGGGACTTGGTCGGAAGGCCAATCAGGTATAACTATTTTGTTATTTCAGTCTTTCTCTAACCAGACTTTAATTGGCCTGTAATTCTATCCACTATTTATTGTTCTATATATGGTGCTATGTGGTTGGTTGTTTTGTACTTATCAGGTTTACATAATTGACTTTGGGCTTGCCAAACGATATCGGGATCCCACAACCAATCGTCATATTCCTTACCGGTATTTATATGTTTAATTTCTTGAGTTTTCATTTTTATTTGTTATTTTCTTTTTGGTGCTGATGTTTGATTTAGAAAATTATATTTATCTCGTTATGACTTGTTTTAGTATTTGATCTATTACATCAATCAGCTTATTAAAAACTTAATTTTTCTTGGGAAAATCACCTTTCCTTTGACTATCTCCTTTCCTGTCACTGGGATGGTACATAGTACCTTGGCGTCAAATTATCTATCACATGTCTGATCCTAACAATTGCACCATACAGGGAGAAGAAAAACTTAACAGGCACTGCACGTTATGCAAGCTGTAATACTCACCTTGGTATTGGTAAGTGTGAATTTACTTATACTCTTCACTGCAATTAGCAATTAAATTGGAAAGCAATTGTATCTTCTTAATTTGTTATATTAAATGCAGAGCAAAGCCGCCGGGATGATTTGGAGTCACTAGGATATGTGCTTTTGTACTTCCTTAGAGGAAGGTAAATCATTCTTCTCTAGCTGCTTTAGATCTGCCAGTTTTTTCTCCAAAATGTGTCTGTCAAGAACAGCGGGATATGATGGTATTTTTATCTTCTAAATGGCAATGAATTTGTGTTCAGCCTTCCTTGGCAAGGTCTAAAGGCTGCAACAAAGAAGCAAAAGTATGATAAAATATGTGAAAAGAAAGTATCAACTCCTATTGAGGTGAGTTTTTGATAATTTGGTTTTGTTGGGATTCTTGGGAAGGTTTTTTAATCCTGATACTTGTTTGGTTATAATTTTAAAGGTCCTAGCCAAATCTCATCCTGTAGAGTTTGCTTCGTACTTTCATTATTGCCACTCTTTGACGTTTGACCAGCGACCTGATTATGGATTTTTGAAGAGTCTATTCCGGGACCTATTTTCTCAACAAGGTGATTATGCTTTTCATCCTTTGAATAATGTGCAATCACATGAATTGCAGAGTTGTGTTTACAGACCTTTGAAATGTTCTTTGCGAGCTTAATTATTATGTGAGATCCAACAAGAATATTTACTGGGAAAGAGAATGATAGAGGAATGAATAGGTTTTATCCAAATTATGGGGAATGTATAATTTTAATATGGATTCTTCAGAAGATAAATAACTTATACAATACTCTTTGCGTTTCTATTGTTTCTGATTGAGTACATTAGAATTTTTCATAATTCTTCAACTTTATACCTACGCACGTACAGCTTACTTTTGACCACTGGATATGACTGATTATGTTCTACACGTGAAGAGTTCTGGCATGTGAAAAGGTCCTTTGGTTTTATTGACATGTGCAGTTTCTGGTTTTAACCCTGTCTTCATCTCTGCAACTAAGCGGAACTTCCATTGACAGGTTTTGAATTTGATTATGTATTTGATTGGACAATCTTAAAGTACCAGCAGACGCAGAAGATTAAAGTTCAGCCTCACACATCTGTAAGTAATTTGCTTTTCAGGTTATTGTTTTAGTTTCTTAGGGTTGATTTTCACAACAATAATATCACCATGCTTTTTGACAATGCTCAATTCTGGTATATCACAGCCAGCTCCTAGAGCGAACAACAGTCATGAAAGGCCAACGGGTGTTGACAATTCTCATGGTTAGAACTTATTTATCTCTTTGCGCATCTTAAATTAATTATGTGATTAAAATGAATTTTTTTGAAATGCCAAATAAATAGGGGAAATTGATAGTTTTTGTAATTATCATTTAATCAGTTGTTTTTAAAAATAAAAAATAAAAAAGCTTGAGAAATGCAGTTTCTTTTGAGATTAATAATAAAAACACATCAAAGCTTTGGCATGTTTGTTTTTATCTTTTTTATGCGTATTGTTGTTAGACTTCAATTTGATTTTGACTTCGCAAATCAAGGAAGATGGGTGAAGTAGCAGTCCACTTTTCTGTTTGATTTTAAAGCCGTAATCAAATGTCTTGATTTTTGGCTTGTTGACTCTTACCAAATGGCAGGTGTTTATACTTATTCAGGGGATGTCTCGGAGCACATTAGATCTGGAAATGCTACTGGTTCTGGTGTTAAGATGCAGTTTAAATCACCAGCAGGAAAAAATCTAGGTGTTAGTAATCCTCTTGACAAGAATGTAAGTCATCATATGTGAGTAGGATTTTTATTTTCTCTTTGCTGTGACTTGTGACTTACGCAAATCTCAAGTCACAATTTTATGGTTGCTCACTATTATGTTTCTAATTTATGAAATAAACTAGTGTTAAGTTCACATTCCTTTTTTGTAGATTTTTGAAGAAGCAAATATGCCTTCTACTTCATATTCACATGCTGGTACCTCGAAAAGAAACTCCTTGAAGCCTGCCATGACCACTGAATCTGCAAACCCCGGTCATGGCCAAGGCAGTAAAATTGGTCCTTCAAGTAGCCGGATTTCATCTCTGCAACGGATATCTTCTTCCAAATGAATGATCTATACGGTAGTGTTCTGTTTTACTCTTAAATCTGTCTGTCTCTCACCCTCTCTCTCTATGATGTTGTATTATCTTCATGTCATCCTTATCCTTGACTGATTATATTATGCTGTATTTTCATCTTTGAATCAGATCGTGAAGACTCCCCATATATTTGAAGCTGATAATGTGTGGTGGCTTTGATATATAGTCCTCAAATTTTTGGTCAAAAATATTTTGGTGATCTATCGATGGAGACTGCAACTGTGCTGCAAAGTTGATTAATTGCATAAATTCTCCTTTAAGACTACATGCTACTTCTTTCTGACTCCAAGTTATTGGTCGTTATAAGTTATAGACTGCCCTGGCTTGGCTTCTGTGCTGTACATATATTTGAAATGTGGGACACATGATCCTCTTCCCGTGTATTCTTCCCTTTATGTAACATTAATGTATGAGAGTTGCTCCCTCTCTCCCCTTGTTACTTCACAATAATTTTTCTTGTGTCATGTGACAGTGGTTTAGATTGATTGACACTATTGTGAATTGCGGGTGTATTTTCTTTTTAGTTTACTTTATTATAATATATTTATGTATTTATTTGCAGCCTCTGTCTTTGATGCTCACTCATTTTTTCCCTGGTTATTTTAGTTTTCTTGCTCAAATAAGAAGCAATGTACTTTTAGTTCTATTGCCCATTTATTTAGTTATGAAGCATCCATACATTTAGTTTTAGAAATGGGGAGACTAAAATGAATCTCATGTATATTATTGGTTATCTCGCCTTTTACTGCTTTCCTCATCACATTATTTGTTTCTCATTTTGGTCAGTTACAATTTCTTGTCAGTGACCAGGTTTTCAAGAATATAAACAATACCAAATCTGAGGCAAAAGTTTTTGGTTGAAAGATCTCTGAAATGATGGTTTTCTTAGAGAGATAAAAGGTTCGGTGCTTTTATTTTACAATCACAAAAAACACTTGACTACTTTCTGGTCTTTAATTTTACCGCTCAATTATTGAGAGCTTTATCTTGTTATTGTGATAGGCATCTTGGTTATTGTCTTGATAGTGTTATGTAAAGAAAGATTTCAGCATCCTTTAGATTAATGTCAACTTTATTAAATTAGTGTGTTCTAACATTTTTGTCGAATACAACCAAGATGATCCATAAGCACTTATTCACTTGTAGGTGGCACATACAATATTATCTGCAGGATCATTTATGACAGAAAATTGCTGTTTATATGCATGCTACTATCAGCTGCACCATACTTCTACCTTTTGTGAGTAATTCTGCATAACTGCACTCTGGAAGGGAATACCTTGAGGAAATAATGATTCCAGCATTTCTAATTCACATAATCTTTTAAGCATGTTCTGGTTGCTTTTCAATAGTTTGATGTGGATTCAGTAGGTTTGAAAATCGCCATTGATTACAATAAGGAACAATCGTAGCTTACCTAGTGATGGTGCTTTCATGTAAACAATGTATGGTGGATTATATGTTAAAACCATGTGGATTATATGTTAAAACCATATGGATTTAGCATGACAGCTTTCTGCTGAAGATTTTATAGACAAAAGGGAGATTTCTTTTTTTTTTGGGTGTTTGGGGGTGGTGTGGTGACGTCAGATGCCTCAGAAATTCTGCAAAGCTCTGTCCTGGTATTGGATATTTCTCTTACTCCTTTAATTGAGGGATCAAAAATAGTTATTGTTTGTTTGTCAGTTCCAGTATGAAGGTCCTACAATTCTGTATCCCTTTCATGCATTTTGAAACCCACGAGCAAGTTTTGAACCTTGGAATCTGAGAATTGATTTTCTGGGACACAATGTGTTTTTTTTGGATAGGATTTTAGAAAAAGACTTATGAAAAAAAATAGCTTTTAGAAAAAAGGTTTTTAGAGAAGAGTTTATGAAAAAAAGTAGTTTTAGATAAATGAGTATTTGGATAGTTATTACCAGAAGTACTTTTATAATTAGAAAATTACTATAAAGAGTATGATTTTATTAAAAATAGGAGAGAGGAGAGAGGGTATGAGAAAAAGTAAAGGTAAAATAGTAATTATATAGTTTATAAACTCTTTTATTATTCTAGAAATTATAATCAGTAGTTTATCTAAAATTTTGGTTTTGAATCACGATTTAGCCTAAAAGTACTTACGGATAAATATAATTATTTTAAAATTTTTTTAAATTAAAATTTGGACTAAAAGTCTTTTTTAAATTTTATTTTGATAAGTTTCTAAACAGGCCCAAAGACAGTCTGATTGCCGTTTAACTGCTATGCTTTGTGATGAGCTTGATATAACAGCTGTTTTTGGCAAAGGTCTTCTGAAAACTGATCTGTGATTTCCATTTAATTTTTCTATAACAATTGTACCAAAAAAAAAATTTCTATAACAAGGTCGCCATTTTATTTGTCGGTTGTTGATCATAATATCATATCTGTTCTCATTCTGTTTACTGTTTAGTGCTGGATCTGGGGAGCTCGCAAAGGACAAACAATGAGCACTATTCAGTTTTTATGGTCTTAAACATCAATGATCATTGCTCTTGGAGATCCATTGGTAAGATTACCCACAACTTTATGATGGTTCTATCCTTTCCTTGTCATAATTGTTCTATGCGGGCCATATCTATCATTATCTTTCTGGTTATGTTCACTGAAGTACAAAGTAAAGTATTTCCTCCTGGTCTAAATGCATCAGTTAGTTAATATTTATTTTAATTATAAATATAAGGTTCTAATATATTATTTTTTAAATTTATAATTTTCCACCAAAAAGGACTAGATCTAGGAGAAAATGTTAGTTTTTTACAATATGATATGCTAAAAATCAAACTCCTAATAAAAGAGTTGTTTACATTTAGTATCTTATTGTATCTCGAATAAAATTATTTTTAATAAAAAGATATTTATATTTGTATTTATAAAAAAAGTATAATTTTTCTACTTAACTTTATTGATTGTAAATATTAAAAGTAGTTTTTATAGAGTAATTTCAATACAAATAATTGAAGAGAGTATTTTAAAAAAATAATATTTTTTTATAAATAATTAATTTAATTAATTTTTTTATTTTTATTTTCAGTAAATTAGTTATATTGCTTTTACATTAAGCACTGATGGGAATAGATTTATTTTATGTGCATCTAGAAAGAACAAGACCATTTGACTCGAAGACAACCCGGTTGATCCTCTACAATCAGTATCAAGCTTATCATGTTAAATGGGGTGGTTGATGGAAACGAGTTGGAATTTTCGGAGGTTTTCCCCTAGACGCTGTTAAGGGTATTCATGGGTAGGACTGAATAGAATAATTTTTTACCCGGTATTCTGCCCAAAAAAAGTATGGGCTGCATTTTGTAGCCCAATGCCCTGCCCTGCCGGATAAAAGTCCTAACTATTTTAGGCTGGGTATAGGCGGGCTGAGCGTGGGTGGACTAGGCATGCCAAGTTGTGATGTTATGCTCATGTTGTGGAAAATAATCTACAATTATAAACTTATAAAATAATACAGTATTCATATATTTTCAAGAATTAAATAATATCTATAATTTACTAAAAATAAGGCAACAAAAAGATAATAATTAAAGTATTGAAATTTATTGCATATAAAAAAAAATTTAAAGTCTAAGTAATTTATAATTGTAATTTTGTATCAACTTTTCAAATATTGACAAGGATAAAGCATCTTAAAAAAATAAAATAAACAAATATAATTTATAACGTAATCATATTATGATTAGTAAAGTTAAAGAAAAAGAAAAAATTAATATAGTTATAAATATTAAAAGACGCAACTTATTTACTTAACTGTTTATATTTCTAAAATAACCTTTTAGTCACTAGTAGTTATCATATTCTCCCTTCCAAGTATAGCATCTAGGGAGAAAAGTAAAAAAATAAAATAAAAGAATAAGTGCTCATAGGCAGGGCAGGACAACCACTCTGCTCGGTATCCAGTCCGAAAAAAGTATAGGTTATATTTTACAGCTCGATGCCTTGCCCTATATTTATTGGGCTGACCAAAACTTTTTTTTCGCGGGTTCAGATGAACATATTGGGTCACAGACTTTATAAACACCCCTAGACGCCTTATATAAGAAAACTGCTTGTAAAATGTAAGCCAGATTTGAAGAAAACAACCTACTAGACGGTTGTTTCAGTTTAAAGTCATAATTTAATTTTTTGAAATTCCGACTATAATTAGCGTAAGAGGAATCTTATTTCGTTGTACAAAAATTGGAAGTACATGTATTACCCTTTTTTTTTCTCTTCTGGATACTATTATACTGATCTTAGTTATATTTATAAGTTAATTTTAACTTATTTTATACAATCTAAGAAAAACTTTAAATTTTATTAATTGTCATAAAGTTTAACAAATTTTCAAGTTTACCCTGATTTAATATATATTATATAAATTAAGGATAAAATGATATATTTTAATAAAAATTCTCTCCTTACTTTATAAATAAGATCAAAATAATTTTTTTTTCAGTCTTATAAATAATTAAATGAGAATATATTATATTTTTTAATATAAATTAGTTAACTCTTTTAGATAGATTAAAAAATTAAAAAATTATTATAATTAATATAAGAGTTAGTTAATTAATTTAATTAGATTAACGAGTATATAATATAAATTTATTTTAAAAATTAAATTTTAATATAATTAATTAATTAATTTAATTTTATATAGTTACGAGTAATCGAGGAAGTATCATTATTTTATTTTTTTGGATGACGAGGAAACTTACAACTAACTCGTTGCAGCCACGTCGTGCGCAGCTTCCAAACAATCCCCGTGTGGCAGATGAACAACTGTTTCTGGAGCTTCAGCTAGAGTCACAATCTTATAAAGTGAGCCTCTGTAGCAAAAGCGTCCGCGACCTGATTAGCCTCGCGATTGCAATGTATAAGCACAACTTCCCAAGAACTTGCAAGGAAACTTCGGATCTCTAACAGGGTTCGCTGGTCTGGATGATCTGCAGAGACATCGGATTTGACCTTTCTAATAACTTCCAGCGAGTCTCTTTCCACAATCATCGATCTAATCCTTCAACCCCATGTGAGTTTAAGTGCCCACAGAATGAATTCTCTGATAAAATCACCCTTATGATTCCTTAAAGGCCCCCACACGTGCAGTTACCGTTAAAAGCAGTGTATGAACCATCAATATTAAATTTAACGGTCCCTTCAGGTGGCGGTGCCCACAGCCCTCTGGGAGGGGTTGCAGCATTCTGAGTATGAATGCTTTGGTTGCCCCATGAAAGACAGGCTCGGGAACGTGCTATGATCTCCTCGCAACTTTGCACCCTTCCATTAAAAATCTTCTCACAAGCCAGCCACACATGTCTGCAATATATCGCAAACCAGCATCCCCATCGAACTCCTATTTCTCACTTGAATTGATATTCCATGAAAACCATTCAGAATGATCCTGTATGCTAAAGAATGATACTCATATTGGCCGGGACGAGAATTCCACAATCTTTTAGGCAAAGAACACTCACGAAGAGTATGCAACACTGACTCCACTTCCTCCCCACAATTACCACAGGGACCCGAGTCATGTAACCCAACACGCCATCTGACTGCATTCGTGAGAAGTCGATCAGTTCGCTCCCAGCCATCGGAAGCTACGATATCTCTGCGGTACTTTAAGCTTCCACAACTTGTTCCAGAGCCCGCGAGGATGATTTCGAAGGTGATTACACTACAATTTTTTTTTGACTAGCCGCTAAAAGTGTTGAAGTCATCGTTAAATACCTTTAGTGACGATATTTTGTCATTGTCAAGTCATCACCTATGATACTGTCACCTATAAATATTGGTGGCACAGTTGAAAGTCGCTGTTGAATGTCAACAATTAGCAGTGATAATATTATCGCCACCTAAGGTATAATCTACAGCGATAGAGTTGTTGCCACTAAAACTTAATCAATAGCGACATGAACTGTCGCTACCTAAGTGAAATATGTGGCGATAGAGTATAAGTTGCAGACAAAATTATCACATCTGAAAGTTGATATTATTGTTTAATAATAAAAAAAATAAGAAATTAAATAAACCAAAACTAATTATATTGAAGGATAATTTAGATCATCATATAAAATATCAAATTACTTCAATTACTTAAATATATTTAAAAAGAAAATAAAATTGTTTAGTCTATACATAAACATTATATATAAGGACCAATACTAGGAGTAGAAGAAGAAAGCGCTTGTGATTGCCCCCTTTGCATCAAGACAACGAATTAAACTTGTATTATTTACTCTATTTACTCTATTAGTCTTTGCTCAAATTGCAAACATTATTCTTCCATATTTGCATGCTCTGCTGCATGCTATTCTTTTATCTTTGAAGGCTTTGCCTCCATTTTTTTCTTTTCTCTTAAATTTTTTTATCAAACGCTTCCTATAATTGGGCACGCACACTTTGCACAGATGAACTATCACTAGACTGAGGGTGTACTACTGCAAAAAAGGCTTTCTAAATCAGTTAAAAATGGTGATCTACATCGGTCAATGATCAGTGTAGAAACAGACCATTTAGAAAGTGTAAACTTTTTAAATCGGTCGGTTAACCGGTGTAGAAAGTGTATAATTTAGACCGGTCCCTTTTGAAATCCGGCATAGCATTTGCTAATATCTACACTGGTTGAACATAGCCCTTTTGAATGGTTTTATGAATTGTTTACACTAGTTGTGTTTTCACCTGATGTAGATTAATGAATTGTTTACACCGGATGTATTTACACCCGGTGTAAATTAATAAATTTTCTACACCTCACTATAAAGATAACCGGTATATATGTTGTCATATTTACATATAGTGTTTCTACTCCTACCGGTGTATATACTGTTTCATTAACCCCATCCCTTGAAGCTTCATGAATAAACCGCCCAAATATATAGACTGAAGGATACAGCAGCAGAGACAAAGTTCAAGATGGTAGAGACAGATCTTCAATTGCTCATTACATTATTCATTTAATAAAATTCAATAAAAAAATACAATCATTTGAACAGAAAAATAAAAAAATGTATTCTGATACATAATGATAAATACTATTGAAAAGGAATGATTTGAACAAAAAACTCAACTCAAATATTACGGAGGTCCTCAATATCTTGTTCAGGAAATGGATCAAATTGATCAGACATCTAAAACATCAAATTAAAATAAAAGAAATTAAAGCATTACTAAGATATATTAAATTGACCAGAAATATATGAAATAATTAAAAACACAATTTACTTCCTCAGTTAGGTTAGTCCTATTTGACAAGATGATATTAATTATGTGTCTAACCATATAGAAGCCACACAAGTTGCTTTCTTTGGGTTGCCTTCAACTCTGTAATATTAACATGAACAAAATTATGTGTCATCAGCAAAAAACTGCATGGAGTATAACACTTAACACTTTTATTACCTTCGGTGTGATCCATTTAGGGTCCCTCACCGAGTTGGCTGTTTTAAGACCCATTGTAATTGCAAACGTCCTCATAGTCCTATGACAAAAGTTATGAATTTAGTAACCGTTTTATTACAAAGACCATATTTAATTTATTACAAATATCATCGTTCTATAAGGAAGAAAACTCACATGTTCATAATCTTCTTAGCATCAACCGATGGCTTGTAGTGGAGGGAGTATAAGAAGAAAATTTTATAAGTATGCTTACATTGTATGATTAATTGCCAATGGTTGCTGTAGAAAATAATTAAACAATAATGATTATTAGTATTAAGCAAATACAAACCTAGTATGAAAAAAACTGAAATATTATTATTCTTACTCCTGTATATATGGTGCAAAGAAACAATCAATATCGGTTTCACTAAGTCTCCTTGCAATGTACTCAAGTTTTGAAGATTGTGAGGTCCCTTTTGAATAAATCTGAAATAGGCATAGGAATCCGAACTGACCTTGTTTGCCTTTGGAAAGCAACTTAGCTTGCATGTACCTCCAGTTAATGCAAACACAATGTTAATTAATACAAACACTCAGCTTGCATGAATTTTGTTATTACATATATTTATATTTAAATTAGACTTATATTAAAAACACTTGGACGCACCTGGAGGTTAGTTCATTCCTAGGAGTGATAACTGATTTCACATCTACATGGTTAACAAAGGCAGCAGCCCCCGAGTCACCCATAACTGAATCCATAGGCAACGTATCCACATGGAATGTTTCGTCATATGCCAATTGGATCACACGTTGCATGGAACTCAAATTGGGAGGTATGGGAAGTTAGCTTGGGGATAACACGACGTGATCTGAAACAAGATGCTTTGGCCATAATATGAAAGTCCCCTTAGCCTGACTTATAATCTTCACCTCATCAGTCTGAATTGGGACAAGAGCATCTTCAAATATCACGTCTTCAAATGCCACCCTTAACTGATCGTTTTAAATTTGGATGTGGTGGGCAGTTTTCCCTAAGATATGGATAGAATCATGTGCCATTAACCTTTTGATAAGATCCTCCACATATAGATCACAAGGTTCAGCATCCTTTGACACCTTTTTGGCCATACAACAGCTCATTTTAATGTTAGGACGGGCTGCATGTGAGAGCATTTGGGTGTCACTTAGCTCCTATTTCCCTAATGTCAACATGGACAACATTTCTTCCTTGATCTTTGCTAATTTCTCTTGTAATTGTGCCTGAATTGAAACTTCTGTCTGTTTTCTAGCTTCTGCCTTAGCATCTTCCCTCACGGTGGATAACAATGATTCCAACTCTGCCCTCGGGACGTATGGGGAATGTCGTGGAGATGCTACAAAAAATCTCTTATACTGACACCTCGACCAACTCCCCTGACACGACCCCATGCTCTTATTTGCCAGTGGCAATAGTTAAGATGTCATTCCTACCATTTGACTTGAAGGAGCCATGGGCTTCTTGTTTTTTAAGATCAACCTATAATATAAAAAGAGCAAACATAAGAAATAATATAATTAATCTACTAAAACAAAATAATACAAGTAGTACTTATAATTTTTGCCGTAATCATGCCAGCGTGATCGCTTGTAAATGATCCGCTCCTTTTTTGGTGAGCGTATAACCACTTATCTTCGCGACGTATTGGAGATGGGGGAGCGAGAGTAACACTAGGATCAAACTCAGTAGCCTCTTCCTCTTGGCTCCCAATAAGTCTCTTTCAGCCTTCGCGTAACCCCCTCGAGATATTATGTGGGGGCAATAATTCTTGAGAATGTGTTTAATAGCTTTTGCTCTTTTTCCTATAAGACTTGAAGTAGTTAATCCCCAATACATAAAAAAGGAAGAAATATGGAAAATGCAAGATTTCTTTTTCACAACATATCAACTCACCATAGCTTCTGTAGTAGTCGAAGTTTAACAAATTCTTCCCAAGTAGCTTCGTCAATGAATTGATACTTGTTGCATGATGTAGGATTAGGCTGACTATCTTTGTCCTAGCCATACACATACTGACGAGCTAGTTGTGTCTTGAATGCATTCCAACGCTCAGCGCAATAAGATAACGTCTTCTTCTTCAAGACTTCATTATTGGGAACATCATAAGTGAGCTGCAATCATTTCCAATGAAAGTACATTTATCAATAAATAGTTGTATTTTTTGGTATTGGTCTCATACAATATACAATAGGTAGTTTTTATACCTAGATAGAGTCCCAAATTTATTTCTTCACGCAATTATCAACAACATCCCAAGTCTGTATGGCGATGTTAGTCTTGTTGCATGCTAGAAGGCTAGCATAACTCATGTACTTTATCCTGTGTTCACCAATTAGGTTCCAACATGTGTCAAACTCAATCAGTAGTAATTTTTCTTCCATCCTATCTTTCAAAATGTCTTTCAATCGCGTTGTACTTTTGCCCCTTTTTTGTTTGTCGCTTGGAGCATCGCTAGCCTCATTCTGATTACCATTACCCCCATATTACTATATACACAATAACAAAAATAAACATGGTAAATAGAGAAGAAAGAATGGCCACAGCGAAAGAAGTACAAGCATTTATCGATGGAAAGAAGTGCAAGCATTTATCGTAGAAAACTACAAAACCTAGATTCAACAAACACGTAAAAGGCGAAGCACGTACACGAGAAAATAAGTATCCAGAATACATAGATGACAAAGCACAATGAGAGTGAGAATAGAGAAGAACGACTAACCACAGCAAAGTAAGACGAAAACCACAGAGCACTACGACTGATGTAATGATAGAAGACGTGAAAACTAAGACCGCATACAACCTGAGAAATGAGAAAGGAAGAGACGCGCCAAGGGGCAGGCTTCGATAAAGTATTTTCATTCAAGAATTTTACACCAGTTAACATTTAAATCCGGTGTAAATATCATACTTTGAATATGAAACGACTAATATTTTAAAATTCAAAATAATTTCTACACCAGATAACATGTACAACCGGTGTAAAAAAGTTTTTAAATCACTTTTTACTCCGGATAACATATACAACCGGTTTAAATATTAGTTATTTTATCTAAACAATCATTTATTAACCCATCACTTGTAAGTTACAACAAAATAATATATGCAATCAGAACAATATACTTGTGCTATTATTACATCAAAATAATATATGCAATCACATAAAAATCAATCAGAATCCACTTCTTCTTCATTCAATTTTGGTAAACCCACTGAAAATGAAGGGTCTCACAAATTGAATCATCATTGTCAATAACCCTTTTTCCTTAAAGAGTGACATACCATCTTTTATTTGCTGGATTAGTGATATAGAACACTTGCTTTGCTTGATTTGCCATAATGAAAGGCTCATTCCCAAAACTTGTACTTTTCAAATAAACCTGTATAAATCCTAACTGATCCACCTTAACATTGTTGTTTACATTAGCTCACTTGCATTTAAACACGGAAACTATGAATTTGGTGTAGTCTAACTCCAAAATCTCCTCAACGACGCCATAATAAGGGATGACTACTAATTTAGGATTGTTATCTTTTGAACTAGAGAAGTGCATAGCTTCATCCACTAACATAACACTACTATTCTGCATGCTACTTTTTTCATCTAGGGACTTAGTATAAAAGGAACACCCATTGATGTCAAATGAATTCCAACATATCACATTAAATTTAAGACCATATGACAACTATATAATTGAATCAGATACACAATAATCACTTTTAACCTTCTGTTTGAACTAATGTGCAAAATATTTACTCTGTCATTATATTATTTTGTTTTTAGACAAGCTCTTTATGATTAGCTATATAGTTTGAACTTCATCAATATTATTCAAGATATGTAAGTGTATTTGCTATAATTCATTATGATCAACACTCTTCATCGACATTCCACGTTGACCCCCTGTTTGGCATGATGTTTAGCGAGATCGGTAAGTTGTACTTTAGATGGGTAATGTTAACAAAAATCCATAGCTTCTTCAGAAACATATTTTTCAATAATAGATGCGTCGGGCCAATTTGGATTCTTCATGTACCATTTAAGGATTTTCATGTATCTTTCAAATGGGTACATCCATCGTAAGTATATAGGGCTACACAATTTTATCTCTCATACTAGATGAACGATGAGGTGTACCATGATGTCAAAAAATCCTGGAAGAAACAGTTTTTCAAGTTGGCACAAAATAACATAACTCTCGTGTTCCAATTCATCTAACTTTTTAGTCTCAAAGACTTTGCCACATATAACATTGAAGAAGAAGCAAAGTCAAAGTCGGGTTAAAATGTGTCTTAAATCATCTTGAAGGATTCCTCGAACAACTATTGGGAGTAATTGTTGCATCAAGACATGACAATCATGAGCCTTTTGGCCTACTAATCTCAAATATTTCATCGACACAATCTTAAGATTAGATGAGTACCCATAGAAAACTTTGATTCCTTGTAAACATTCACAAATACTTCTTCTCTCATCCTTAGACAAAATATTAATCTCTTCAACACAATAACTCCCCTCACCATCTAGCCTTAGATGTAAATCCTCACGTATTCTCATTTCTTGCAAATCTAATCTTGCATTCAAAGCATCTTTGGAACTACCATGTTGGTTGAGAAGTGTTCTAAAAATGCTATCACACACATTTTTGTCCACATGTATGACATCAATATAGTGCCTTACCTGAAGATGTTGCCAATACGAAAGCTTAAAGAAGACATATATTTTTTCATATATTTTTCTCACTTTTCTTGGTAGTTTTACCGAAAGTAATGTTGATGTCTTTCACCTTTTCATAAACTAGTTCTCCTATCAATGGCTTCGGAGCATTTTCAAATTCTTAGCCGCCAAATTGTTTTTCTTCAGTCGACAGTATGGGTGGCCTTGTCTTAGAAATCTCCTATAACTTAGGTAGACTATCTTTCTTCCATGATGAAGTTGATATTAGCAAGTCCCTTCCTCATAGATGGGACATGCTTTATGGCCCTTAACACTACATCCTGACAAATTTCTGTATGCAGGAAAGTCATTAATTGTATAAAAGATAATAGCCCTCATATTGAGTACCATATGCATGTGACCGCATAAAAGTATCGTCTCCAATATCACGAATCATGTCCTCTACTCGATCATCAGTATCCATGTCATCATCAAAGGTTTGTTCCAACTATTCAGATGCATTCGACCTTTCCACATTTTCACCATGACATACCCATACTATGTAACTCTTATAGAACCCCTCACAAATTAGATGAGTGTACATATCTGCAGGACTTTGTTTCCTCTCATTCAAACAACTCACACAAGGACAATAAAATCTTATATTGTTATCATCTCCATTTTGTTTAGCAAAATTCAAAAACTCCTTTACCCCCTTAGCATACACAGCACTTGTTTGTTTAGCATTTATCCAACTATGATCCATATTTGTGGAAGACTAAAAAATTAGGAAAATAGAAAACAAGAAACCTAGCTTGCAGCAATGAATCAAATGAAACAAGTAAATGACAACAATGAATCGAGCATAAATAACAGAGGTACTGCTAGTAGCGCATAAATCTTCAGTTCTCGAGACAAGGAGTTCAAAATAAAACTCACCGGCTGTGAAGGGTCAAGAAAACTTAAACGTGCGAACAAGTGAAAATGACATATGGGAGGCGCAAAGGGGCTTTCGATTAAATTAAAGGGTATAATCTACACTAGATAAAATAAAATACTGGTGTATAAATAACTTTTTTAAACTGGTCATTATATTCTACACCGGACATTGATATGTCTAGTTTGATGCTGTTGTATTTTTTTTAGCATAATAAAATAACATGTTATCAGAATGAGAAATTTTATTCATTCAGAGAACAAGAAACTTCATTCATTCAGCTTTCCTAATAAATTTATATCAAAAGTATGAAATTTTCAAACACAATATCTATCAGAATATATAATATATTCTCACATTTTGTCATTAACTACAAAAAATAAAATAGGAGGGGCAGCTGATAAAAGTTACAGGCTTTCACCACTCATCAAACTCAGAGGTTTGGGATTCATCAGAGTGGATAAGATCAACAGGATGATAGAAGCTATCATGCTATTGATGGCGACAAACTTCTGAGCGGAAAGCTCTAAAACTGTCTTTCAATCTAGTAACTTTCTCAGATAGTTCTTCCACTAAGTCTTCTAGAGCCTTGAAGCGTACGATCAATTCCTCAAGGCGCTCCATCAGAATGATAACTAGGGGAGGAGAAGAAGGAACTGCATGGTGAGGGTTAGGATGTTTGCCTTTAAAATCTTCTCTATGAGGTATGCGTGAGGAAGAAGCCATTGGTGCATTCAGATAGAAGGAAAGAAAATAAAATAGAGATAAAGTGATGAGACAAAAGTACTAATCATATAAATGATATACATATGGTTGAGGAATAAGAATGATTTTAGAAAAGAATATCGAAGAATGCAGTTGGCCTTCTATCATAATGAGTACAAACTTGGGAATTGAAGAAGTGAAATGAACGGCTGAGAAGTTACACAGAAAAGAAGTGGGAAAGCATAGACAGGAAACTGAAGAGTCAGAATAGAAAGTATATTTAACACCAATTATATATATTTTACACCGGTTCAATATAAATCTGGTGTCAATATTTCATCTTACTTACAAAAATGCCACTTTTATTTGTTCTAAAAGTTTCTTCGTAAGGTATGAAGAAGTTAAAGAAAATGAGCGGTAAAGCATTGACATGAAACTGAAGAGTCAGAATATGTAGTATATTTAACACCGGTTCAATGTAAATCCGGTGTAAATATTTCATTTTATTTACAGAAATGCCACCTTTCATTTGTTCTAAAAGCTTTTCTGCAAGATCTGAAGAAGTTAAAGAAAAGAAGAGGGAAATCATAGACAAGAAACTCAAGAGTCAGAATATGACGTAACTAATCTACACCTATTGATATTAGTATCCGGCGTAGTAATTATAGTTTACACTGGTGATATGTTAATCCAATGTAACTATTTTATCTTATTTACAAAATGCCACCAGTCATAGTTTTTAGACCGTCTCTGCAAGAACCGGTTTAAAAATAGAGCTTTAAAAAGCATATTTTGTACCACTGGCGATTTCTCTTCCTTGAGGCTCCGCTCTATACCCTTTTCCTCTTACATACCCAGACCTATTGCCAAGAACAATCGCTAATATTTCCTTTGTCGTTATTCGAGTATCACTCTCTAAATCTTGGTTTGATTGTTAAGAAAGTTTGTGCATATGACTCTACAATCAAAATATATGAAACTATTATATTAAAAATAAACTAAATCAAAATAAAATATAAAACTATAATGCATACATGAATATGTTTAGAGTGTAGATCAGCCCATACTATTTGTCCATCTAATATCTTCTTAATATGCGTTATCTCCCATAGTTGGTCAAGAGTGGTAGGTTGTTTAGTAGTTGGATCTCTCTACACATTATATACCCTAAAAAATGTTAATAAAGATAGGGTGAGACATATGTCTTAGTAACCATCAATCCTACTCATTATACATACCAAATATGCTCATGAGGTGTCAAGTGAGACCTCACAAAGTACAATATATACAACATAACATATTATTATAATAAAATCAAATGAATAACCCACCCAAGTTTCTCCCCTCAAACCAACCAAATTGTCTTATTCCCTTTGACCTTATCCATAGGCTAGCGATAACTGACCACTCAAAGCTAACCGATCAAGTGGCATGGATATGCCAAAATCCACATAGCACTTGACTGGACCATTGATTTATTCTCTTTCAATAAACAGGTGGAACAAAAGCCAACTATTGAGATCTAATGGAGGATACCACATGGTAGAAATATAACTCAATCATCACCCATCCCCAATGCATAATTCTTAAAATAATTATATTGAACAAAATCTCAATAACTGATAAATATCACAAAAAGGTGTTTTTTTCAAGATAACTTTTTTGAAATTCTAATATCAATATATAATAAGTTTATAATCTCAATTTAAATTTTTTAATTTAAACATTAAATCTCACAAGACTATTTTCAATAAAAATAATCAAAAAAGTTTTCTCAATATAATTATATCAATATCAATAGATTTATATATATATAATCACTAACAAACAACATATTAACACACAACGAGTATAAAGTGGTTACTTTCTTAGGGCATAGGAAAAGGAATGATAGAAATGCCTAAAAAAAAAGAGCTGCCTTAATAATCAAGTATAAGGAATAACTTAGGGAATTAGCTCTATTTATAAATCCATACTAATAACTTAAATTCAAATCCATGTCTAAATCTGAACTCAAATCCTAATAATTTTTTAACTAATAATAACAATCAAATCATAAAATTTTAAGTTAAGAAAATCCAGATATCATATTTTATTAAAAATAATAAAAATACTAAACTATAATAATTTAATTAGATAATATTTTTAAATTATTGATAAATAATATTTTTAATTTTATTTAAGTATAATAATAAAAATTGAGATGTTACAATCCTTATCACTCTCATTTCTTATAGTGAGAGTGTATATTAGTCTTCCAATTTCTGAATACATTTTGTAAAATAATTGATATAGCTATATGGAACATTTCTTCAGAAATTGTATCAACAGGTTCAAATTTATCCTGAAATAAATAAATATAAACACTTTATATAATAATATAAATAAAGTAAGATAAGTATAAAAATTTGGCATAAATAATACCTTTATTTTCAAAATCATATCTTAACCATTTTTTTAAAAAATATTCTTCCATTTACCTCCACCATCCCTAAAGAGACTGTTTCTAAGAGTTAAACTACAATAATTAGAAAAGTGTCTTGCTTCTGGACCGATTACTCTTGACATGGAATCTAAAAATTTGACTCGAATATTTGCTCTTTATGCGGTCCTCAAATTCACGTTAATAGACTTATAAACTCCTCTACGCTTGTTGATTGCATTAGAAGAAACTATCATTCATGTTGAATTAGAACAATTAAATATTACATGCGATGTAAATCAATTATTATAAAATTGAAACAAACTTACCTGTACTACTATTTTGAGTATGGAGAGTAAGGGGAGAGTTAGCAGGCATTTCCTCAAGTTGATGTTACAGTAATTGAGGTGAAATAACAAGTCTTGATTGAGGTGTATAGCATGTATCTCAGCTATTTGTGTTGTCATGAGATATCACATAAATACTTTTCCCACCTCGACCTCTCTTTAATACTGACATATCCTACAAAAATATATATTTTATTTAGGAGGTAGCAATCAATCATATTTTAAATAGCAAACAATCAAGAATCAATCTACATATTAAAAAGATCTACCATATCAAAAAAATTTCATTCATTTGAATCTTCCATTGCACTATCACTTCTATCAATGTCTTCTGATTCATCAATTTGTTTTATTTCATTTTTTATGTCACTTTCTTCTTCAGTATCACTATCAAAGTCATCAAGAAAATCCTCTTCATCACTAGATCCAGTCTCAATGGTATTATTTTTATTTATTTGTAATGGTTCTCTTTGAGCTAAGGTATGAGTTTGTCCATCTTCTCCATATAATTTAATGAAAATATATCAGGTTATGTAAGACTCGCATGGTAAATATTTAAATCTACCATCAACTGTTGATAAGCTTCTTTATCAACCATAGGACCATTAACCCCACTATTCTCAGTATCATTCTTAGTTGGTATATTAAACAAGTCACGTGGGTTTGTTTTGACAACAACGAGCCAACTAGGTGCAATAATATCATCCACATAGAAAACTTGCTTAGCTTGAGATGCTAGAATAAATGGTTCATTAGTTTGTAATGAATGTCGCGTGTTTATACTTATAAACCCATGTTTATCAACCTTATATCCTTTGTCATAATAAGCCACATCCCACAAATGACACTTAAACAAGTATACTTTTCTGTTGCTTATATAAGACAACTTATAAATATACTCTAACACACTATAATATTCTTTGTCAGCATTAGTGTTATCACCCTTAGTCACAATACTATTGTTTTGAGTTTTTTTCCTATTGGACAATCTTTTGTATGAAAACAAAATCTATTGCCCATGAACATGGAATAATGATTGACCATTATCAATAGACCAATTGATAAACTTGAGTTCATCACTCACATGGCTATGTGTAGACAATGATGTTAACTTTAAAGACCAAAGTCATTTGTTAGATATCTTACAATAATGTAATTGCTAGAAATACCATCGATCAAAACATTATAACTTACTCGTGAATGAAACTATTGAGGAAACTCATATTGGCTTTGCTCGCTCCCTGATCCTTGGGTTTCAGTTTTAGCATATTTTAATAAGTCAAAGAACCTTTTAGCCTGAACATTAGGCTCTTCACTCTCATAGTCACTAATATTTGTATAATCCACGCATGGAATTCCATATGCATCACATACCATCCTTACAAATTTTTTATTATCAATATTATTTTCTAGGTCATTATTAGAAGTTTCATAATCTGTCTGAAATATTTTAATTTCCCCATGTAACTCCCACACCTTGTAACTATTCTAGAAACTCTTGCTCAATAAATCTGTCTTAAAATCTCTTCTCACTTTAAATATAACATTTATATATCTTTTACAAGGATAACATATTTGATTTACTATGCCAGGTTGACTAAATGCCTATTATAGAAAAGCATCAACTCCTTTAATATATAATATGTTGCCTCTATCTTTAATATATAGTCAACTTTTATCTATTTTTTTTCCTAAAAAGTTAAACCTAGGATATAACAAAAAAATCTAACAAATATATCAATACATAAACATACATAGTTACTCATAAAGACATTACACATAAATACTCAATGGAGATGTGTGTTTCTTTTAACATTCAACATCAAAATTATGTAGTTTTAAATAAATAGAAGGTAATGGAGGGTGCCCCGGCGAGGCCCCAAACTCAAATAAAGTGTGTCCAAAAGCCCGAGACTAATAAATGAGGGACAGAGAGAGACCCAAGTGTGTCTTGTGCGAAGGTTGCTGGAAAAAGCAATGTAGCTAGCAAGAATATTTATATATGGCCATGTTAGTACGAAAGTTTATGATTACAAGTGGACAAATACATAGGGACATACACACACACACACACACACATATTGTTTGATATTTCTGTCCTGTATTTCAGACCAGAAGAATACTAAAAATGAAATTATATCGAGAGATCTCAATCAGTGTTTGTGTGTTTAGATGGCTTTGGCATGCATGGAAATGGACGACACACAAGTTGTCCTTGGCGAAGGGATGATGACTTGCTTCGTGTAGCCATTGATGATTGGTTCAAAGATTATCATACTCTGATAAATCACCATCCACGTACACTTCTTCATTTCATTATTACTCACACACCTCACCAGGCCACCACCTTTCATTACCCATCATGATAAATCAATTATCGAACTCAATCGGGTAATAAGGATATGTGAAGAAGATTAATTAGGCAAAAGAGAAGACTCCCATATATGAGTATATATAATCACATTACAAATTATGGATGTTGTTGTGACTGGACCAACAATTATATATATATATATATATATATATATATATATGTTCCCCACAATGCAATTAGTCTATATACACATTGCGTGATGAGATCTAGGAGCTTCAAATTAAAAAATTTGAGATTCAAGGGTTTTGTTCATTAAAAAAGAGTAATAATTAATTAATACAAATTAAAAACTACGTTTAGGAGTGTCATCTATATATTAGTTCCCTTATGCAATTATCAATTTTTGCCTCCGCTTACATGAAATCAAGGTTACAAACACACAAATACAAGCTCCCCTATTCGGTAACCTTGTTCAGAAATATAGAAGATCATACAATAGTTATATTTTGAGATTAAACCTTGATTCCAAGTTTTTAAACGTCATTAATTATTTAAATAGTGATTTAATTTCAAAATCCTAAATTTAAACGGTTAAAAACACTTCAAAACGCATAGCCACAGCAAGTCTACTGGCAACCCCAACGTTGAACGATTTTAGTTCAGTTTGAAGTCAGAAAAGTCAAATACTTACTCATTTTCATTGAGTCAACTAAAATCTACTCAAAATCTTAACTTTAATAGGTGACCCACCCCATAATCGAAAGAAAATAGAGGAAATATATTGAAGATGAAGTCAGAGAACTCACCTCATATGGCTGACGGACGTCACAAGCTCGATCTCCCTCCAACATAACAATCATCTGGTCTTTCCCTTGTGCTCTCCCTTTGTCTCCCGCTCTCAATATTTCGACTATTCTCTGAAACTGTCGATGTTAAGGAATAAGGAAGAGAAGGAGATCCCTAATGAAATATTAAAATGTATTAATAGTGACAAAATAAAGTCGTCACAAATATTTTTTACCAAATATTTTTTAAGAAATAATTCTCTTAATAAAATAATGATATTTTTCCTCCAATAGCTTCTTCAACTCATTAGGGAATTTGGGTAAATGATAATCTCTAACTATTTTTCTTAAATTTTTTAAGAAAATAGACTTTTAATTCACAAAAAATAATTATTAAATCATTTGAGTCTCTTTTGGGGAAATAAACCATTTTATAATTTGATAATTTTCTAAGCCCCAAAAATACTCATTTTATGATTTTTTTCTTAATTTTTTTAATCCTAAAATATTTTTAATGATTATTCTTTCCTTTATTCTTTCTATAAAATTTCACTTTTGAGATTTTTTAATTTAAAAAAAAATACTCTTAAACTCAATAATACTTTATAAATCCTTTTTATAATTGGGATGTTATATGAAATGCAGTAACAGAGGGCATATGCAACAGTAACTAAGAATGTATGTATGTATATATTTTACGTGAATTATTTCTCCTTATCCTCTCTCTCTCACACGCACATTTCTCCCTCTCTCTATCTCCTCTCCCACATTATCTCTAACACACATATACTAACTCTCATGCTCATTGATACACATTTATAATATCTCTCTCATGCACATACCCTTGCTTCATCTTCTTCTTTCTCAGACATCACATTATTATCTGTATAATCTCTTTTTATCACAAGAACATGTGAAATTTCTTTATTTATTATTTAAAAATGATATTATTCAATAATTTAATTTTATATATTAGATAGTTGCTTAAAGCCCTTCTAAATTGGGAAAAAAATTGTATGAAGACTTTTAGCGGTGATAAAAGGATACAAAAATTACTGCTGAATCCTACCTTCTGCGATGATAAAAAATTGTCGCCGCATAAACTATATACTTTTAGTCGCAACACATATATAGCGCTCCAGATACTATGACATATAGCGTCACCGCAAAAAGCCTCTCTTTCAGCAGCAATAAAACAAAGCATACTTTCAATAGCGACTCTGAAAATTTACTTTCAATGGTAACTTTTTTGTTACAGCTGAAAAGTTATCGGTAAAACTTTGTTTTTTTTGTAGTGTTATATGCCGACTTCATGGAAACTAAGCTATCGGACGAGACACGCCTTATCGGTGTATCATTCGATTCATTAAGATTAACACGCACACGGGAAATAGAGTCAAACACGTGGTGGGGAAAGAAATGAATAAACTAACACTAGTCCCAGTCGCCTGATGCTGTTAAACAATCTGCAACCCGCCAACCAGTAACATGTTCAGGGACTGCACTAAGAGCTAGACGATCAAGAGGGCCAAGATGGGGAACCCACACATCCTTCCAAAAAAAGTAGTAGTCCCTATACGCCATGCCAAACACTCCGTAACTGTTTCCCAGTTTGCTCTAATTCCCGACCAACTCTTAGAAACGGCCTTCCGACGTTCGAATTTAGGAGGGTCTCAGTCCCACATTTATACTTTTCATGCATAAACCTGACCCAACGTAAGTCTGTTCTTTTAACCAAACACCATCCTAACTTCATCATGAATGCATCATTTTGGTGTCTCGCTTGACGGAGACCAAGACCACCTTCTGACTTGCTTCTGCATACGTTATCCCAAGAAACTAGGCGTACCTTCCGTGAGCTAGGAGAACTGCCCCAAAGAAAACTGCGACACTTCTTATAAATCTTGTCGCATGTATCAAGAGGAATTGGAGTTGTTTGCATAGCATATGACGTCATGGCAGCTACCACTGAGGAAAACAAGGTAGCTCGAGTTGCTAATTAAAGACAACGAATTGGCTTTCCACGTTGATAAGCGAGTGTCCATCTTATCTAGCATTGCATTATATGTTGACTTGGACACCCGTTCATGCAGAATAGGCATGCCGAGATACTTCCCAACGTTGGCCGTAGGAGTGAACCCCAGGAACTCGCTAATTTGTTGCACTCTGGTATGATACACGGTCGGTGAGAAAAATATGGGCGCCTTACTAGCCTTTACTTTCTGTCCCGAGATTGCACAGTAATCATCAAGTATGGCCTTCATAGCACCTGCCTGCTCCATATCTACTTCCGCAAATAGAATAAAGATAATCAGCAAAAAAAACAAAGAAATAGCAGTACCTCGTTTACTACAAATAATAACATCATTAAAATAAAATAATAGGTCCAAGACGAAGAGAAACAGGCTACTACAGATTATTTGCCTCAACTGAGGACTCATTAACACCAATCATAACTTCACCAGTAAGGTCCAACAATGGGTTAGAATGAATAATAAAATTTCCCACTTGCGCTACTGGATCAATTGGATTATTATTATTATTATTTTGATACTAATCAATTGGATTTTTGGCACTTGAAGGAAGTGTACTTTGCTCAACCCCTGAAAGCAAAACAGGACCAGGTTGGGCGTGAACAGGCTGCTCGCTTAGCTATAATGGGCCATCGTCAACCACCATGCTGTCCAAGTGAGTTGAGGATGTGGCCTGATCCGTAATACATGCGCCCATGTTTGCCATCTTCTTCTTAACATTTAAGTAAGCCTCCATAGGGCCCACAGTATTTTCCCCTTGGCCCAAAGTGTCCGTGTAGGTGCCCACTTTACTAGACAGATCCGACTTCTTAGACACAATTTGCGCACGTGTTTTAAATTCCCTGGGATTTGCTGACCAACCGCTACCAGATCTGTGGAGAGGATCACGCACCATGACTACGGGATTCTCAACAATCATTGCCTTATCATGTTCTCCTTCAAAAGCCGAAAATCGCGAGCCATAATATCTACGATCATTGCAACCATCACGCCCATTTTCCTTTCCTAGTGCAGTCGCCGTCACCGGTGGTCTTCTCTGATTCCGCCAACGACCCGGCGCCACCATCCATTCTCCAAACTCTTGTTTCTGCTCAGCCAACTCGGCGCTCACCTTCCCCCACGAGGATACCACCAAAGCTGACTGCATGTTTTCCGATTGCATTGGGTCTACGTGTGGAGGTTCCATGTTTCTGCTTGGGCAGTTGTGTCGGTCATGTCCATACTTGCCACATGTGAAGCAGATCAAGTGCAAACTTCATAGACTACCTTCTTCTCCTTGCCATTGATACATATGGATGGCAGGAACGTAGAACTCAAGTCCAACTCTATGCATATACGAGAAAATCGTCCTTTTGATCTGAGCAGCGTATTAGCATCCACATATAACACCTTTCCGATCTGGTTCCCTACTACAGTTAGAATTCCTTCATCATAGTAATCCAACGGGAACTTCGGAATTCTAACCCACGCAGCAATTCTAGTGATTTCCTCTTCATCGGGATAGAACTCAGGCTTCCTCGGTTGGACTGCTAGATAGTGATCAAGGAGCATCCACGACCCCCCCGGTTAGCGCCAACTCATAGTCTTCCACGTGATTCAACTTTACCATGAAGAAGCCAGAGCCTAGTTCCACAGTCTCAACTTCCCCTCGTCACCCCCACATCTTCTGGAGTTTAACTCCTAGGTAATCCTCCCTTACCATCCTACCGAGTAGTCGACCAATGACGGTAGTACGCCACTTCCTCGCAAGCCTCTTTTGGAGCTCCGTAAAACAACGATATTCGGACCCTTCTCCGACATTTCACACTACAAAAAAATATTGAATTGGTGATGACTTTTCGGCGCCAACAAAAAATGTCACCGGTAAAAATAGACTTTCAATGGCTACTATCTTTGCCATTCAAAGTCCTGATTTTCTATGGCGACAACAAAGTCGCCACTGAAAGTAAGCCTTTCAACGGAGCGACCCAAATTGTCATCACATAAGGTAGTATTTAGTGGCGCCTTTTGTATCCTTCAACGATGACAAATGTCGCCACTAAAAGTGTTCATAGAATTTTTTTCCAATTTGAAGGGATTTTAAACAACTATCTAATATATAGAATTAAATTATTGAATAATATTATTTTTAAATAATAAATAAAGAAATTTAACATGTTATTGTAGTAAAGAAAGATTATACAGATAATAATGTGATGTCTGTAAAAGAATGAGATGAAGTAGGAATGTGTGCAGGAGAGAAATATTATAAATATGTGTCAATGAGCGTGAGAGTTAGTATGTGTATTTAGATACAATGTGGGGAGGAGATAGAGAGAGGGAGATGTGTGTGAGAAAGAGAAATAAGGAGAAATAATAGACGTAAAATACATGCGTACATATATACATACATTTTTAGTTACTGTTATATATGCTCTTTGTTACTGCATTTCATGTAATATCTTAACTTTTATAAAAAGGATTTATAAGATATTATTGAGTCTAAGAGTATTTTTCTAAAATTAAAAAGTCTCAAAAGTAAAATTTTAAAAAAAGAATAAAGAAAAGAATAATCATTAAAAATATTTTGAGGTAAAGAAAAATTAAGAAAAAACTATAAAATAAGTATTTTGGGGGTTTAGAAAATTATGAAAGAGTTTATTTGCCCAAAAGAGATCCAAATGATTTAATAGCTATTTTTCAGAAATTAAAAGCCTATTTTTTAGAAAATTCAAGAAAAATATTTAGAAGTTATCATTTGCCCAGAAAATTTTATAAAAATTCGCTAATAAGTTGAAGACGCTATTGGAGGAAAATATTATTATTTGTTTAAGAGGATTATTTCTTACATAAAGTCGCCGCTGAAAGTCCTGTGTTTCTGTGGTGATAACAAAGTCGCCGCTGAAAGTCTACTTTTAGCGGAGATAGCAAAAGTCGCCGCTGATACATGTTAATATTGCATTAGGTTTCTCCTTCTCTTCTTTCTTCCTCATCAGTGACTCTTCACACAGAACACGCAAAACATCAAGAGCAGGAGAGAGAGGGAGAGCACGAGGGAAGGATCAGAGGATTGTGACGTGGGAGAAGTGACCGGAGGTCAGAGATCAAGCTTGTGCGTCATCGACCATCTGAGGTGAGTTCTCTGAGTCTGTCTTCAATCTGTCTCCTCTGTTTTCTTTCTATTATGGGGTGAGTCACCGATTAAAGTCAAGATTTTGAGTATTTTTTGGTTGATTCAGTGAAAATGAGTAAGTATTTGAGTTTTCTGACTTCAAACTGAAACAAAATTGTTGGATGCTTGGAACGCTGGGGTTGATTCAGTGAAAATGAAGTGTTTCTAAACATTTAAATTTGGGATTTTGAGATTAAATCTTTGATGAAGTAATTAATGAAGCTTAAAAACATGGAATGAAGCTTTAATCTTGAAATATGGTTGTTGTATGATGTTCAATATTTCTATACAATGTTACCGAACAGGGGAGCTTTTGTTTGCTAGGATTTTGTAAATAGTGATAGTGAAAGTGATAAATAGTGGGTTTAAATT
The DNA here is from genome assembly GCA_037074615.1 of Leucaena leucocephala. NCBI lineage: Eukaryota > Viridiplantae > Streptophyta > Magnoliopsida > Fabales > Fabaceae > Leucaena > Leucaena leucocephala. The sequence continues at coordinate 13,237,530 of CM073561.1, forward strand.
TGATGAACTTCAATGGGGAGATTGGAACTCTGGGCTTCAAGATGTTGTTCTTTCATGGCACAATGAATCATTTTGAATAGTGTGTGCGTGCGCGTTAGTTAGCTGGTTAATTAACAATGACCGGAATAAGTATAAAAATTTAGGGGTATTAATTTGTGTTGGGGTTTCAGTTTAGATCTTTTGGGTTTTGAATTATTTTATTCTGCTTATTAATATTAGATATTTGATGCTTATTTAGAATTATTGGATATTATGGAAATGAAGTTAAAGATTTGAATAATGAATATCTTATGACTATGGAAAAAGAAAAAAATAAACAAAGAAAGAGATAGCTAAAGTTTAAGGTAATAACTTTATCTATTCTTGTATTTGTGTTTATGTTTTGTCATGTTTCTTAGCTTGCCAAGAGTTTGAATTACTTTAGCTTGATCATGTTGAATGTTTTTCTTGAATTGTATCATGCTCATGGTTGACAATTCTATGCTTATATGAACATATCTTGATTATGAGTTTTAACAATGCTATTTGTTAATAAATTCAATTATAGAAGCATAATTTAATTGCTTGAATATTAGTTGTTTTCTATTGAAATTATTTGAATCTCACCCCCCGTTAATGACTAACCATGCCAAGTTACAAGCTTTCAAGGAAAAAGTTCAAGCACGAGACAATGGTATGGAGAAGGAGAAATAGACTTTCTTCATTTCCTATAAGTTGTAAAATGCTTAAGAAATTCTGAGTGTTGTAGATTTATTATGAGGCCTTGGCATGTATATTTGATTTTTAATGATGAATGATAAATGGTTATATGCCCTAGTATGGCCATGAAATTATGATTTTAACATGCTTTATTATGACTGTCTAATTTAGGCTATTTATAGAGTGTGGTCAATGTTTGATCTAATAACAAAAGCAAAGATATAGAGCTTTCCAAAAGGTCCTAAATCAAGTCAATAGTAACTCTGTGGCTTGATTTATGAATTTTTGAAGTTAAAGTATAGAATTTATATGACAATAGACTAAGTTTAAAAAATGAATAATTAACGGTATTAATATGAGTAAAATTTGATTGGAATGATATTTTTCTCTTGTAAAATACTTCAAGGGCTTTTCAAAGAATTCTAGGGCACTCTTAATAAACTTTGGTAGTTTAATATTCTCATATGTATTGAGTTTCTATGATTAATATGTAGATTGATTCTTGATTACTTGCTATTTAAATTTTGATTGATTGTTATTTCATAAATAAAATATATATTTTTTGTATGATATGTCAGTATTAAAGAGAGGTCGAGGTGAAAAAAGTTTTTCTATAACATCTCATAGCAACACAAATAGCCGAGGTGCATGCTTTATACCTCAATCAAGACATATTATTTCACCACGATCACTGCAACAACAACTTGAGAAAATACTTGCCAACTTTTCCCCTACTCCCCATACTCAAAATAGTAGGGCAGGTAATTTTGCTTCAATTTTATAATAATTGATTCACATCGCATGTAACATTTAATTATTTTAATTCAACATGAATCATAGGCTCTTCTACTACAATCAACAAGCGTAGAGGAGTTTACAAGTCTAATAACATGAATTTGAGGACCGCACAATGAGCAAAGATTCGAGTCAAATTTTGTGATTCCATGTCAAGAGTAATCGATCCAGAAGCAAGAGACTTTTCTAATTATTGTGATTTAACTCTTAGAACCACAATCTCTTTCAGGGATGGTGAAGGTAACTGGAAGAATATTTTTGAAAAATATGATCAGGATATGATCTTAAAAATAAAGGTATTATTTATGTAATTTTTAATACTTATCTTACTTTATTTATATTATTATATAAAGTGTTTATATTTATTTATTTTAGGATAAATTTGAACTTGCTGATGCAATTACTGAAGAAAAGTTTCATATAGCTATATCAATTATTTTACAAAATATATTCAGAAATTGGAAGACCAATCTATACTCTCACTATAAGAAATATGAGATTGATGATATAGGTTAGTTGATCCTCCTCAAACTATTAGTTTTCAATATTGGGCGTGGTTATTAGTATATTTTAAGAGTGACATGTTTAAGGTACCATATTATCCTTTTAACTAAATTATATTTTTTGTTTTAATAATTAAATCTTTATTAGTTTCCAAATTTTATTGTAGAACAAAAGTGCAAAAAACACGATAAATCGAGAAAAACTAATGACTAAACATACTTGTGGTCCTCGATCATTTGTAGAGATTAACTATTCTACAGTAAGTTCAATCTATCACCACTATAATTTAAGTTTTTAATCTTTTTTTATTTTAAAATATATTTTTTTTTGTATGTTATTTTTTTGTAGAGAGATTCAACTATTGGACAACATGTCCCTCCTAACGAGCTATAGGAGATAACACATACTAGAAAGATATTAGATGGACAAGTAGTATGGGTTGACCCACACTCTGAACAGATTAATGTATGTATTATAGTTTTATATTTTATTTTAATTTAGTTTTATTTTTAATTTAATAGTTTCATGTATTTTTATTATAAAGTCGTATGCACTAACTTTCTCATCAATCAAACCAGTATTTAGAGAGTGATACTCGAATGACATCTGAGGAAATATTAGCGACTGTTCTTGGCGAGGGGTCAGGGTATGTAAGAGGGAAAAGATATGGAGCAAAGCCTTCAAGGAATAGAAATCACGCTCAATCTAGTGATAGTTCAGTTATGCAAAGTTTGCATGCCCAATTACAGAAAGAGTTTGATAAAAAATTTTAAGAGGAGAGAGAATAAATGGAGGCAGATCGTGCAAAGATGGAAGAAGAGTATGCAGTAGAGCGTGCAAAGATGGAAGAAGTGTGTGCAGTAGAGCGTGCAAAGATGGAAGAAGAGTGTTCACAATTCGAGCAAAGATTAATGGAGTAAATGATACAAGCTTAATTCGCTGCCTTGATACAGGGAGGGCAACCACAGGCGTTTATTTCTTCTACTCCTAGTATTAGTCCTTTCATATAATGTTTATGTATAAACTAAACAATTTTAGTTTCTTTTTAAATATGTTTAAGTAATTGAAGTAATTGGATATTTTATTGGATGATCTGAATTATTTATCGATTATTATAGTTTAGTTTATTTAGTTATTTTTTATTTTTTTATTTTTATTATTAAATTATATGTTTTAATATAAGAAAAATTTAAACAATAATATTAACTTTTATTGGATGATCTCAATTCGCACATGCTTCCTTGTAGGATTTTCTCATCTGAGCATCGTCTTCTTTCATCCAGTGTTCTTCCTCGGAACCCCTGGCCTACCCAGAGAAGGCGGTCCACCTTCATTCGTCTGGACTTTCTTTCAACTACGCCCAAGTATACCCACCTCCTCCGTCAACAGCGCCGTCGTCAAGCTTTGCCCTCGCTCTCACTCGTCGCTCTCTAATGCATCTATTGCATTCACAGAATTATTTCATAGAACTGATATTTATGTATTTTTAGATGGAGTATTATTTTATGAGAATATTTACACTCATGTTATGTTCTAAGTATACTTATTTTCTACTTAACAATATAAAAGACGTCTTACATTTATAAATTATTGTATTTTTTCATGATTATTTGATAGTCGGTATTACCATATCAAATTTGACCATTGTCAAATTCATATGAGGAGTTTTTCTAATGCATTCTTTTTTCATATATGATATCGACTTCATCTCCCATGCCGAAGAAAAAAGACACTCACAAACGACAAGAAGTTTTGTTTCTTTTAGGTTGTGTAATGTGTTGGTTATTTGGATAAAATAGTGTTATTGTGTTTTATTAATAATTAAATTTTTATCAATAAGTTACTAGTTAAAGTTGTAACTGATCTTATATTTATAAGAAAAAGAGTATAAATTTAAATTCTAAAACCTAATTTTTGAGAAAGATAAAAACACATTGCGCTATAAGTCTGGAAAGGGTAGGGATATATATCTTTTGTTAAATAAAAAAAGCAAAATTTTAGATATATTATTAATCATAAGGTCTTGTACAATAATTTTAATGTTTTTTTTTAATTTTTATCTCTTAGGACTTCATCTTGTATGATATTATCCTGCCTCGTTTTACAGAAAATAATTATAAAAAAAAACACTTAATATTTTTCACTCAAACGACATACGTTGGATTTACTTTTAGTCAACTCTTATAATTATCCCAATGTCCCGCTACGTGGCTTGTATTTCAACTCCCATGATGTTCATAAAAACTTTCAGCAACTTTTGCTTCAACATGCATGAGTGATTTTCTGTTCAACAATTTGATGGGAAAATGATTTGGAGCACAACCCGGGAAAATAATAAAAAACAAAGAGAGGAAATGGTTATAATAATAATTATTATTATTATTTATTTTTTGTTCATAAAATTGCTATAACTTTTACTTCCTTTTCTAACATCTTTTTAAAAATTTAGAAAGTCATTCCAGTTGTAAGAATTGTATGATTGCTACAGAGATTATATTGATATCACTTTTAAAACAAGGAAACTTTTTATCGTCATCAATGAGCCAGAGAATATAGACAATGCATATACATATATATATATATATATATATATATATATATATGAGTATCTTATATATGCATCCTAAATTAGGGCATGTTTGGATTTCGGTTTAAAGGTTCAAATTGTTATTTAGAAAACTAAGAAATTTTCTAACCATATTTAATGTTGGTTTGGGTGTTAAATGTTCTTCTCCTTTTTTTTTCCCCCCTATATAGAGGAACAAATACTAATAACTTAAGATTACAATAAGTGACAAGTAAGATCGAATCTACAACTTACAGACCTTCCATTAGGTTACAAAGTTATTAAGTGTTCATTTTGAAACCCCAAAACCAACGTTTCTCAAACTTACATGGAGTTTCAAAATAGATATCCGAACATGCTTCAAGATTTTGAGACATCAATTACACAAATTGATATTAAACCCCAAATTTTCCAACAATTAAGTACAAAGTTGGATTTGGAACAACCTTAGTTTGCAAATATTGGATCTTTAAACACAACCTTAGTACTTAAGGCCACATTTGGTACGCAGTATTAAATTTTGATAGATTAGGATTGGAAATAAGATTAGGAGTAGAAATGTGAGTGGGAATGTACTTTTAAAATTATGTTTGGTTTAAAGTAATATTTGAAGGGAATGATTTCATTACTTTTATTTTATAATTAGTCATAAATTATGAAAATATTATAGTACATATTGCCTAAAACACCAAAATTTAGTCCAGAATTCATTGCTCACCTTCTCCCTCGCTTAGTCGCTCACACTGCTCATCGTCATCTCAGACTTTCGGTCCTCCCAGTGCTGTCACCTCTCAGACTTCCCGTTCTTCTCCAGCGGCGTCATCCTACAGAGATGCATCTTCCTTCTCCATGTGTTTCCCCTTCTACAACGTCATCACCTCTCAGAGCATTGTCATCATCCTACAGCATCGTCACCATCGCCTCTCATAGAAATATTCCTTCTACAACGTTGTCGCCCTTTGAGTAGTCAGAGGGCAAGAAGGAGAGCCAGAGGAGAGCAGAGGATCAGCGGGAGGAGGAGACGAAGCTGAATCTATATACGAATGGGAGAGAGATGGGTTGAGGGTAATTTAATCTTCAAAATTATCAATCCCAAGATTGAAATGCAATATCAGGGGAGGTGGTATTGCATAATCTTAAGGTTTGCCTAATGTCATATACCCCCAATTTAGCTAATTTTCTGTCCATGTGCTAGTCCCAAGTCCTCAATGCTATGTACTAAACGTGACCTAAATGTCCAATTTTTATCATATCAAATTTCTGTAGTTAGCTTTCTCTTATACTGATTCTACCTCTACAAAGAAGTAATTTCTTTCTCACATTCATGAGTAATGAAAAAGTTATAGAGGATTCATTTTCCTTCAAACTTTGAGTGTCACCTCCCATATTAATTTATAAACCAAATATTTTAGTGCAAACCAGGGAAAAAAATATTAAACAAAGATAGTGAAAGGCAAGAAAGAGAGAATTTCTCAAATTAAAAAATTACAAAAGTGGCATTTCAACAAGTAAGAACTAAACATACATTCTTACCACCGCATATATATATATATAAGCCCTTGTTAATTAAAATTGTTTCATCCTCCTTAAGTGCTTCAGAACTCTCACCACTTCAGTTAACACTATCACTGGTTCTGTACTGTCAACTCCAACCATTCCAGCCAAAACCTCCATTTTCTCCTTCGCTTTCTCATCATTCTTCAACAACTCATCCAAACTCACCTCTTCGTCGTCGTCGTCGTCGTCGTCATCTTCATCGCCAACTTGGCTACAAGAATCTGTGTTTGACTTAGCACAGCAATTACTTTCACCAACAGCTGCTGCAACATCACAGTAAGAATAATAATCCCCAGATAAAAGAGCCTCTTCTTCTTCTTCTTCACATGGCATAAAAGAATAATCTGCTTTCTGAGTCGTTGTTTCATTCTGGAGCTCATTGAACTTGTTGTCTATGGTAGAGAACATAGGGTAGAGATTATTGCTGAAATGGGCATGTGGGTTTTGAAGAAAGAGGTTCATGGAAGAAGGAGGAGGAGGAGGAGGAGGAGAAGGAGAAGGAGATATGTAGCGATGATGATCTGCTGCAACAAAAGATGGAAGCTTTGAGTTTTCTCTGAAACCATCCATTTGTGTGGAGTATGAGGAAGATTGATTGAGAAGACAGAAGGAAGGTGGTGGAGGTATATAAAAGCAAAAAATTAAAAGAAAAAAAAACTAAAAATATCAGTGTCCTCTCTGGTTCGGTAAGTTTCATAATGACGACCGTTACCAAGTCAGGTCTAAATTGAAGAAAATGTAAAAAGTAAAAGTAATGGGTAATTATTAACATCACATGATTCCTTTGGACCCTCGTTTCTGAGATTTGATAGAAATTTGATTTTGGTGCCTTAAATTTATATTTATATAAATTTTAATTTTAATCTCTTAAATTTTAAATTATAAATTTTAGTTTCGTAAAATAGATTAAATTTTTATTAAATTATAAAAACTAACATGAATGACTAAATATTATAATTTAAAATTTGAAGATTAAAACTAAAGGGAAAATCATATTTCAGGTATCTATAATTTCTTTAAATTTTTAATTTTTAATTTAGTAGTGTGTTTGTCTTCCTTAATTAAATCTTTTTTTCTCTATTTATACTATTAACACTTATATAAAGATTAATGGTACTAAATTAAAAATTAAGGAAGAATAAAGATACCTGCAATATGTTTTTTAGATTAAAATAAGAATAAATTTGATAAATTAAAAATTATATTAACCGGATATGTATTTATTTATTTTTTCTCCCAAAAACTTTGGTAAATATGGGTATGGCAATATGACCGCATCTTTGCACACTGTTCTTTTTCCAGTATGGCCTCTGGTTTTACCAGAATCTTGCTTTTTCCAGTATGGCTATAAAAGAAATGATTGACCCTAAAATTTTTAGGTTTATTTCCCTGTTTTTGACAAAAAAAAGCCTATTTATTAAGTTCATACACTTGTAAAAAAAATACATGGTCACTTTAGAAATATTTTTTTGGTAAAAAGAATTCATTAAGAATAAGAGTAACAAAGAATTCCCCCCCCCCTTTTTTTACAATAAGGTGTAACTTTTGATGGCTATGATTAAAATGGAATCAGATTCCATTCCATTGGATGAAATCCAAGGTGTGCAATCTCTATTTTCTCTTGTCATCATATCTCAATAATAACTTTGTTTTTTAAGTATATTTTTTCATTTTTATAAAAGTGGATCCTATATATTCTTCCACCGCTTACCTTATTACCTCTCCAACTTTCACACGCACTTTATTTTCAAAGAAAAAAAAATCAAATATGAAACATGAACCAAAATTATGTGGAATGTTCATTATCCTCTCACATGGGGATCTTTTTTTTTCACAAGAATTTTTAAAAAAGGGTTAGACTCAACTATGATCTAAGGAGAAGGCGAAGTCTCTTTTTTTCTTAAGCGATACTAATATCGGACAGGGTGAGTTGTTAATTACCCTCAAACATAAACTTAGGTACTTAAGAGCTAAGATACCTCCCCAAATGTTACGATTATAATTATAATAAAATAATATTCTATATGAATTGAACAAATTTTAAATAGTTGGATCTCTCACACTTTTATTAATTGAATCAACGTATAGGTCTCTCACATGCATGCCTATCTTCACGGGTAGGTGCAAGTGAAACACTTTGATAGACAAACACAAATAGAGAAGTACAAAGATGGACTATACAAAGCATGCAAGTCATTTAAAGCCAAAGCTCTGAAAGAGCCCAGGCAAAGCTAAATTCATCAATTTTCGTAAGACCTCAGTGAATGGCAACTACCACAAACACTCAAACACACATTTTCACAAGGGGCTATTTGGTATGAGGGATTTAGAAGAGAGGGGAGAGAAAATTTTGCTGAGTTTAATTTAAAAAAATTGGAGAAGTGGAGTCATACAACTTTAATAAAAAGAAGATGTAAGATAAAAAAAAGTAAGAAAAATTAATTTAAAACTTTTAATCCCACTTGTTAAATTGTTTTAAATCCAACTCAAAATTTTTTCTCTTTTTTAAATCTTTCGTACCAAACATCTTCAGTGAAAGGCACCACAAACACACAATCCATACGGGCGCTACTGTTTAGTGGGGGCCTAAAGGGGGACCAGACAAGGAGGCAGATTTTCACCAACCACTAACAAAGAGGCTAATGAAAGGAAAAGGGAAGAAAGTTTGGTTAAAGCAAAACTATGAGTTGAAATCAAATCTGTCTCTTCCGCCCAGCCCTGAAATTCATCTGCAACTAATAACCATCATCATGATCATACCATGCCAGGACATCACCGCAAAACAAGCAAGGTAAAACATTATTTCTGATTAGATTGAACATTAATTAATTGTAGAAACAATTTCAACTACAATTTTAATAGCTTATACTACAAATCTACAAATTTAAGCGGATCCAAGTAAATACAATAAATTAGATACTTTAAGATGAAGAATAAGTTATTTATATATTTATTTAAAACATTCATATATAGAAACAACTAGATTATTTTCATTTAATTAATGATAAGATATATACGAAGTCAACTCCTTGCTGAGCAGTATGTAATAATTTGTTTGTGTCTGTCGATGGGGTAGGTATTACATCCTCTGTTCTCAAAAGTCAAAAGAAAACAACTGTAAATTAGAGAATTTCATGTTGTACTGATATACGGTCAGATCAGAATTTAAGAACACTTCAGCCATTGACCTACCACCCCTACCTCTATTTTTTTGCCTTTTGGGTCTAGCATTAAAGATTCAGTCAGTACAGCATCATTAGGGTTTACCCTTTATTCCCTCCCCAGGATTTTAATATGATTTAATTAAAGTGACTTCAATTTATCCAGGTGTTGTTTCCTGATTGAGACGTCAGATAATCCTGACTATTACCAAAACGCAAATATATAACATTAACCTCCCTAAGTTACAGTTTTGTGAAATGGGGTGTGTGTGAGATATATATATATATATATATATATATATGTATGTATATATATAGAGAGAGAGATGAGTGAATTTCTGTGACTCAAGTTCATTATAACAGTGCTCAAGGTGGGAAAGGCCAAGAAATACTTGTGAGGATACTATTATAAAATATCCAATGTGGAAATTTAGACAATCTGTACTTTTACAAAATTGAAGAAATAAAGAGATTTGTGCTTCCAACTAGCTTGCTTTATTGTATAAAGATAAAGAAATTGGCTACTTGGGTCATTGCTATAGTGATTAATACGTTATCTATAAATATCATATTCGAATATGATACAATGTATCTTGCAAGGCTGCAAGCTGCTTCAATCAATAATATCTTTGCTTTGCCAGTGATTTGATGTCAGTCTCTCAAGATTGCCAAAAAGACGAAGATCAAAAACTCTACTCCAACTCCTTAACAAAATCCACATTATCTACAAAAACCTGCAAAACAGAAAAGGAGTACAAGAAGTTAGATAAAATGCTTGACTATATGAAATAAATACATCAACAACAATAAGCCTTATCCCATTAAATAGGGTCGGCTACATGGATCATACAACGTCATTGTGCTCTATCAAAAACTAAATCTTTGGATAGGTTATTGACCAGGAAATCTCGTCTAATGACCTCGTTGAGCGTTCTTTTTGGCCTTCCTCTACTCATTTTAACCAGAGTCCATACTGTTTGATCCACCCTCCTCACTGGCACATCCCTTAGCCTTCTTTGCACGTGCCCAAACTACCGAAGACAGTTCTCTACCAGTTTCGCTTCAATAGGTGCCACTCTAACTCTTCCCTATATTTATTCATTACGAATCTTATCTTTTTTTATATGCCCACACATCCATCTCAATATCATCATCTCAGCTAACCCAACTTTATACTCTTGCTGTCCTTTTAAAGCCCAACATTCACTTCCATAAAACATTACTGGTCTTAGAGCAGTGCGATAAAACTTTTCTTTTACTTTATTTGGTATTTTCCGATCACATATAACCCTAGTAGCCTTTCTCCATTTAAACCACTCAACCTGAATTCTATGATTAACATCCTCCAAAATTTCACCGTCCTTTTGTATAATTGATCCCAAAAATTTGAACTTATCTATTTGAGGAATAACTTGATTTCCTAATCTAACCTCCAAGTTACTTCTAATTTGCCTCTTATCAAAATTACAATACATATATTCAATTTTACTTCTACTCAGACGAAAACCCTTCGACTCTAAAGTACTTCTCCATAACTCAAGTTTAAAATTAATCATTTTTTTTTACTTCGCCACAAGAACTATATCGTCCGCAAAAAGCATACACTTAGAGATTTCTTCTTGAATAGGATTAGTTAGAACATCCATTACTAGATTAAATAAATAAGGACTCAAAGATGATCCTTGATGTAGACCAATCCTTATAGGAAAATCCTTTGTTTCGCCCTCAGAAGTTCTTACAGTAGTTGTTACCCCCTTATACATATATTTTATTGCCTTTATATATGCCATGCACATACCTTTCTTTTCCAAAGCACCTCCCTTGGCACTCGATCATATGTTTTTTCTAAGTCAATGAAGACCATATGCAAGTCTCTTCTTTTAGTCCGGTACATTTCCATTAACCCCCTTAATAAATGAATCGCCTCTATTGTATATCTACCCGGCATAAAACCACACCGATTCTCAGTAATATCAGTCTCTAATCTCAACTTATGTTCAATTACCTTTTCCCACAACTTCATAGTGTGACTCATAAGATTTATCCCTCTGTAGTTCGCACAATTTTGAATATCCCCTTTATTTTTGTAAATAGAAACTAAAATATTTTTCTTCCAGTTATCGAGCATTTTCTTAGTTGAGAACCGTTTTAGGTGGTTTAGACACGTACAAAGAAGGTCAAGGGATGCGCCAGTAAAGAGGGTGGATCAAACAGTATGGACACCGGTTAAAAGGACTAGAGGAAGGCCAAAAAGAACACTCAAAGATGTCATTGAGCGGGATCTCTTGGTTAATAACCTATCCAAAGATTTAGTTTTTGATAGAACACAATGGCGTCATATGATCCATGTAGTTGACCCCATTTAATGGGATAAAGCTTGTTGTTGTTGTTGTATCGAGCATTTTCTTAGAACTTAATATCAATCATCTGAAATAAATATAGTTCAAAAGTATACTAGATCTCTACCATACATAAGGCAGTACCAAATGAGAAATAAACCGAAGATGGAAATGAATGAAGTCAATGAACAGTTTAAGGAGTGTGGGAGCTGGTGGCTGTTTCAGGGCTCAGGCAGATATACTTATTTGGCAATTGCTCAACATATCCATGTGACGATCATAGACTTTGACCAGGTTAAAAGTATGAAGCCCAATAAACTCCCTTATAGACAGTTGCCAAATTTTGAGATTTCCAATTCATAAGCATTGCCATTTGGATTATGAAGAAACATAGGGAAAATCAAGATGGAAGGCAAGCAAAAATTAGGAGCAGAGAACTTTGGTTCTGTTGCTTCACACATCTGTATAGGCAAATTACAGTTTAAAGAAGAAACATTGTAAGACTTAACAACTCTCCTAAAATAAAGGAAATACAGCGTAACATGTCAACTGTACTCAGGTATGATCTTAAACAAGAAAAACATGCATTGACATTGGTTTTTTGGGGGGAAAAGATCAGCTGAACACTATGAAACTTTGGTTAATCAGTATTTAGCATCAACCATGGTGTGACTATCAATTTTCATATACCAGACTCTAGGAGTTTGCTAGAGAGCTTTCCTTGCACATACCTCAATGAATGCATTGAAAAAGGCAGATTTCACACTCAATTGAAACATTTCCCATTCTAGGTGAGCTACAATAGAGATGGATTATAATGGTGTCAAATCTTGGAAATGGTGCAGAGGTTTCCGAAAAATCAATTCCCGGTTGTTTGAGCAAACCCTTCACAACTAGCCACCCTCTTTAGCCATTTATAGTACCATCAGAGTTTAGCTTAAGTTTGAAGACCCGTCTAGTGGCTATGATTTGTTTGTTGACAGGTCTTTGCACACCACAGTATCATTTCCTCCATAGCATCCTCCGTTTGGGAAATCTACGAGATTCTTCAACACGTATAGGCTCCAGCAAGGCAGCATCCATTAATATCTTCTCAGGTCCATGTGCCTCTAAAAGCCAAATCATCACGAGAATCTTCTTCCAAGGGCGGAAACATGGCAGATCATCAGGTGCAGAAAACAAGATGGCAAATGTTTAGGCAGGGTGGTTTTGAAGGAAGCTACTCTAGGGAATTGTTTTTTTCTTCTTATGTTTAAGTCTATCCCTAAGCAGCTATTGTTAGTTAGTTCTATTTGTAGTTACTGTGTGACGTATATATATATATGGTTTGTATGCTGGCTTGGTGGATTATGAATGAAGTATTACTCAGACTTAAGGAGATTCTCCAAACTATACGAGTTCCGATTCTGACTCTAGAGTTCCTCCCTCTCCCTAGGGTTCTTCAAAAGTCTCCTACTCCCAGCATGGAGCTGGTTCCAGATTTATGTCCTCTTCAGTCGTTTCTTGAGCAGGAATACCAGCACTAATTATCTCCCAATCCCAAAATCCATTGTCATCAAAGGGAATACTTCCACTTACATACACTTGCTGTGAAATGGGATTTAGAATTCTATAACCTTTGGAAACATTGCTATACCCTACAAAATGTAACTGGATTCAATTGATGAAACTTTTTCACTATATTTTGCACAATGTCTATTTTGATGTGAAGGCCAGGAAACACAAAACACTAATCCTGATTTTTCTCCAAATCTGATTACAAAGCATGCATATTAGTCCTAATATACATTGAGAACACCCCAATGAATATAAATCAGGCAATATATATAGTCCTTAGATTAAATGAAAATATAAAAAGGAGAGTTTGGTATCCTAATGATTTCACCCATCTCAATATTACTACTGCGTGTACCATGATTTCATAATATTGCAGGAGAAAAAGAAATCATAAAATCTAAAATGCTATACCGTCTTCCAACCATCAGGATCTAAGCATGCTGTTATTTTTGTGTTGATGCCAGGTAACGGTCCAGGTTCCCGAGTAATCTTTCCTCCAACAAGTTTAATAGCTTCGGCAGTACTGTACACATCATCTGTACCTATTGCAATCTGCAAAGAGAGAATAAAAGAACATGACTAAATACAAAAAGTAATCTTCAAATGAATGGCAAGAAACAGTCCCTAAAGAACCAATAGTTAACAAATTTGAAGAAAATCTGATAACAAATCCCTAGATATTTCTGTTAATACTTCATAAAGAAAATAAAATCTAATATCTTAATAAAGTATAAGCATAATGGTAAGAAATTATTAAGAAAAAATTTAGCATATTTAAAAAGAGTTACAGCATTAAATAGAGGTAGTTCTGCCAACCTGAACATAACCATTTCCTTTATCATATTCAGAGACTCCATAATTGTAAGTCAATTCCAAAACAGCACTTTTATCTTCAGGACCATAACCTAACATTGCGATGGTATACTGCCAAAGGGAAAATAAACAAATAAAACATTGAAGGATCAAACACAGTTTAAGAGAAACCAAATGAACGAAAGTATTAGATAAGGAGATGGGAAACAAGTTTTGATCCGTCAAAGAGAGCAAAATTCAATCTAAGCACTGTAGTTCAATTCAGGAAATGAGAGCACAGTACATACAGATATTTCATGCCAAATATAAAAGAGAACAAAATAAAATCCAAGTTGTTAGAAGTTAGAACAGAAGATTTGCACGATATTATGAATAAGGAACTGAAAAAAGGCCAAGAAGATCCGTTATCATAATTAACTTTTGGGAAATCACAGAATCCTCAAAACAAGGAGCTTATTCTGTTAGTTGTTCAGAAGCTGGTATTTCCTAGTCGCTGGTGAAGGCAAAGAAATTTTCTTTAATTGATGAAACCACCAGGGGAACCAGCTATGTAAAAGACCTTGGTGGCTTATAAAAGGAGCCAATCTTCCCCAGTTAACACCTGCTGGCCTAACAATTTTATTACATATAAGTTGAAATTCAAATAAGATAAAACAGGAATAAAGAACATCATTCCATTCTATTTCTAATAATATTTTGATTCAGTATACCACTGTAAACAATAGGATATAGGTAAAGTAACATATTTTATGACAATCATGTACAAGTTATTGAAGAATAATAAACATGCCTAAAATGAAAGGTAAATACAACCAAAGAACAACACTAGTTTAGAAGTTTGACCATGCAAGGCATCGTTTCAAAGGAGTGATATGATTATCTGTATTTGGAAAATGTCCTATCTCCTGTCCTCAAGCTTAATTTTTATGTACAGATGAAACAGTATGTTATAGTTTGGGCATTAAAGCCCCATGATCTGATATAGATTCTAATAATCTTACCTCTTGGGTATTAGGCATGCCAACTATAGATCATGCAATTAAATTAATTGACATAATAGAAAGGATGCAACAATACCTTTTCCTTGGGATTATCTCGTGTACGAAGAAGCTCCATACCAAAAGCCTAAATGGTAATCAACCATGTAAGTGACTAGATCCAATGAAAAGAAAATCATAAGGGGCAGATCAAACATATAATAGAATTCACCTCACCTTCTCATAAAATTCTATGGAACGATTAAGATCACGAACTCGAAGCATTACTTGGCACAAAGGCTCGGGAGAGGGACCTCTTTGCAAAAGCTCAAATTTATATCCATCTGGATCTTCAATGAAAGCAATTATCGTGCTGCCTCCCTCAACAGGACCATGCTCTCTAGTTATTTTGCCACCCTTAGCTTTGATGAGTTCTACAGTCTTTTCAACCTTATAGAGGATGTTGAGGATTAAAAAAGACAAAAATTAAATTCTAGAGATTGCTTTAGGGCATCAAGACAAAGGAAATTCTGAATAATAATCAAAACTGTGCCACAAATCCTCACCAAATCCCTAAGAGGAGTGGAAGACAAAACAGATAGGTGCAGCTACGGACTCGTGCATTCATGAGGGTATAAAAAAAAATCAGAACAGGACACATTATAAGAAGTCAAAGATGCTCATAAAAGAGGCGGGGGACAAGCCAAGCAAACTTACATCATCAACAGCAATGCCAAAATGGCCAAATCCATTTCCAATGTCATATGCATCAACCCCATAATCTGAAACATAATTAGATAACAACATAGGGGAAAACTTCTTATCTACCAAGTATCAGAAGGTTGTTAAGAAGTTGCAGTTTTCAGATCTTAAATCATCTTCCACATACTTACTGTATGTCAGTTCAATAACGAAGTGTGCATCTTCTGGCCCAAATCCAAGAAATGCGTTAGTGTATCTATCCTCTGGTACATCACGTTTTCTCAGGAGCTTCATTCCCAAGCACTCAGTATAAAATCTGAAATAGCCAGGCAGTTTTTATCCTTCAATAATTACTTTAAAGAGTTTATTCAAGAGAATATTACACTAGTAATGAGTAGTATGTATGCATTAGATATACTTGATGGTCCTGTCCAAATCCCCAACACGATATACAGCATGAAGCATTCTTCGTTTGTCCTGTTTGACCCACTCTAGAACGTCTTCTGTTGTAGCAGCTCTGGTTGCTTGGGACACACTCCTTGAAGACATTACTTTCGTACAGTTACCATCTAGTGTCAATGGTGATGCTTTCAAGCAAGATCGATTGTTCTGTGAAACAACTGAATGGCAACCAAAATAATTACAATTCATCAAATTATACAGTAAAGTTCAATCAAATTCAGCATTGCAGCTGCAACATAAAACATATAACGTATGTTGCAGGCAGCACTATATACAATTTAAAGTAGACAAAATAGCAATAGAAATGAATTTGAATATAGCCATTGGAAAATCCAACTCTCAAATAGTGAAAGTTCTATTCTGTTATGTCAACAACTATTTGTCAAAGGAAAGAAATGAAGGTCGATTCCTATTAAAATTCGCCTAATAGATCCATGATTGAAGCATAGAGACTCATATATAGGCTTATTGACTATATACAAACCAAGATGCACCCAATTACAATGTGACTCAAGATTCGAAGAAAGCCAACAAATTTAGCCTGAAATGAATGGATTTTCAAAAAGGGACACCGAAAGAACAGAACTTACAGCAAACCTGACGAGGAAAGGAGAGGCGCCGAGTAGGGCTTCGAACGGAAAGATTGAAGGCGGTCAGAGAGGGATGAATCGAAGACGCCATGGGAATCACTCTCACCGGAGAGCGTAGAGTGAGGTCAATGCTCGATAAGCTTACTTTGATTTTGAAGTTTCCTTATCATATTCTCATCTATGAGACTGCAATAACGAAGCTGATGTGATCTAACTGTAATTTTTGTACTATGTTAAATGCAGTTGTAGTTGTTTTCGTTAACATCTCTCCATTGCCACCAGGTGGAAAGTATGTTATTTGCCATTTATTTTATAATTCAAATCGATTTGCCTTTTTGCCAATAAAATAAAAAATTAGTCTAATTAATAAATAATATATTTATAATTTATAAAATTATAAATTTAAAATTTTATTGATAGATAATTTATAAGTATTTGTCTAAAATTCAACTTATATAAATTTTATTAAAAAAAAATTGATTTGCCTCTTTGTATTTAAAATTGGGGTTAATACAATATCTATTTTTTTATTTATTTTGTTGCCTCAAATTTTTTTCTTGTAAACATTAATCATTTAATTTAATAAAAATTTAAGACATTTTATCTCTCCAATTTTGAGAAAGCAAAATTTAAAGTTTAAAATTTGATGAGTTAAAATTAAAATTTATATAAACTTAAAATTTAAGAGATCAAAAATTATATTAACCTTTTAAAATTATATCTACTTACTTCCTAGATTTTAATTACAATCATTATATGAATCAAAATGATGATTTTTTAAAAAATTGAGTGTTGAGGCCTAATTTTGTTTAAAAAGTTTTATAGAATATTTAAGAGTTTTATTATATAGATATTATTTTAAAAATATTAAAAATATTTTAACGATTAAAAAGTTAACATTGATCAGATAAAAGAAAAGGTTAATATATAATTTTTCTCTAACAATTTTTACTCAGAAATACTGTCTGAAATTGTTTTAGAGTAATGTAAAAAATTGTAAAAACATAGTAATGTTGCCCTGGGCTGTGACCCAACAACGAGTGTATCTGAAACTTCCGTTGGGCACTCGGCCTCCTCGTCCTCCTTGTTTCCCTTGCCGATAGATCTCGAGACAAACTCAGTTATCCCCTGGCCGGCATATATGTTACCTGAACACTGGTTTGATTTCTAACCGACACATCCTATCATTCTCCTTCACATCCACCTTCAACTTCCCCTTTCCTTCTTCTGCCAATTTATCTCCTTCCTTACTCGTGGCACTCGTTTAACTGTTTTGGGTTCCATTCAGAGCACTTGAAGACTTTCAGGTCTCTTTTAATGTTTGATTTTGTTATTGCTCAGCGTTGAAGCCCTCCTACCTAAAACGATTAGCCAGTGTTCACTAGTCTATTGAGGTTTCAATATTCTTTTGATTTATTATTGGGATCCTTCTCTGGTTTTGCTACATTTTTATAGTGAGCTAGTTTCGCATCATAGCGAGAAACTTCCAGACAAGAATTGGGGTTTGGGCTGGTTTCTGGTATTTAAGAGATTAGAAGCTGTTGATTGATAGTTGGGGAAAAAGTGTTGGAATTGATAATTTCATGTGCGACCGGAGGTTGTCTCAGGACAATATATGCTTAACTTCGATGAAGCAAATACTGAAATATTCTTCCACTCGTCAGTTTTTCTGGGTATGAAGTTTGGCTGAATAAGCCTAAAGTGTGAAGGAAAGACGGAGACATTTTCGCCGATTCTTCTTCAAGCGTGTGCTCTCAAGAACGCGATGAAGATGAGGAGGGCGATGTTGTTGGCAAGAGGAGGGATTCGTTTTTTTTGTTTTAAATCTGATATGGAAAAAATAAATGAGGTGCATGCCATCTAGGCATATCAACTTAACAAATTGGTTAATTAACCGTTAAAATCAACTTTAGAAAATGATCAAAATAATATTGTTATATTTTTATAACTTTTGGGGCGGCATTTCTAAGGCAAAAATTACATTTTAACGGAAAACATAAAACTAACATTGGTAATACATTATTTTTTTTAAATGCTTCCGTCATTCGGAACATTACTTTCAAATTGATTTTATTTTATTCCTTTTAAAATCGGTAATTATTTTCCCACAATAACATGTGATTAATTCTAAATTTGTAATTTTTTATAATTAAAGAGTAAAGTATCTTAATGTGTGTTTGGATTAAAAGTAAGTGAGGGAGGAGAATAGATTTTGAATAAAATTAATTTATAATTATAATTTTGGGAATAAATTTGATTATAATTTATTTATAAAATTAATTTTGGCATACATGTCAAAATCAATTATGAAAGAAAAAACATGACTTTTTTAATAAAAAAATATTATATCATAAAGTTACTATCTCTTGCTTTTCAATTATATTTTTTTAAAATTTTATCCACGCACCTTATTAAATTAATATGCTTATAATTCAATTTTATAATAAACTATGTTCAACCCAACGCTAATCCACCTGCACCAAAAGCATGTGAGAGCTGCTTAATCCTATATTTAGATAGAAAGAAAATTAAAAAAATAATATAAAGAAAAACTTTCAAAAATAATAATTTTTTATCATTTTAGAAAAAATTTACCCATTTTCCCTTGTTTTCAATCACAAAATATTTATGAGATTTTCCCCTACCTCCAAAATTAAAGATATTTAGGAAAAATAAATAAATTTTTACTTTATTTTAATTATTATATCCATAATATTTTTTAAATATCCTTAAAAATAATCATTTCACATCTCATATTTATCTATATAAAAAATATTTTTCTCATATCTCCTCCTAAATTAAATAATATAACATTATAATCTTTTCCCCTTTTCTCTTATTTTATTAATATAAATAAGATAATATTAAAATCTTTTCCTTTTATTTCTCTCTACACTCTCAATTTGACCTAACGAATATAAGTATATGAACATAAATTTTGTCCTTAATTAAAACACGAGTGTTTGAATAAATATTTAGAAAATCATAATTTTAGCCTGCACTCTTTGTATTCTTATTTTCCCCTCGTCTTCTGCTGCGTTCATAATATTTGTTGTGGCTGGTGGGGTGCATTTTGTTTCAATGTGAAGCAAGAATCTCTATCTTTTCCATATATTTAAGGTAAGCATTTTTCTTAATTATTTTCATCAATATTTATATAAAAATATGGTCTCTAAATAGGTCTATTTGTTGAAATAGGTGTATGATTTAGTTTTATTTTTTCTCACGTGTTTATTTTTTTTAATAATTGGTATTGTAAAATTGATAAATATTATAATATTATAATAGAAAAGAGTTTGATTTGCGTTATATTTGCAAATGGAATAATTGTGGATGGGTCGGCTGGTGTGAGATTTGAGTGAAATAAAGTGAAAATAATTAAGGTTTATCCAAATATTATTTTGGGGGTAGACTAAGAGAATATTTGAATTAATTTTTAAAAATAATTTTAGATAAATATATAAAGAAATTTTAGTATAAAAAATATTTTTATAAATGTACCCAATATCTTAAACTAATTTTAGTAGTGCAATTAGTACCATAAAATATTTAAAAGTGTAATTGATATTATAAAATATTTTTTTATACAATTAGCACTATTTATTAATAGATTTCAAACTTCCATCCAAATACTGTCACTTAAGCTTTTATATATATATATATATATATATATGTTATTATTTAAAATTTAACCTGTATAATTACTTTTTAAAACAAATTTAGCAAACGAAAGAGAAAGAGAAGGAGGAAGAGCGAGGAGTTATTCCCCATTTGGTACTGGGGAACTAGAGCCATGTAACTAGAATTAGGGGGTGGAACTGAAAATAACCCTCATTTAGTATCGTAGAATAGGGTTCCTCAGGGAACTTGGTTCCATTCGCACCTAGATGGATCTGGCATGGATGTGAGCAAGGATGAGGGGCGAGTATGATTTTTTTTTTTTCAAAAAAAAATAATCTCTTTCATTTGTTGGTTTTTTTTTCAAAAAAATAATTATAAAAGTGGAGTGTACAAAAGTAGATGGAGGGATTGATACTGAAGTTTGAGATCAGTAGAGGATACTAATTATATAAAAAATATAATTTAAGATATTAATTATACTTTTAAGTATTTTATGGTATTAATTATACTAAAAAATACTTGAGGTACTAATTATTATACTATTAAATATTTTAGTGTGTTAATTATATTATTAAAATTAGTTTAAGATACTAGGTATGTATTTATCTCGTTATATTTAAATAAGCAATGAGTAGGCAATGATCAAATAAAAAGATTTTTTTAAAAAAAAATTCATCTCTCTTATGTCAATTGTAGAACATGTATTATTTTTTTTTATAAGCTTGTATTATATGTCCTCTCGCACCACTAAGTAATGCGTTATTTATTTTTCGGTAATAAGAGATTGACTTTATACATATTGCAATAAATTAAATAAAAGGTTTTATTTTCATTGTAATATTTTGTTCTATTTGTCAACTGATAGAATTTAAACAACCCAACGGTGCCAAGTCATCATACTCAATTCACAACGTATCCAAAATTCGTTTGAATTCACCTATTTTATAAAGGGAAAATCTCCCGCAAAGACTTTGGAAATTAACAAATCGTAGATTGAGACTTAACATTTCTAAATGACCTAGAGGTGTGGCGTCCCTTTAAGGTATTTTGAAGTTTTGGATCCAAAGACAAAAATATCCTTCAAACGGGACTTAATATTGTTTTTTTTATAAAAATTTTTGAAAAATGGTTGAACTAACTTACAATCTAAAAGCAGGGCGAAGTCTCCCTTCTTCCTAAGTAATATTAATATTAGGTAGGGTGAGCCGTCAATTACTTTAAAGCGTAAACCTAGAAACTTAACATTATTAATTATAGAATCGATTCTTCACACCCAATCAAATATGTATTATTGCCTTATCCAAACTATATGTTTCAGGTATACCTGAAATCTTTATTTGACTTACTGAATATCCACACGAAACTGAAGCACTTTGGATAGGCTCACAATCACGTTACATAGCAAATACACCCACGGAAGAGTAGATTAACAGAGAGCACAAAAAAAACAGAGAAGCAAAGGAAAAATGAATGTCTGTCTAAAAACTTATTGTCTCTTCTTTACTATATAGACACACACACGCATATATTCTGCCATAATAAAGGGGGAGTGGGTTTTGTGATAACTCCCTACTCTCCCACATTTTTCTCTTCCAGACAGTGTTCACAACTACTCCACTCACATTTGCTCCTCATAGACTTGGGTATAATCTACCAATGGTGGAATATCCATTTCCTAATATCTCCCACTTACACTTGGTGGATTAGATGTCATGGGTCAAATCTCATTATCTTCCTTCTTTCATACTATGCGCTTTGCCATGACCACGTAAGTATGATGTCTCTTTCTGAGCATTTGTACTAGAAATCCCTTTTACAGATATCAGCACAAAATAACTCTTTAGTGCAGCTCGACCAGAATAAGTTATAATGTCTTAAATGTCCTAAATTTACCCATATGCACTTTTCTTATGGCTAATATAATCCCTTTTGGGTTGGTATATAACTCAGATAGCCTCCACTTATGTATAGTATCCGCACTTATGAAATTAACAAAATAATATCACAAGAGACTAGCACAGACACTAGCATGAATGTCTATATTCTGGCAATCTTTCTTTCACCCATATATCATTTTGATATAAATCAACCACTTTTCTAACATAATACATTTAGTTAATATATAATTTGACAATATGATATATATTAAAGTAGCAATCGCTGAAACATACATCCATAATATTGCTAAAGTTAAAGGACATTAATAAAAGGATGATATCTTTCTGGAACTCACATAACAATCAAGCAGGGATTGATTCACTTACTTTTTATTTATGGTTCTTTAGCACATGTGGTATGAATAATATGTTATAGTGCTCCTCTTATCTTATAAAAGTGTACGTCGTTTTGATTATATCAATCATACTGTACATGTTTAAATCCAAACACTTATAGTATATAAACACAAACTCTTCAATTCTATTCACATAATATGACGTCAATTTTGAAAATTTTGTTATATGGCTACATGTTTCATAGATGTGTGTATCCATAATTTAATTCATATCCTTACTTATGGATCTCATCTCGACTTACTGTACTTTTTAAGCCAAGGTGATATTTATTGTATTTTTTTCTCTACCATATCAGCACTCTTGCTGCTTTACTGGTAAATACATGTCTCATCTTTGAAGGCTTCTCTAGTATCTAAGGCAGTTGCTCATGTGAGAGAGCTAACCTTTTCAACCTGTACGATATATTATACATTGTATACTTTCACTCAGGCATATTAGTAATAATAAATAACATTATCATTAATAAAAGTAAAAAAATTACATACAGTCTATAACTTTATATTTTTTGCATACCAATGGCTTTTAGATGTTTTTCAAATATTTCTTTGTCTATTGGCTTGGTTAGGGGGTTTGCAACCATACATTTGGTTGAAATGTATTGTACAGTTATAATTTTCGGTGCTATATAATCCCTCACAAAGTTATACTTGATATCAATGTGTTTGGTTTTGTCGTGATACTTAGGATATTTGGTATAGGCTAGCAATATTGTCACAGTGTATCAACACCGAATTGGTACTCTCATTCCTAAATCCTAGGTACTCAATAAATCTCTTCATCCAAATAACCTCTTGCGCTGCTGCAGTGCATGCAACAAACTCAGCTTCCATAGAGTGTAAAGCAATGCACATATACTTCTTGCTACTCCAACATATGGCACCATTATTAAGCAAGAAGGTGTATCCTGAAGTCAATCTTTGTTCTTTTCAAGCACCACCTATATCAGCATCAAAATATCCTATTAGGTGCAGATCGCTTCCTTGATAACACAATGCATAGTCAGTTGTGCCCTTTAAGTATCTTAAGATCTTCTTCACTACTTTCCAGTGTTTCTTACCGGGATTAAACTAGAATCTACAAATATCTGGTCTTGTACACATTATTGCATATATAAGGCTACCAACGACACTGACATATGGAACTCTTTCCTTTTGCTTTTTATCTAATTCAATTTTGGGACATATGTTAGAACTCAAGGCCACTTCAGTGGCTACAGGGATATTCATGGGATTACAGGCACTCATATTGAATCACTCAAGTATCTTCTTGATATATTTCTCTTATGAAAGAGTGAGGATTCTCTTGGAGCGATTCCTTTGAATCTTGACTCTGAGTATGTATTCTGCTTCACTTATATCTTTCATCTCAAAATTTGATGAAATTCATTCTTTAATAGCTATCATCGAGGTAAGACTATTTTCGGCTAAGAGTATTCGTCTACATATAAGGATAATATCACAAAATTACCCTCAAACTTCTTAACATAGACGCAATGGTCTTCATCTATCATCTGGAACTTATATGAGATTATCGCCTTATGAAACCTCAAGTACCACTGTTTGAATGACTGTTTTAATCTATAAATAGATCTTTTGAGTTTACACTTCTTGTATTCAAATCATTTTTCAATGAGATCTATTGGTTATTCCATATAGATTTCTTCATCTAGATCACCATTCAGGAATGCGTTTTTTACATCCATCTTATATAACTTCAAGTTTAAACTGTTTACTATTGCTAGAATAAGTCTTATAGAATTGAAGCGCACAACAGGTAAAAATGTATCCTCATAATCTATACCTTCCTGTTGTGTATATCCCTTTGTAACCAATTGAACTTTGAATTTATCAATTGATCAATAAACCTTTCTCTTGATTTTGAGACCCACTTATTCCCAATGGCTTTATGCCATTTTGGCAGATCTACCAATTCTTAAACTTAGTTTTTCATTACTAAGTCTATTCCCTCTTTCATTGCTTTCTTCCATTTTTTCTTAGCATGAATTTCCAAGGCCTCATGAACAGTACGAGGTCATCATCCCCTTCTGGAGTAATGTCCCGTGTTGTGGTAGGCAAAGCATTTGACATTATTTAGGTCTAGCTTTTTCTTAACGCCTTTATTTCCCTTCTTGTATTGTTGCTTGACTTTCTTAGGTGGAGGATCGCATTTCTTCCCATTTGTCTAAAATTTCTTGGCCTTCTTAAATTCAGGCTTTGAATAGGAATGACCAGTATCTTTAGTCAACTAGGCTTGTCTAGTGACCTTATAAGCCTCCAGGCGTATATCCTTTAGCTTCAAATACTTAATTACATTATTGAAAGTGATGATATTTTTATTATGGGTCAAATTAACTTTCATGTACTCCCAACTAGCAAGGAGTGACTTGATAACAGCCTGCACTTGCTGCTCCTTATAAAGATTATGTCCAACCTCCTTCATTTCTCGAATCATATTGAACATCTCTCTTAGATGTTGCCTCATATGATTATTTAGTTTTAGCTTATATGTATCAAATTTAATCGTCAACCTTCTAAACTTAATCGTGGAGACTCCACCAAACTTATCCTTTAAGGAAATCCACAAAGCTTGTGTCGTTCTTTATGTCTCAAACTCACATATCAAATCATCAGCCATTGTACTCAGCAGTGTAATTCTTGTTATGCTATCTTCCATTTCCAAGATAGGTATATTTCCTAGTCTCTTCTGTGTTTGGCCGTATTTCCAACCTTAGGTTCTACTATTGCCATTATTAATGGTTCAATTGCATCCTATTCTTCTAGAATATATTAGACCTTTAGATGCCAAATATCCCAGTTATCCCCGTTAAGTTGTTCCCCTTATTTAATTCAACAATAATATTTTTTGATGCCATTGTTCAATATGAATTATGTGACAAACCTATCCCGCATTAATTTATCGAACTATAGAATATTTTAGTGAATTTATATATAAATCACATGTAAAATATACAATGTCATGCACTTTTATTAATTTTTATTAGAAAATAATAACATTACTAGCACATGATTAAGAAAATATATTTGTATCTCCCATCACATAGACACTAGCAACGCCATTATTTCTTATCAAAATTAATATAAGCACTATTCTCATCAAATTTGGCTTTTATAATACTCATTATCTAAAAGGCTTCCATTTATAAAAATTATACATGAATCATAACTAAGATAAAGAGATAAAATGAAATATGTTTCTTTTGCATATAAAGCATGTAATAAATAGCAAGTCTTTACAAAGAAAGAGTAATAAAATATGTCCTTAACAAAGTAAAAAAATAAAAATCAAATACAAATATACATAATTTGATATGAGCTTTACAATATTATAATATCACTTTTATTAGCTTCTTAAGCTTACGAGGCAGCTTGATAAGGTTAGATACAAATTCTATTATTTTAAGAGAATACATTGTGCTTATACCTCATTGTATAGGCTTGCCTTTAACCCTAATTGCTCTTATATATTCAATTATGACTTTTAGGTAGAATGCAGTATTCTTCTTATCTGTCATGAATTCAATGTAATCGCCAATCACACCCTTAATGCCTTTTATATTTGTTAGTTTAGCTGCATCTCTTTTAGCTATACTCATGGCCAAAGTAGGGGTAAGATGTTGGTTTACTTCCTCTCTATCCTCAACTGTAGATTCATTGTGAAGAGTATGCACCATCTTAAAGTTTGAGTCTGAAGAAACCATGAAAGACTGTAGAGGAAGGGGTTTGATGGGGAATAAAGTTTTTGACCTCGGTCCAAAATCATTCATTACTTTTAATTCCTCTTGTGGAACTTCCTCCACCAACTCCTTTGGTCTTCTTTAGAAAGTTGATCAAGTTGTTATTCTGGATCCTCTTCAAGTTCTCCCCTCGGGATCCTCTTGAAGGTTTTCCTTTGAGTTATTGACATCATCTAGGAATGAGATACCATTATATAAGTTATATCCCAGAGATTCAGTGCTAGATGAAGTTATTTTTACCTAAATAATAAAAAATATTAATTATTATAATTTTTTAGAAAATTTAAACATTAAAAAATACCAAAAAATACACTAAATATTTATAAATATGTCCAGAATTATCCTAAAATTAGGTCAATTTTATATCAAAATAAAGGTATTGCTTTTAGGGATTTTTAAGACTAAATTGCATCTCAATCGGAGGTCACACGCTCTCTCATGCGCCTCAAGAAGAAAAAATTCAGAAAAAAACTGAACAAAACCTATTCTCAGCCTCTGGTACTTGTATCACACGCGCTAGTCTAGTTCAGTCACCAAATTTTTCCTTTTTTTTATATTCAATTTTTTTAAATTACTCAAAAAAAAATTTAATTGTGGGTCTGAGTTGGATCCACTGATCTAACCGAGCCATACCACTACTGCTAAAAAAATATATTTTTTTTGTAATGGGCTTGGCCCAGTTCAACCCAAAATATTTTTTTCGCTGGACTGGGCTAAACGTAGCCCAGTCCACAAAATAGAGCTCTCCTCTATTTTTTTTTGTTACGATAAAATGAAGTTATTTTAGGATGATCAAAATTCAAAACAGTGCATTTTGATCATTGTTGACTTTCAGCCGGGTCACACAAACCTGACTGGAAAATGGGTCAGGTCTGATGGACTTGACTCATTTGCGTTTTGATCATCCCTGACTACCGGGTCGCATAGATTTGACTAGAAAATAGGTCGACCCGACTCATGTTGTGGTCATAACTCCTCCATTCGATGTCCAATTTTGACGTTCTTTGTGTTATTTTCTTCATTTTTTCGTGCTCTACGCAATGAGACTAATTTCAAGGCCTAAAACTATTATTTTCTAATGACACAATTTTGAAAACGAAAAAGCTTTGACACAGTTGTCATTGTATATACTTCTATTTATGGTTTAAATGCAAGCTATGTATTTCTTGGCATAACTAATGTTTTTAAACAGAAATAGAGGTAAGAACAACATGCTACCAGAAAAATAGAAAATTACAGAAAAGCATACAGAAGCACATAACCTGCTTATGATAACATTGTAAGTTTCGAGTGTACTTGGAATCCTTGTTATGTGCCTATCAGGAAAATTGAATGTATGTCTAAAAAGCTTCTTGTCTCCTCTTTACTATATGGACATACACTCATATCTTCTGCCAGAATAAGGGGAGTAGGTTTTATGATAACTCCCCACTCTCCCACATTTTTCTCTTCCAGCCAGTGTTAACAACTGCTCTATCCACATTTACTCTTCATGAATTTGGGCCTAATTCACTAATGGTAGACTTGCCCATTTCCTAACACACAAAAAATCCCTTGGAAGTTGAAGAAATGATGTGTGATATGAGAGAGAGAGGCACCTAAAAGATGGATTTTTTTTTCTTTTGAGAATAAGCAAAGCTTCAAGTTGAAACCTTAAATTCTGAGATCCTTGAGAAGACAGGAATTGATTTCTAGAAGCTTTGGACAATCCCCACAAATTCTATATGGAAAATTATTGTTGGATTGTAGCCTTGCTTTGTTTGTTTCTGGTGATTCCACCACCATTATTGTCTTCTTTGTTTTGCAGTAAGCG
This sequence comes from Leucaena leucocephala, assembly GCA_037074615.1. NCBI lineage: Eukaryota > Viridiplantae > Streptophyta > Magnoliopsida > Fabales > Fabaceae > Leucaena > Leucaena leucocephala. Next base: position 13,265,734 of record CM073561.1, read on the forward strand.
AATATAGAAAGCATGAAGCATAGTCATAACAGCTCAGACCAAAAAGAAATCAAAGACCCAAAATTCTTCTCCTTCTCCAATTCTTCCTCTTCAACCATGAACGACGGCGGCAATGGTAACGACCTTTAGCCAAGATTTCCTTCACCCACGGTTTAGTCCAACAACGGCAATCAGAGTCACAATCCTCATATTGTATGGAAGCTCGTTCTCTCTCCCATACTGATTCTCACGGGAATTCTCCTAACTATACTTCAATTTGAAAGAAGAGCAAATGAGTGTTTCGATAAAAGTTTAAAAAATAACTTATCAAAAAATTTAAATATTTTTTATAAAAAAGTTTTTAAAAAAAAATTTAGGAAATAAAATAGTTATGAATAAATGAGTGTTTAAATAGTTATTACTAGAAAGACTTTTGTAATTCAAAAGTTATTAGAAAGCATATAACTTTATTAAAAATAGGAGAGAAGGAAGAGAGTAGAGAAAGGAAAAGATGAGAGAAAGAGGAGAGAAAAGAGAGGAGAGGGTATAAAAGAGAGAATAGAGAGGAAGGGGATATAAGAAAAATAAAGGTAAAATAGTAATTAGGTAGTCAATAAGTTCTTTTACTGTTTTAGAAGCTACTCTCAATAGCTTATCTAAAACTATAATTTTAAACCATAATTTGGTCCAAAAGCCATTTTAGACAAATATAACTATTTATTTTAAAATATTTTTAAACTAATATTTAGGTTAAAACCCCTTTTAAAATTATAGTTTGAATTTTTTCACATAGATCCCAAAATGAACAACCAGTAATCTACGCCACATGATGTCCCGATCATTAGGGCTTAAATTAATTTCTATATATCAACCTACGTCATATTCTTGTGTCTTAACAATAAATTATACTAAAAATTATAAGGATGAAAAGTAAGAGAAACCTTAGATTTCAATTGTGAAAAAAAACGTATATAAAATTTAAAGGATAGTACTTGAAAGATGTCACTAATATAAAGAATAGTCCTAAGTTGATATGTAGCTATTATCGTTCAATAACATATTAAAATTATAACAATTATATATATATTAAGTTCTTAATATGCATCACTTTAGCTAACTATTATAATCATAATCATACAATTATATATAATTATATCAAGAATGTTTAAATAATAAATTATTTGCTCCTATGATATAGATATTCAATTAAAAATTCTATAACTAAACATATAAATTCAACATAAATAATTATATAAGAGAAAATATAGGATATGAAATAAAAAATATCAAATCATAAATTAAAATAATAAATTAAAAAGTTTTTATCACAAATATATCATTAAAACCCTAGATCTAACATACAAATTTTAAAATCTAAATATAGGAAATTATAAATTTGTATAAAAGAAAAATATTAAAATAAAAAATTATTTAACTATTAATTTTAAAACACAAAAGCTTAAACCATGATATCTCTTCTCAATAATTTAGAAGGGAATTGTGAAAAAGATGAAAAAAATGATTGTGATGATAGTGAATGGTTTTAAGGTTCCCCTTTTATAGGTTTAGGTTGTGGCTTTTGAAGTTTCTTTATATATGTGAAACTTTTTATTGATCGACTTTTTAAAAAATAATAATAATCTGTATTAATATTTAATATTTTTTATAATTTTTTTAATATCTTTAGAAATAATACTTTTCACTCAAATAGCTTAAAAATTTAAATAAAATAATTAATAAAATTAGAAAAAATAACATATTTATCTATTATCTTTTAATTAAATTTAAATGTTATATATATTGAAGAATTACCTTTAGATTAATTTAAATATTATTGAATTACAATAATACTAATATAATATAATATTATATTAATGGATGTATTTAAATTTTATTTAATTAGAATTTCTCTAATTAATTATATATTATATATTTTTTTAATTTGATAATTTTTTAATTACCCTTTCTTATAGATATAATTTTATAATAATTGATGTGAATAATAGTCTTCATTTATTTTTTTAAAATATATAAAAATAAGATACTTTTATATAATCTTTATTATAATAATATCTATTAACTATAATAAATTTTTTAAAATAGATATAAAAAATATAATAAAATAACGATTCCTTATCCCACCTGCACCCTTTCTTCTCGACCAGGCCGTGAGGTGCCACTTTTGCCGAAGGACTTTCGTAGCCAACACATCGTTGGAGAAGAAGAGGCGAAGACTCTTGTTGCCGCTGTCATTTATGGTTGACGAGGAAGAAACGGAGGAGGAGGAGAATTTTTGTTTTTTTTTTAACTAAAGGGTATTTTGGTCATTTCATACTAATTTCCAAAATGTCACAATGAGACACCACACCTCTCGATCATTTAAAAGTGTTAGATCCCAATTTAACATATATTAATTTTTAGAGTCTCTTACCTGCATATCACATCACAAAGTTGGTAATTAAAACAAATGTACCACAAGGGTAATATTTTTTTTTTAATGGTTGCGTATTTGTTTTTTAATTATTTTTCTTGGGGTTCAAATATTGGCATTGAGTGTAAGTTGAGTTTACCAGCTGATTTCATTAAAAAGCTTGCACTGTTCAATTTTGATAGGTTACTTATTATCACGCCACATCATCTTAACAAAACTAGAGGCCGCAGTCCCATGAATAAATAAATTAGTCTTTTTAATTATTATTATTATTATTATTAAAACATTTATTATTATTAATTAGTCTCCCGAAATTTTTCTCCCCTGTACCCCAAAATCCGCGTCACAATCGTTTTGTACTTATTCAAACTAAAATCATGAAATATACAAATAATAATATCATTCTTTTAAACTGAAACAAATAATATCATTGATGTCTTTCATATCAGATGATATATTTTAATTAATATATAAAACTAATTTATAAGATTATGATACGAATTTATTTTAAATTTTTTAGTTTACATTTTAGGATTATTATTTAGGATTATTTTAATTTTATATTACAGAGTAAATTTATTATTTATTTTACTTAATATTTCATACGGTTATTTAAATTAAATTAAGATAAGAATCTATATTTAATTTAATATTTCACTTGATCAATGTATTTTTAACCACCTTCCCATTATTTATATATTTTAAAAATACTTTGTAACTACATTCCTATTATTTATATAATACCGCCAATCTATAATATAAGATCTACTTAATAAATTTAATTAGATTAAAAAATTAATTAATTTAATTATTTATAATAATTGTATACTAATTTTTCTAAAATATTCCTTCTAATTATGTATATTTGAACAATCTCTAATATAAATTCTCTTAATATGTGTAATTATATAAGGATACTTTAGGAGAGGAGTTATAATTTTAGAAAATAAAGTGAATTAAGATTTTAGATTTAAAATTAAAATAAATTATCAATCTAATTCTTATATTTAAAATTAAAAAGAATATTTATATAATATTTAATAACTAACTTTTACGTTATCTTTTGCAGATTGTGTAAGGGATTTTGTATTTGGTGAAATTCACTTCCAAGTAAGATGCAGAAGATTGTATGAATTAGTGTGAAGGATGTTTTCTAGAGTATTGGTATTTTCATTAGATGGCATGATTAAAGCTTCCCTGTTAGGGCAGGCTATTCACAAGCTTAATCAAAAATTATTTTTTCTAAACCAGCAGGTTATGAATACGCCTTTGATTCATCTTTGACTATGACCATGTGCAGAAAACAAATCCCAAATTATTTGCTTATTTTGACCATGCTTTGTCTTCATGCATGAACAATTGTATAGAGCAATTTTATGTCTGAAACGAAAAGAAGAATTTATTTATTTTTATTTTAGATAATAAAAGGCACCACAAATAAAGCCTCCAAAACTGTTTATATTCAATCTTCTATGCTGCATGAAGAACCCTTCATTTGCATCCATGAATGCCACAGGTTAATCTAGAGGTGTTTCGTACTGTACTTAATTAGTTGAACCAAGCATCTTTATCACACATATGTTTATCTGTCGTTATGGTAAAATACTAGTTATAGCTTTAAAGGGACATTCTTCTATCAAGTACATAAATGAAATGGTATGAAAAATGAATTAAAAAATAAATAATAAGAAAGTCGTGAAAATATTTTTATTTAAAAATTTTATTAGTTAAAAATATATGATATATTTTTGTATATAAAACTGATATTTAAAACTAGTTACTTCTATCGTATCTCAATCTTGACAGTTTAAGAATTGTTCTGTCCTATCTTAAGAAGGACTGGGACAGAAAACAATTAATATGGGATAGGAGTTGTACAAATTTCGATATGATCCTCTCGTCCCTTCTCCCAAAAATAATATTTTTTTTTTAAAAAAAAAAACTAATTTAGATAAACATGTCTTACTTCTTCCTCTTTAGTTTCACACTCAACAAGACAGCAACCCTAACACCAGTGGCCCTCAACATCTCACTCTCACTTTCTCCCCTAATCGGCAAGTAGCCAATCCCCCTCATAGCCTCGATCGCTCCATCTCAACACTTTGTTTTGTCTCCCCTCTTAAGCAAATAAATGAAATAATATGAAAAATGAAATAAAAATATATATAATAAAAAAATTCATGAAAAAGGTTTTATTTAAAAATAAAATTAAAAAAATTTGAAATATTTTCATATATAAAAAATATCAATATTTAAAAAATATATATATATATTACCCGTATTTAAACACATATCTTTCTGGCCAAAAATAGATTTTAAATAAAAAAGTTTTACCGAATTTTTTAGTAAAAAGGGAATAACATTTAAGTTAAGAAAAATGACAATAATGTTCCAAAAATTTTTGAAAGACTGAGTTCGATATGTCATTTCAAACAGTTATTATAAATAGGAATCCTAATTATGAATTGATAATTATATTTAAAATTTAAATTATTTATGTGTAATTATAATTGCTGACTTTGCAGCTGTTTGAATCATTATTTTGAACTCAATTATCAGCAAAATTTATCTAGCCTTAACTATCATTAATTTCTCATTACCTAACTTTTGGACAAAATCAAAATGAAAACTCACCAACTGGCAACTGCACTGAATTAATATACTTCCCCTAAAATATATTGCATGGTTTGGTTAGGAGAAAATGCAAAATATTTATTCTCCTAAGCATGAACCCCCAATTATTGCATTGCTTAAGGTTGAGTGGTGGTCATTTCTAAATAATAATAATAAATGAATAATTTCTTATAATTTGGAATTTATGACTTTTCTGTAGTTAAAACTACTGACAGTTATTTCTAAAAAAAATTAAGAAAAAAGAGTTATTTCTTATAATTTGGAATTCATGGAATGAAAATCAGACACTTGAAGGTTGAGATTGATTAAGTTACCTAATCAATGGAAGGCACTTTCTTTTTAAGGAAGATGGTTTGCCTTTTGGGATTCAATTATGAAATTTCTTTTGATCAGATAATGAAGCATTTAATACCTTTTATTTGGCATCTTGCTTTTTTTTTTTAATATAGAAAAGACAAATAAAAAGAAAACAGAACATGCTTGATTAATGGAACCAGGGTGGCAATTAATTAGGTTCCTTTTCCTTAACTTGTCTTTGTTAATAATTTTCATATTTTAACCAAACCCATAATGAAAAATAATACATATAAAAAACCCCAACTCATAATTTGCATACAATCTCAAAGCGTGACAAAAACATAAATTTTTTATCATAATAATATCTGACTGATATATTAGCATTAAGGGCCTGTTTGGATAACTTTAATTTGAAGCCCAGAATCGTATTTTCCTAAGAATTTCTTCTAACATTCATATTCTGATTAAATCAATTATAAGACTCTCAACCAAACACGCATATTCTGGTATAAGATTAACAAGCTATTTTTTAATTACAGAAAAAAAAAAGAATGGTGTTCCTTTCTCTATGCTTGAATTCAACTGCATGACTTTTTCTAGAACAAACTAGGAATGAATTTACATGAAACTACTAATCATCAAGAATGGAAATTAATTAATTACCTGGAGAGCTATACATCATTATTCAGAGATTGCTGAAACCTTTTCTCTCTGTTCACAAACCATTGAACTGTTCTTTTGGCAATTGGCAACCAAATCTTTCTCACTGATTCCTCTTTCACATTATTGTTCTGAATCTCATCATCAACCAAACATGAACCTTCTTTATTACCATTTTTCATTCCCAAAGCTTCAAACCTAGAGACACCAGTTATATCTGAAACTGATCTTCTTCCCTCATCTTGATTCATCATTTTCTTGTTGTTTATCTGACAGTGTTCTCTTTTGACAGGTATCTCATTTTGATCTCAGTTCTCCCCAAATCAATAAAGCTAATGGCGAGAGGTAACTTTAAGTCTTCCGCTGCATCTCATATGTATTTATATTTGAGTATGATACAATCTGGATTGATTGTATTACTTCTAAGATGTTTATTTTCTAACATGTGGCATCAGAGCCTGGTTTGAGATCACCTCTGCCTTGCTTATTGATCTTTTGTGTTCATGAGATGAATATGAGATATCTAAATATCATATTTTGTTTTAATTTATTCTTTGTTCTTTAACCCTTTTCTGATGAACAACGGCGAGAGGAACGGAGATTCACCAACGACGAGCGAGAGAAAGGGCGAGTCGCGACCACGAGAGACTGTGTCCGTCGCAGGATAGAAATCAGGTCACCGTCGTTGCCGAGAGGTTGCTGATGATAGCTGTGACGGGTGCGAGACGTTGTGAGCGTCACCGTGAGACGTCGCCGAGAGCTTCTCTGTGAACGGCGAGAGACGCCGTCATCAAGACAGCCACCGGTGGCGCCAGAAAGAGAAGGGGTCGTCAGAAACTAGAGGCGACAGATATGCTGTGAGAGCCATGAGTCGCCAGTAAAGCGAGGTCAGGGTCACCGTTGAAATTGTCATCGACGACGCCATGAAACTAGGGGACCCTATCACAGTCGCCGGCACACAGAGAATGAACGGCCAGAAAAGTTTGGAAAGCGTCACCGGCATCGTTGTCCTGCTGGTTCGATCTCGCGGCGCGGGTCACTGACAGCTCGGGCAGCTGAGTCGGGTTAGGTCAACCCGACTCAGCAGAAGACGCAACCCAAACGGTGCGTTTTGGCTCAAGCCGAAAACGCACCGTTTCACTTTCAGCCTTTAGGTTGATTAAAAAAAATGAATTTTGCAGCGTCTGGGCCGTCCGCTTTTGGGCCGCAGGTTTAAAAAAAAAAAAACATTTTGTGCTTTTGTTCTGGGCTGCGAGTTCTAGTCCATCACTGTTCATTTCCTTTTGGGCCAACAGAATTACTTTTTTTTTTCTTTTTCAGAACACGTTTTGGGCCTGATTTAAGGGGTTTTAATTTCTGGAAATTGTTTTGGGCCCTATTTTTGGACTTTTGTGTATGGGCCATTTGATTTTATTTTTAGAAAATTATTTTTGGCCAATTAATTTGATTTTTCAGAAAATCAAAATTACTATTTCATGCACAGTAAATGTTTAAATTAATTTCTCTATTATTTTAATTTATTTTGAGCAAAAGGTATTTACAAATTTTAATTTTTATGTTATTTAATTGCCTATTTTTTTTTTTAATTTCTCCCTTGGCAATTAAATTAACTGTTTAAATTTTGTAAAAACCTTTTGAATTGAAATTAATTGTTAGACATTTTTGGGTGCATGAAATAGTGGGAGAATTTTAATATTAATTTATTAAATGCTCCATTTTGTTGTGCATATTTGGATTTATATGCACGTTATTGATATTTGTGATGAGCATGCAATTTTGTGAGGAGTAGCCACAGCATCCTCATTTGTTTGTGTTGCGTGCATTAATTAATCACATATGGATTTAAAATATCAATAATAATTAAATGTATAGTTATGATTTATCTTTACCCACAGGTAGATATATCATGATTGTACATTTAATTAGGGGAGAATTAATTTCTCCATTAAATTGTGTGCATATTTGGATTTTCAATGCACTTGAATGATATTTGTGATTAGCGTGCAGTTCTTTGAGGAGTAGCCACAGCATCCTTGTTTATTGAACTTGTTGTATGCATTCATTAATCACATCTGGATTGAAAATATCATTTGTAATTAAATGTATAGCTGTGATTTATCTTTGCCCACAGGTAGATATCTCACAATTGTACATTTAATTAGGGTGGGATAGAATGGCCTCGTTATTTTCTAATTAGCCCACAGGCATTGGGAAATTACGAATGCGTTCTAATTCTACCATCTAAGATAAATACCTGGTTATGCTAATGTCTTTGCCCACAGGTAGACATTAGTGATACGTATTTATATTGCTTGCATGCTACATTTGAGCTAAGCATGCATACGTGGCACAGTGACTTGTGATTGCTTCAAATTACTAATGTGAGCTTATTTGTGTATTTGTCTGTTCTCATTTTGCAGATCCAATTGCTGCTCCCAGGATTATGTATGATGTTAGTGACAAAACAGTCTTAGATGGCAGCATTAACTATGTTGACTGGAGAGACGATGTTTTGTTGCAGCTTGGTTTATTGGACTTAGATTATGCCTTGAGGTTTGATAAACCTCTGAGACCTGATGATGCCTCCAATGATAGAGAGGCAAAGGAAAGGTATAATATGTGTGAGCGGAGTAACCGCTCATCTCTTCTGCTAATAAGACAAAGGATCTCTAGGAGCATTAGGGCAGTAGTCCCTAAGTGCGACACAGCTAAGGGATACCTGGAAGCCTTAGACAAGCAATTCAAGCTAAAAGACGAGCAGATGGGTGGTGCCATCACGTCTGATCTATGTGCTGTGAGGCTTACAGGTATTGGCAGTATGAGGCGACATATTATGGAAATGAAAGGTATGCTTTCATCGTGTGTTACTTTTGAGTCTAACTTTTCTAGCGTTAATGATGACACTTGGTGGATTGACACTGGTTCGATGATCCACATTTCGACTACCATGCAGGGCTTTCTGTCAAGCAGGTCTCCACGTCCCAATGAGGAATCTGTCCTTTCAGGCAGTGGGAGAGGAGATCCTGTGAAAGCTGTTGGAACCTTTCGCATTCATCTTTCAAATCAAAATATTTTGGAACTCTATGATGTTTTCTATGTTCCCTCTTACAAGAGGAATTTGATTTCTATGTCAAAGCTCATTCCATTTGATTATCATCTAGTTCTTTCTAAGAAACGTATGACTTTGACAAAGAATTCAGTTTTGATTGCGAATTTGGTTATGATTGATGGCTTGTTTAAAATTGTTTCTAATTCGCCTCAATCTCTTTCTGTTATGCATGGTACTAAGAGAAGTGTTATCGATGAGAATTCTTATAGCATGTGGCATAGGAGATTGGGACATATCTCCGTTGACAGAATCAAAAGGTTAAATAAAGAAGGAATTCTTCCGTCTTTAAACCATTCGGAGTTTGATTCTTGTGTGGACTGCATAAGGGGAAAGCAGACCAATAAGTCACATAAGGGGGCTAGAAGAAGTTCTGAGTTGCTAGAAATTGTACACACGGATATTTGTTGCCCTGATTTGACTGCGCATGGTCAGAAGTACTTTATCACCTTTATTGATGATCACTCACGATTCATGTATGTCTACATGCTTTATAATAAAAGTGAGGCACTAGATGCTTTCAAGGATTATAAAGTGGAAGTAGAAAAACAGATTGGGAAACCAATCAAGATTGTGAGATCCGATCATGGTGGTGAGTATTACGGTAGATACACTAGTGAAGGACAAGCAGCAGGTCCATTTGCTGAATTTCTTCGAGAGCAAGGTATAGTGGCTCAATACACTATGCCTGGATCACCTGATATGAATGGTGTAGCTGAGAGAAGAAATAGGACCTTACTGGACATGGTTAGGAGCATGATGAGTAGCTCCAAACTGCCATCTTCTCTGTGGAAGGAAGCACTCAAGACAGCCACATACATATTGAATAGGGTTCCAACAAAGGCAGTGTCCAAGACACCCTTTGAAATCTGGAAAGGATGGAAACCCAGTTTAAATCATTTCAAGGTATGGGGTTGTCCTGCGGAAGTAAAAGTGTATAATCCACAGGAGAAGAAGTTGGATCCTAAGACCATCAGAGCTTACTTTGTAGGCTATGCGGAGAGGTCTAAGGGTTATAAGTTTTATTGTCCTCCACCTTCTACAAGGTTTGTAGAGTCTAGGAATGCCAAGTTTCTTGAGAATGATGTGATTAGTGGGAGTGATTGTCTATCAGAGAATCACATAGAGCGAACCACTGATATCATTCATGAGGGGATGTCAATAGTCAATGTTTATCCCACTGTTGAGATTGACATTGAACGTGACGTGGACCCTGTGGCTCAAGTTGACGGTGCTGAACAAAATGGACACATACCTGATGGCCAACCTATCACACAAGTGGAACCACCACAAGCTGTGATAGAGGATGTCATTGTTCAGCAACCTGGTTCAACCCAAGAGGTTGAATTGAGGAGGTCAACTAGAGAGAGAAGATCGGCATTACCTGATGACTATGTAGTGTATTCTGCTGAGGTTGACTGTGATGTAAGTGTTGAGAATGATCCTTTGTTGTTTACTCAGGCTGTGAGGAGTGTGAACTCCAAGTTGTGGCATGATGCTATGATTGATGAAATGAATTCCATGGCAAACAACCATGTTTGGGAACTTGTAGAGTTGCCTAGTGGGTCTAAAGCCATTGGCTGTAAATGGGTTTACAAAACCAAGAGAGACTCAGAAGGTAACATCGATAGGTACAAGGCTAGGTTGGTTGCAAAGGGATTCACTCAAGTGGAAGGAATCGATTACAGTGAAACATTTTCACCTGTATCTAAGAAAGATTCATTCCGTATCATCATGGCATTGGTTGCCCATTTTGATCTGGAGTTGCACCAGATGGATGTTAAGACTGCTTTCCTCAATGGTGAACTGGAGGAAGAAGTCTACATGAAACAGCCTGAGGGTTTTGTTGCAGAAGGTAAAGATCAATTGGTGTGTAAGCTGAAAAAATCAATATATGGTTTGAAACAGGCTTCACGGCAGTGGTACTTGAAGTTCCATGAAGTGATCACGTCATTTGGTTTCGTTGAGAACATCATGGATGATTGTATATACCACAAGGCTAGTGGGAGTAAAATCATATTCTTGATTTTGTATGTGGATGACATACTACTTGCTACCAATGATCTGGGTCTATTACGTGAGGTGAAACAGTTTCTGTTCAAGAGCTTTGACATGAAAGACATGGGTGAGGCTTCTTATGTCATTGGCATAAAGATCCATAGAGATAGAACCCAATGTCTTGTAGGCTTATCTCAAGAGGCTTATGTTGTCAAAATTCTAGAACGTTTCAGGATGCAGAACTGTTCATCTAACGTGGCTCCTATTGAAAAAGGAGACAAGTTTAGTCTAAGTCAATGTCCTGAAACCGAGTTTGACAGGAAAAAGATAGAAAAGGTCCCATATGCCTCAGCGGTAGGAAGCTTGATGTATGCGCAGGTTTGTACAAGACCTGACATCGCTTTTGCTGTGGGTATGTTGGGAAGATACCAAAGTAATCCTGGGGAAGCACATTGGACAGCTGTAAAGAAGGTGTTTAGGTACCTACAAGGCACTAAACACTACATGCTCACATACAGGAGAACAGACAGTTTGGACGTGATTGGATACTCAGATTCAGATCTTGGGGGATGCGTAGACTCGAACAAGTCTACATCTGGTTACATCTTCCTATTGGCAGAAGGAGCTATATCGTGGAGGAGCGCTAAGCAAACTCAAACAGCTCCTTCTACCGGTGATGCTGAGTACATTGCGTGTTTTGAAGCAAGTTCACAAGCTATTTGGATAAGGAATTTCATTGCTGGGCTTAAGATTGTGGATTCAGTCTCTAAGCCAATCAGAATGTACTGTGATAACACAGCTGCGGTGACCATAGCGAACAACAAAAGGAATAAAAGTCGCAGCAAGTTTGTTGAACTTAAGTTCCTTTGCTTGAGAGAGAGGGTTCAGGATGGCCAAGTTTCAGTTAAGCGTATCAGTACATTAGACATGTTGGCTGATCCTTTGACGAAAGGGTTGAAGCCAAATATCTTTGTCACACATGTGCCTCATATGGGACTTCGTCCTACTTTTGATTAGTGGAGGTATGAGTAATGAAATTATATTTTGTGGTTTATCATTTCAATTTGTGATTGTATACATTTGTGTTATTGAATTGATAAACATTGAGACAGGAACCTATGAACATTGAGTTCATGTATATTGTGATACCCATTATGTGATGGTGCTACATGTAATACTTGGAAGGTAATACCCGATAAAAGGGGACTTATCGCCTTGATTCTTGTAGCGCGACATCAGTTTACCTAGACAGGGCGATGACATTGAGTATACGGGCCAAGTGGGAGAATGTTAGATATTTATTATTTATTATGACCTATTTAGATATTAATTAGGATAATTAATAAATATTTCTGAGTGTGGCCCGTAGTCATTGGGCCCTGTCCAGGAGGGTTATTGACTCAGTTTATTTAAGGTTAATTTCCTGATGGTGGAAATTAACAACACAATTCATTTGAGTGTGAGATCTCATTTTCTGAGTCCAGAGCGAAACCTATTCTCAGCTCGCTTCTGAAGGTTCCCCACTGGTGACGGCTAATAACAAGTTGCCATCACTATGCCTAATCACCAGTTGGAAGAACCTGTTGTTTATCTGACAGTGTTCTCTTTTGACAGGTATCTCATTTTGATGTCAGTTCTCCCCAGATCAATAAAGCTAATGGCGAGAGGTAACTTTAAGTCTTCCGCTGCATCTCATATGTATTTATATTTGAGTATGATACAATCTGGATTGATTGTATTACTTCTGAGATGTTTATTTTCTAACATTTCTTAGATGTCTGACTCAAATTTTCTGAAGAATTAAGGTTGTTCTTTAGTACTCTGCTCACTTTGTTCTCTAATGAAACCTTCCTCTCCATCTCCGCCTTGATATTCATCATAACCAGATTCTGATTATCATCACCATTGTTGAATCTTAAACTTGAAGCACAACCAATCATCTCTGAGTTCAAGAACATGAGATCCGAGGAACTCAGATTGCTCCATCGATTCTGCAAAACAAAGTCTGATGCAGTGATCTTGTGTTTGAGCTCGTGATAAACCTTTCTGTCATCATCCCCATCATGAACTGGTTTTTGAATAGGCAATTCTTCTTCTTTTGAATTTGGAGAACCCTTCATCATCATGATTCTCCTAAAACTGCTTCCAAAATTGGATCTTGATGATAACCCATTATTTTGTTCTTCTTCTTCCTCTCTCTGAACAAAAAGCCCTACGTTGGTTTCTTCTTCTCCCAGTTCTGCGCCGCCACCATGGATGAACATTCTCAAGCTGTTTGAGTATGTGAAAATGGTGTGATCTTCAGGATCAACCTTGTTCCTACAAAGAGGACAACTTGAATGTTTCTCAAGCCAATTATCGATACAATTAATATGAAAAGCATGTTTACATTTTGGAAGAAGCCTGAGAATCTCAACATCTTCGAATTTTGACAAGCAAACAGCGCATTCAAGGCCTTCTTTGGATCCTTTTAAGGAAGAGAATCTGAAGAAAGGGAGTGATTCTATGACAGTCGTGTCGATTCCTGAGAATCTTGTTGATGTTGTTCTGATAAGCCAAGGTTGACTTTCTGGGTTCCCATGAACTGATGAGCTCCTCTGTTGTTACAGCACTTAATGTACATAAGGAAAGAGAACGTTAGAACAAACATGAAACTGAGAATTCCTATGACAACAGCAAGACTTGGTCGGAAATTTGTGACAACATCTTGTGAAGAAGGAACACTAGTTGAAACCTGAGCTTCACAGAAAAAAAATCTGAAGATTATGAGATACAGAACCAAAACATGAAAACCCAGTTGGTTGTTCATGATGATTCTGCAGAAACCAAAGAAAAAGGAACAAAAATTCTGATCTCGTGCTTTGAAAGCTTCCAAATTTATAATGGGGTTGGTGTGCATGGACTTTTTGTTATTTTTTTTTTTTGTTGGGGTTTCTTCTTTTAGGCTGCTTTTTTCGGCCTTTAAAGAGGATTTAAAGATATTTGGTTGAAGGACATGCTAAGTGATGACATAACCAAATTTAACAAGTTTTATCTTTACGCAATTTTTTTAATGTTATTTTAATTCCACAGATATGGAAAATTAGTCTAATTAATTCATTTAACTTCGTACAAATATTAGGCTAAACTCAGCAATCCAACTCAAAAATTTTCCACCTTTATTTTACTTCTTGCTGTTGAATTTTTTATCATTTTACTTCAGTACTTTATGTGAAATGAGTAATACACCGGATACAGATAGTGGGCCCCACATGGCAAGTATTATTTTGAAAAAATAATTCCTAACATGGTAAATGTAGCAACTCACATTAGAGTTTAGGAGTATCCAGCTAATAGCTAGACTAATTCTCTTAGGGTATAGGATCACTCATATAACTTTTGTTTTTATAAAAAAAACTCTTTTATATGTATATAATTTAGTTTAAATTTAAGATATTATATTTATTTTAATTTTAAATATAATATATTAATATATTTTATCTCCTAAATTTATATTTTATTTCATAAACTATCTCCATTAATTATATATATTAAATGGAATTTTCATTAAAGAGTAATTCTGATGCAAGTTATTAAAAGAGGATAATTTAGAAAAATAATACATCTTGTGTACAAATAACAAATTTTATTAATTTTTAAAAATTATTTAATTTTTATATTAAGAATAAGAGAGAGTATATTTCTTCTCTCACTTCATTTGAAGTTATTTTAAGAGAGTTAAAAAAAATCCTTACAGAAAACAGGGAAAAATTATTTATTTACTAGGTGACTATGATTTTGTTTTCTCCAAAAAGAAAAAGGGGTTTAATTGGAGATTAAAAATGTCAAAGATTGTTTGGTAATGTCTACTTTTGCAGCTGATCTTGCTGATGAAACTTAATTTTAAGCTGCCATCTGTTAAAAATGTTGTGTTTGGATAATGTAAGAGATGGATTTCTTTTTCTTTTTTGTGGAATTAACATTATTATATCGTAATCATATGGATCCTGTTTTTGCTAAGTGGCAAATATAATTTAATGGATACTGTTTTCCCCCTATTTTGGTTTCACGGTTAAAAAAATTATTCCATGTTTTGGTAAAAAAAAAGTAACTTATTCCATGGTTAAAGCTGTCCAGAAACACTTAAGATTCCAGTTTTGCCCTTATTGATTAAAGGTATATAAAGCCTCCACTCTCAATTTACAAGATTATTACTAAAATTATTAGGAATAGAAATGGAAAATCATTACATACTTTTAAATAACACCTTGTAATTTGGATAAAGAAAGTCGTTTAGAAGACGCCACCATATGTATAAAGATTGGAGTGAGTATATTTTAAGTTGAAAAGAATTAATCCTTCCTTCACATCTAAATGTAAAAAAAATATTAAAAATTAGTTGGAAAATTAACTTTAATCTTAATTTTTAAATCTAAGAACTTGATTTATTTTGTCATTTAAATATATAATGTTTTTCTCTTATTATCCCTATAAATTGTACATAACAATATTCTCATTAAGGGGTAATCTAAATATGATATTTTAAAACAATTAATACACTTTTTTTAAAAAAAAAAATAAATTATTAACCAACTTTTGATTTTGAATGGGTATTTGGATAAGTATGACTTTGAAAAAAGTATTTTTTTTACTAAATTAATTTATCTAATAAGTAAGGAGTTAATTCATAATCAATAAAATTATAAATTTAAATCTCATTATTAATATAAAAAATTTTCTGTAGGTGATTTGTAAACGCTTTTTCAATCTATAAATATGTCTTAACTCAGATAAGTTTTCGAAATCTAACTCACATAAATTCTTCTTTTTTAAAAAAAGAAAAAAGAAAAAAGTGCTTTTTTGTATATCTCCCAAAACTCGTTAAACTAATTTTATTGATATCTACTAGTTATTAAACTCTCTACATTAGGTACTAAGGAGCGTCATGATGCAGTAAAAAGATGTTTTGTTTTCACTACTTTGTTCATACTTTATATAGACCAAAGAAAACGTGGGTATTAGGTTCACCACCATATATTATTTTCTTCTCTTATCTCCTTATTAATTCACTTTATATAAATCATATTAACTGCTTTTGGTCCCCTTTTAAATAATGCCATTATTATTATTATTATTATTATTAAAGTATGTCCCCATCCCTCTACTCTCTAGTTTTGCTGACCTTTGAAGAAAGTTTTTTTTTTTAAAAAAAAGTGTTAGAAAAATTCAGTGGAATCGGAATTATTATATATAAAACGTGTTGACAAGGACATGTTTGTCATGGTGTTGCCAAGAGTAAGGCTGGAATGTTGTTTGAGTTTGGAGCAAGCAAACAAGGATTACCTTTCATGTTTTGGTCAAATCATTTAGTTTTTTTTCCATCTTCTTACTAAAATTTATATTAGTCAAATCTATAAAATAACAAAATTTATAGTTCGAGTTGTATCTAAGGACACTGTTCTTAAGAGATATTCTACGACTCCTCATCAAATTACGAAGTATCTCTCTCTATGATTAAGTGAACTATTCTTATAAAAATACATGACAACATGACTGGTACAAGATAAAATAATATCAGAAGATTAGTGTATCATTCTCTATATCATTCTCCATTTTTTCATATACTTCTCTTTCATCAAGAAGCCATTTTTTATAGATTGTAGAAGGACATTGGACATGTCTTTTAGACATATGCATTTAGATTTAAGAGTTATATTAGAAATACGCTTTTTTCTACAACACACTCTTTCACAACTAAGAGTTATGTCAGAAAAATATTTTTTTTGACATACCGTTTTATAATATTTAAAATATTTTTAACAATTTATTAGTACAAAGGGCATTGAATAATCACGAAGAATTTTTATATTATTAATTTATTATAGTAACATATAATTGAATTGGAATAATGGATAATTGTTAATTTGGATAATTAATTGTTGGGGAAAGACATGTCTGTTACCTATGAAACTTCATGCCATATTTTGAGGCAATAATGTAAATTTTGATGACTTGTATATAAACAAAATTAATTTATTTTATTTTATTTATGTTTAAGCCTGAATCAATCATGGTTGAAAAATTGGACCAAACTGATTGATTAAACTGAACCAATTCAAAGAACTAGTAAAATTAAAATATTCAACAACAAAAAAACAAAACAACAATTGTTCAATTGGTTTGAACCAATATTCTGGCAAGTTGACGGACCAATTGAATCGAAAGTATCTGATCCAAACATGATGGAGAACCATATGAGTATATTGAAACGAGTAATTCAAGATTTCCAAAGTTACTTCTAATATCTCAAAGAAATTTGTAATTGATAAAACTTTTTTCCTAATTCTAATACTTCAAATCTAGTTCATACTTCTTTTTCATTATGCCTTATGAGAAATATTAAAATTTGAAGACATACATCTTGCATTGCCATCATTTTCCTTGATCAAAATGAAATCCAAGCATTTAGATGGATGAAATACCATTTTTGACCCTCGTATTTTCTACATTTTTAGTATAAAATTGATATTGTATATATTTAGAAAGAAATAAAATTAAAGTTCTAAAAGAGTTTTTAACTTAAATTTTAATTTAAAAAAATTAAAATAAATAATTATATTTGTACAAAAAGATTTTTAGACTAAACTATATTTTAAAACTAAAATTTAGATAAGTTATTGAGACTAAATTTTAGAACAGTAAAAAAGTTTATAAATTATATAATTACTATTTAACTTTTACTTTTTCTTACATCATCTATTCTCCTATCTCTTTTCTTTATTCTCTCTCTCTTCTCTAATTTTTTTCTTTCTCTTCTCTTTCTATGGATTACTCAAATTACTCAACGTTTTCTATATCTTTGAATTATGTCAATGTCGTCACGTGTAGGAAGAATGTGCTAATAGTTTCCTTGTACATTTTGATTCTACTGACAGTTTAAAAAAGAATGTCAATCTTTTGCTTAAATCATTCTCTACTCACTTCATCTACGAAACTAATGTTTTATTAATCTCCCATTTCCTAAAAACTATAATACCAAATTTAGTTGTATAATTTTTTTAATTTTATATAATTAATCTTTTTATAAAACAAAGATGTGATTGAAGTTGTCCGGGTCAAAATCAATAGAACCGTGGTTGGATTGGTCGAATCGTCCCATTTTTTTTTCTTCAATTTTTTAATTAGAATTCTTGTTTCTAAACTACGATATATATACTATATATATATATATATATATATATATATTAAAGCCAATGAAAATGAACAAATAAGTAAAAAAAACTGTGCGCATGCATGTATTCTAAAATTCTAAAATATAAATTGTAATTGATGAAGATAATGAAGTATTGTTGTATATATTATTTTTATTGGGATTTAAATATTTATCTTTGTCATTGTTGATGATTATTTTTTATTTTAAGCATATATTATTCATTCTTGAATTGTGATGTGGCGTCTTGTCCCGTTCACTTATCAAATGGATTTTTTTTTAAACTGGTTTATACCATTCAATTATACTTTTTCAGTTTTTAATATAAAAATTATTTATCTAATTTAAATAATTAAATAAATTATTTAATTATAATACACATAATTTGGTCTTCTTAAAATAATTTTTTATAATATTAGATTATATATTATTTTATAAGTTATTTAAATTTAAAAAAATAATAAATATAAAAGATAAATTAAATTAATATCTTATATTTAATACTAAAACTCACCTCCTCTGTTCAAGATTAAAGTACTCTATTTCTAAGTTATAATTATGCATACGTATACCTAATAAGTATTGAAAAAAGAGACTAATAAATAAATTGGTAATATATATTATAATATTATAAAGTATAAACTATGTACTAATTTTTTAAAATTATAATATATTCCCTACCTATACTTAATTTAATATTTTTAAAGTTAATTGTTATTTTTTTTATTTGAAATGAGTATTTTATTTTTTTAATTATATTTTATTTTTCTTATTCAAAATAGTGTGTACAAACACATACACACAACTAAAAATATATTAAGTTATATTTACAATAAATCCAGTCACTGTTCAACTAATGGCCAGTCTGTAATTTAGCATCTTGACTATACCAATGCAAGTCAAAGAAATTAATTCAATTATTGAAGAAAATAATATTTCACCTCCATAATATCCATTCAATTTTTATGACAGGCACAGAGTAAATATAAAATTCTGTAATGAAAACTTAAAATATGAAAAAGTGTACACATAAAATCACCTAAAGAAAAACTTCAATCCCAACAAAATTCAAGATTCTTTTTTAATCATAGTTTAATTATAACCATGTAACATCATCAAAAGTCAAATTCTTCAAGATGCTTCATAACTACATATTTATAGATCAATCAAATTATAAATAAACATGTCAACGGCCAGCCTAATTTACTCTGGCAGAAACATTGCACCTTTCCCCCATTTCAATCCCTAGAATTTTTCTCAAGAAAATCTCTATATTACTCCAAGGAAAAATCTGACTCTGACAATAATCTTAAGCTTAATTAACTATTTGACAGAAGAAACTTGATGGTGGACCATTATTTCATACAACTGCAATGTTAGGTAAATAAGAAAAAAGATCATCATTGTTGATTAACATAAGATAGAATGGATCACACAGAATTAGCTATGAGCGGAGGCAGCAGAATTTCCATTTGCTTTTGTTCCTAAAACTGCACCACCACCCTCCATGTTAGGAAGATCTTCATTAGCATGCCAAACAAACTCCTCGGGCGACATGTGAGAACCATGGCATGCGCAAACTATCCTTATTTGGTTAGTGCTGTATCTGTAAGTTACACCAGATATAGTCCTACCATTGGGGCCTGAACCTGTGGTGGAAACCCAAGGTAGGTTAGGGTAGGAACCACTACCGCCAAATTTCAAATCGGCAGCAAGACCTGGCTTAATAGCCGAAAAATCAATGGAGAAACTTTCTCCTGCAGATTGGTCAGGCGTGTCTTTAGCCCTGAGGTTTGTGTTGCCCCCTTTCACATCTTCAGCCTGTGACGGGGCACCTTCTTCAGTCATGTGCTGTTTTCCATCAACTTTTGTTCGATCTAGCAAGCTTCCTTCACATGGTATGGCCTCTGATAAATTACTTGAGATTGCATGTATGGCGCCTAGAATGACACAAGAATAGTGAAATGTTATACAATCAGATTTCCAACAAAAAATTTTAAAAAAAATACAAGACATAAATTTGCTTATCTGAATGGGCTTAAACTTGTTCAATATTCCAACTTTCTATCAACTTATAAATTTGCTTCATGACTAGGATGCACGTTGTTAGTCGGCAAATATATAAAGGGAACCCCCAATTTAACATAAAGTGGATCAAGAGTCAGATGCATAAAGAAGATAACATTGGAGATGCACATCACTTGTCCATGTTATCTTATAAGTCCTTTCATCTCTTAAGTAATTTTTACCTGAGTTTGGTGGAGCCCTTCCAGCGAAGGAAGGGTGTAATTGTTGAGGATGCGAAACCAAACCCCATGAGTTCTCTTTATCCAACATTGGAAGCTGAACAGAAGGATATCCTAACATCATTGGCAAGTTTCCGTTATTCACAGGTTGAGTTCCTGGGCGTTCACCGGTTGTAGTAGACATCACATGCATCATTCCAGGGATCTGAGGGCTTGATGCACCAACGGAGTTAGATTCTTTTACAGGTGGTGGGTAAGGCACGTTCATCACATTTACTTGATGAGGGAACGATGCAGCATAATTCAAATTTCCAAGCTTAAAATCTTTTTCTGATGAACCAGTAAACCTCTTTTGCCCACTAACATCAGTAGGACTCAAGTCAGGACCTCCTCGAATGTCTTTCAGAGCATCAGAAGAACCACCAACTCTGGCGAGTCGTTTGGAACCATCGTCATGGCGTGAGATAGGCCTAGAGGTTAAGTTCTCAGCTTCAGAATCTGCCACATCTTCATTTTCACCAGCTGAGCCATCTTCTGTTAGAGAAATGTGCGATGTTCTAGCTTTGTCGTGTAGAGCTTCACTTTCATGCTTCTTCTGATGATTTATCTCATCAAACATCCTTTTTAATTTATTTCCCACCTCTAACCGTTTATCTTCCTCAATCTCAGCACTTTTACTATTGTTAGCAAGCCAAAGTCCTCTCCCACCTAAATTCAAAGAGGCGTCTTCTTCTTTGTCCTTGGAAAGATCATTAAAGTTCTCCTCCATTTTTGGAGGATCAGCTCTTTGAGCGCCTGCAATTAAGTCTTGCTTCTGGGAATCAGTCTGAAAAAAGCTTTTGAAATCATCAACCATTTTGCCACCTCTACCAACTTCTTCTGTCCTGGTATCTGAGGAGGAACCATTCTTACTCTTGGGTTTGGCAGTTGAACTGCCATAAGATAGACCCAGGCTGAGCTCAAGTCCATTCTCATCATCCATATCGTAATATCTATAGATATCGAAACAGTTCACACATAATCTCTTTCCAAGCTGATAATCATATGCATGGTGCCACCCTTCAACAACAAGAAAACATCCTTGAATAACTGCAACCAGTTTGAAATCAAATAACAAGAAAACCATGCCAGTTGGGTCAGTAAAGGCTAATATTCCAAAAAAAAAGAATAACATAAACTTGGTTATCTATAAATGTACATAAAATAATTAAAACATTCCCATAATTGTCCTTTTGACAAAGAAGACAGAAACAGATTTCAATCAGGAAGGAATAGGGTTAAACAAAAGTTTTCTCCACTCTGCAGCAAAACTTCTGTACTTGCATCATAAGAGGCATTGCCTTCAATGAGGTAGCACGAGGCATGTGCCTTTTGCAACCTTTTCCTTGAGAAAGGCACGCACCATAGACGCCTTACTAATTTGAAGCAATAAGCTTCCCAAGCTTAAAAATATAAAATTAAGAGTAAGAGAGAGTAGGAAACTATAAAACTCCACCAGAAAAATCCCGACCAGCTGATACACTCAAGAGTATTTAGGTAAAATAATAAATCAAGCTTTAAAAGGTTATTTAGGATACTAGTTATTGAGGCTTTTGTCTACAAACACAGAAACCCAAAGCATTACGGACAAACACATCCATACGGCAGCTGAAGTCTGGAACATAACAGAAAGGAAGAAAGAACGTTCAGGACGGAAATTCAGGATTTCAAAGCTCACAGCTCACACACTAAATCTTTTTCTTCTCCTTCAAGGTACCACCTGCTTCTTAATTGTTTCAGGTGTTAGAATATAAGACAGAACAGAGGAAGAAAGACGAACATTATTGTGCAACATCAAGGTTCGCAACTCACCACACTACCTCTGTAGCATTTTCTTCAAATCACGTTTGTCTATTTTTTTTCATTATATATCATGTTTTCTTTTCTTATTTTGGCGCCATTGAGTGTGCCTTTCAAGCCCCTCTTGACTAAGGCGTTTCAGACCCTGAAGGCCCCTTTTGTTTTAGACAACCTTACACGAGGACTCACCAGCAGGAAGCAATTAAAAGAGTGGGGCTCAGAAGAAAACTAATATTAAATCTCAAGAAATGCTTCTATTCCTGCCCAAAGCTTCAATTGAATAATGATTAAAAACATGAAAAAACACAATTAAACCTCGAATTTAGTTTCCTTAAAGTTAATCTTTTATCGGAAATCAAGCGAGAAATCCAGATCTAGCTACTCAACAAAATCATGCCAGCAGACTCAGTGAATTAGAAGCTCAAATCTCTCCACCAAAACATCAAAACTGAAAGTTTAAAACATATACACGAACAATCTAAACCGGGAGAGACATAAGTAAGCAAATAAACAGATAAGATATCCAACAAATGAACAAAACCAAGCATATCAGCATCGTTTGGATCCAAGAAAAAAAAACTGATAAAAAAAATACAGAAACTACCCAAAAGTCAAAACATAGAGAGAAAGGCAAAGAGAGATTAACCTGAAGGGGAAGAGAGATGATGAAGATGATGATGTTGATCAAACCCTAAGTCAAGTCGTTCTATGCAGACACAGAACAGAGGAAGATGAGTACGGAGATGGAGGAGAGAGAAAAGGTCGAAGAATATAAATATTTATTCAATTTGTTTAATTATTTTATTTAAAAAAATTCTCTCCAGTTTTGGCATGTGGTTCTCATGGAGATGATCGTCTCGTTCCGTCGAATACCCTAGCACACCAAGGCCTGGTTTGGTACGCCGAACAAAACACAGGTAAAATGTTTTGTTTACTGTATTATTATTATTTTTTAAAAAAATTAAATATTAATACTCTAATTATAATTATAAAATTTAGTTGACTTTTATAAATAAATTAAAAAATTAAATAAATTAATTATAATTAATATAAAAAATAATTAACAGATTTAAGTAGATTGAAAAAGTATATAATATAAATTTATTTTGAGTTATTAGATTTTATCATAATTGATTAATTGATTTCGCTTTTTTAATATATTTAAAAAAATTAAAAAGTTTTTATGATTGGAAGCAGATGGAGTATAAATTTTTACCCTTTAAATTTACATGAATTTTGATTTTAGTTATTCAAATTACCCATATGATCCTTAATATAGTATATATTTAATTAATTTAATTATATTAAAATAATTAATTAAATTAGTTAATATGATATATTTTTTTATAAAATATCCTAATAATCTTTCTTAACTCTCTTTCTTCCCCTTTTACTTGATTATTGTTGGGGAGTATCAATATAGGCAATTTAAAAAAAATTATAAATATAAAAAATATATTTTATATTTATGATCAATATCAACTCCTCAATTAAATCATATATTCAAAACCAAATGAATAGTATTTTTTAAATAAAAAATTAGTTTATAAGTATTTATAATTTCAACAATAAAATCTCTATTTTTTTTATCACATCATTATAGCTAGGATCACCTGTTTTTAATCAAATTTCTAGTTGTTTTAATTAGATTTTCATCATTTTACTTAATTTTTAATTAGATCCCATAATTGTTTCTTTTATTAATTATAAAAGCTGAATTAAAAAGTAAAAATAGATAAAATTTTACCGATATTATAAAATGAGAAAAGTATAGAGATCTAATTAAAAATAAGTGAAATTATAAAGGCATAATTAATATTTTTTATTATTTATGTGAAAATGACTTCATCTAACCATGAATCTCTGGGATATAGCTTATATGATGACATCTCATTTTTAGATGATGCCAATGACCTAGAGGAAAACCTTCAAGAGGACCCTGAGAGGGAACCTGAGGAGCATTCAGAACAATATCTTGATGAACTTTCTAAAGAAGACCCAGAGGAGTTAATGGAAGAAGTTCTGCAAGAGGAACTAGAAGAAATATATGATTCTGGACCGACGTCAGAAACTTTATTTCCTATTAAACTACTTCCTCTACAACCTTTCATGGTATCTTTAGATTTAAATTCTAAAATGACACCTACTCTTAACAATGAATCTCCAGTTGAGGACGGATAGGAAGTGAAATAACCTCTTACTCCTACTTTGGGCATGAACATAGTTGAAAGAGATGCAGTCAAACTAAGAAATATAAAAGGCGTTAATGGGGTGATTGGCGATTACATTGGATTCATGACAGATAAGGAAAATACTGAATTCTACCTAAAAGTCATAATGGAATATATAAGAGCAATAAGGGTTATAGGCAAGCCCAGAATATGACGCATGAGCAAAATATATTGGCTAAAAATAATAGAATTTGTATCTAACATTATCAAGCCGCCTACTAAGTTTAAGAATATAAAAAAAACGATGTTAGAATATTGAAAAGCTCATATCAAATTATGTATATTTGTATTTGATTTTTATTGCTTTGCTTTGTTAAAAATATGTTTTATTATTCTTTCTTTGTAAAGACTTACCATTTATTACATGCCTTATAATCTTATATGCAAGAGAAACATGTTTCATTTCATTTCTTTATCTTAGTTATGATTCATGTATATTTTTTTATAAGTGGGAGCTTTTTAGATTATGAGTATTCTAAAAGCAAAATTTGATGAGAATAGTAGGGATGGAAATAGGCCTGGCTTGTTAAGTGCCAATTCGGCCTGAGCCTGGCCTATGGCCTGTTATAGGCTATTTTTTTTGTCTAAGCTTGGCCTGTATAAATGCCTGGCCTGGCCTGAAGCCTGTTTAAAAAACCTGATTTTTTTAATTATACTAATAGGCTACTTAACAGGCCTTCATAACAGGTTTTCGTAACAGGCCCTCATAAAAGGCCCCCTAACAGGCCTGTTAAAATAAAATTCAAGAATAAAATGTATAATAATATATATTAATTTAATGGTTTGACTCTTGTATTGTGTTCAATATGTGGTAGGTTTAACACCCATTTATTACACTTTAATATTAAATAAATTTTGACTAACAGGCCCAGGCCGCCTTACAGGCCTAACAGGCTTCGTAAGAAGCCTGAGCCTGGCCTCTTAAGAAAAACAGGCTTTCAAACAGGCCTGAGCCTGTGTATTTTTCTAAACATGCCAGGCCAGAGGCCGCTGACAGGCTGCCTGGCCTATTTCTATCCCTAATAGGAAGTGATGGCGTTTCTAGTGCTTATGTAATTGGAGGTACAAACGTATTCTCCTGATCATGGGTCTAGTAATGTTATTATTTTTTGATCAAAAATGATAAAAGTACGTGATATTGTATACTTTACATGTGCTATATATATGTAAATTTACTTAAATATTCTATAGTTCAATAACTTAATATGGGAAAGGTTTGTCACATAACCGATATTGAACAATGGCATTAAAGAACATTATTGCTAAATTGAACAAGGGGGAAAACTCAATAGGGACAACTGAGATATTTGGCATTGAAAGGTCCAATATATTCTAGAAGAACATGATTCAATTGAGCTATTAACAATGACAATGGTAGAGCCCGAAGCTAAAAATACAGCCTAGCACAGGAGAGACCAGGAAGTATACATGTCCTGAAAAAAGAAGAATAGTATAACAAGAATCATACTGCTAAATGCAATGGTTGATGATTTAATGTAAGAATTTGACACACACAGAATGGCACAAGCAATGTGGATTGCTTTAAAGGATAAGTTTGGTGGAGTCTTCATGACTAAGTTTAGAAGATTGATGATTAAGTTTGATACTTATAAGCTAAAATCAAATAATCCTATGAGACAACATCTACGAGAGATATCTATAATGATTTGTGAACTGAATGAGGCTGGACATAATCTATCTAATGAACAGCAAGTGCAGGCTGTTATCAGGTCGCTCCCTACCAGTTGGGAGCATATGAAAGTTAATATGACCCATAATAAAAATATCATCACTTTTAATGATGTAGCTAAGCATTTAGAGTTAGAGGACGAACGTCTGGAGCCTTATAAGGTCACTAGATAAGCCTATTTGACTGAAGGTGCTGGTCCTTCCTAATCAAAGCTTGAATTCAAAAAGGGCAAAAAATTTCAGAAAAATAGGAAGAAAGGCGGTCCTCCACCCAAGAAAGGCAAGCAACAATACAAGAAGAAGGGAAAGAAAGGAGGCAAGAAAAAGTTAGACCTAAAAAAGGTCAAATGCTTTGCCTGCCACAATATAGGACATTTCACACGTGACTGTTCTAAATAAACTGAGAGCGGAAAGGTAACAGTGAATTATGTGAATTCACACATCTCATTTGTTTCTAGTATTATTTTTCTGACAGAACCTATTTTCTTTTCTTAGATTATCGACTTAGGCTCCATAAACTATGTAAGTCGAGATCGAGGATCTTTCGTGGAATACCTTCGGTTGCCAATTCAAAGCAAGTGACTTTTTGTTGGCAATGATGTAAGGATCGAGGTTCGAGGCATTGGCACCTGCAAACTTGTTTTGCATGGTGGAAAGACCTTAATACTGCATGATGTGCTTCATGCTCCTGACATCTGATGAAATTTAATTTCTGTAAATTGCTTATTAGACTTTGGGTTCAATGTAAACTTTCATGGTAAAATTACTAACATTTATAGTAACTCAATATTTTATAGTTCAGCTTTCCGATTTCAAAAGTTCTTTGTTTTGGATATTGCTAGTGATTTTAATGCTCATGATTGTTTTGCTATTATTTCAAATAATCCTAATATGAATATCTGGCATGCTAGACTAGGACATATTAATCAAAATATAATGATTAAACTGGCAAAAGAAGGTTTGTTAGGGGTAATCCCTAACATGTATATATCATTATGTGAAAGTTGTCTAGTTTGTAAGGCTACTAAAAAATCATTCAGTAAGGGAACACAAGCCAAAAATCCATTGTAATTAATCTATTCTGACATTTGATGTCTAATGAGTGTGAGGGTGAGACACGGAGCATGGTATTTCATTACCTTTATTAATGATTTTTCACGATATGATAATGTCTATTTGATTTCACATAAGTCTAAGACACTAGAGTGCTTTAGAAGATACATAAATGAAGTAGAAAATTAAATAGACAATAAAATTAAGGTATTACGCACTGATTGAGGTCGTGAATATCTTTCAGATCAATTCAAGCAGCTCTGTGAAGAAAAAGGGATTATTAGGCAACTAACTATCCCAAGTACACCTCAACAGAATGGGGTTACTGAAAGAAGAAATAGAACTATTCTAGACATGGTTATGTCTATGATGGCACAAACGAACCTTCCAATTTCACATTAGGGTGATACTTTATTGACGGCAACCTTCATACTTAACTGTGTACCCTCAAAGTTAGTTGCTTCTACACCCTGTGAGTTATGGACTAAACTTCAACGAGATCTAAGCATCCTTAGACCTTGAGGCTCGGTAGCATATATCCATGACAATTCTCATAGACATGGAAAATTGGGTCCTAGAGGGAAGAAATATATTTTCATAAGGTACTCTGAACCCTCAGACGGATATGTATTCATAAGTGAAATTGAAAATAGAACAGTGACTAAAATAGAATCAAGAGATGTTGTATTCATTGAAATAGAGTTTCCCAGTAGGGGAGATGTTGAACACACTGTATCTCTTTATAAGACTAATGAACATGACAGTGCCGAACAAATTGACATACCTAAATCCTCTAGGTATATCAATTTGAGTGGGAGTCAAGAATAGTCAACATAAAGACTGAGACAAATAAGAAAAGATAAGCAAGATGCTCCTACCAGAAAGAGTAATAGAGAAAGTGTTCTCAAGAGATGCTTCTAAATAGAAGAAAAAACACTTTTAGTTACTCTAGAAGGGGATAATGAACCCCACACTGTTCATAAGGCCTTGGCAGGTCCTGCCAAGATGGAAGAAAGTAATGAAAGAGAAAATGGACTCAATGATGAAACGCATGTTTGGGAATTAGTTGATCTGCCAAAATGGTGTAAAGCCATTGGGAACAAGTGGGTTCTCAAAATCAAGACAAAGGTAGATGGATTAATTGACAAATTCAAAGCTTGTTTGGTTGCAAAGGTATATACATAACAGAAAGGTATAGTTTATGAGGATAATTTTTCACATGTTGTACGCTTCAATTCTATAAGACTTATTATGACAATAGTAAACAATTTAAACTTGGAGTTATATCAGATGGATATAAAAACCGTATTCTTGAATGGTGATATGGATAAAGAAATCTATATGGAACAACTAATAGGTTTTATTGAAAAATGGTTTGAACACAAAAAGTGTAAACTCAAAAGATCCATTTATAGATTAAAACAGTCATCCAGACAGTGGTACTTGAGGTTTCATAAGGCGATAACCTCATATAATTTTCAGATGATAGAGAAAAACCACTATGTCTATGTTAAGCGGTTTGAGGGTAACTTTGTGATATTAACCTTGTACATAGACGACATAATCTTAGCCAGAAATAGTTTTGACTCAGTGATAGCTATTAAAGAATGGCTTTCATCAAATTTTAAGATTAAATACATGGGTAAAGCAGAATACATACTTAAAGTAGTCAAGATTTGAAGGAATCACTCTAAGAGAATTCTCACTCTTTCATAAGAGAATTATATCAAGAAGATATTTGAGCAATTCAATATGAGTAACTGCAATCTCATAGATATCCCTGTAGCTACTAGAGTGGCTTTAAGTTCTGACATGTGTCATAAAACTAAATTAGACAAAAAGTGAATGGAAAGAGTTCCATATGTCAGTGCTGTTGGTAGCCTGATGTATGCGATAATGTGTACAAGACCAGATATTTGTTATGCCGTAGGGCTGGTTAGTATATTCTAGTTAACCCTAGTGAGAAATATAGGAAAGCAGTGAAGGGATCTTGAGATATTTAAAGGATACAACTAACTATGCGTTGTGTTATCAAGGAAGTAATCTACGCTTAATCAGATATTCCGATGCTGATGTAGGCGATGATGAAGAAGAATGAAGATCGACTTCAAGATAACCTTCTTGCTTAACAATGGTGTTATATGTTGGAGTAGGAAGAAACATACGTGTATTGCTTTACACTCTGTAGAAGCTGAGTTTGTGGCATGCACTATAGCAGTGCAAGAAGCTATTTGGCTGAAGAGATTTATCAAACACCTAAGATTTGGGAATGAGAGTATCAATCCGATGTTAATACACTATGACAATACTGCAACTATAGCCTACAACAAAGACCCTAAGTATCACAACAAGACCAAACACATTGATATAAAGTATAACTTTGTGAGGGATTATATAGCACAAAAAAATTATAACTGTTCAATATATTTCAACTAAATGTATAGTTGCAGACCCTTTACCAAGCCAATAGGCAAAGAAATATTTGAGAAACATGTAAAAGCTATTGGCATGCAAAAAATATAAAGTTGCAGACTGTATGCAATATTTTTTTATTAATGATATTATGTCATTTATTATTACTAATATGTCTACGTGAGAGTATACAATATCTAGTATGTTGTACAGGTTGAAAATGGTAGCTCTCTCACACGAGCAACCGTCTTTGATACTAGAGAAGCGTTCAAAGATAAGACATGTGTTCACTAGTAAAGCAGCAAGAGTACTGATATGGTAGAGAAGAAATACAATAAATGTCGTCTTGGCTTAAAAAGTACAGTAAGTCAATATGAGATCTATGAGTAAGGATATGGATCAAACTATGGATACCCACATCCATGAAACCTGTTGCTAGATAATAAATTTTTTAAAATTGACGTCATATCATGTGAATAGAATTGAAGAGTTTGAGTTTAGATACTATGTGTGTCTGGACTTAAGTATATACAGTGTAATTGATAGAATCAAAATGACATACACTCTTACAGGATAAGAGGAACACCGTAACATGTGATTCATACCATATGTGCTAAAGAACCGCAAATTGAAAGTAAGTGAATCAATCCCTGTTTCATTGTTGTATGAGTTCTAGAAAGGTATCATCCTTTCATTAATGTCCTTTGACTTTGACAGTATTATGGAGGCATGTTTCAGCGATTGCTACTTTAGTACATGTCTTATGGTCAAATTATACATGAATCAAAGGTATTATACTCGGAAAGCGGTTGATTCATATCAAAATAATATATGGGCAAAAGAAATATTGCCAGAATATACACATCCATGTTAGTGTCTGTGTCTGGTCCCTTGTGATATTACTTTGTTAATTTTATAAGTGTAGATATTATGCATAAGTAGAGGCTGTTTGAGTTATATGCTAACTCAAAAGGGATTAGATTAGCCATAAAAAAAGTGTATATGGGTAAATCTAGGACATTCAAGGCACTATAACTTATTCTGATTGAGATGCACTAAAGGGTTGCTTTGTGCTGGTCTCTGTAAAAATGATTTCTAATACAAAAGCCCAAAAGGAGACGTCATGCCTACGTGGTCACGACAAAGCACCTACTATGAAAGAAGAAAGAGAATAAGATTAGATCCATGATATTTTATCCACCAAATATGAGTGGGAGATGTTGGAAAGTGGGCTTATCCACCTTTGGTGGGTTAGACCCAAAACTAATAAGCATTGAGGCCATTGTGAGAATAAGGGAGAGAGTGGGATATATGTGTGTAATATACCCCATATGAAAAGAGATGTCCACCGGATATACAGGAGCGTGGGAAGTGGGGAAGTTACTTTTTTAAATCTCATTTTCCCTCTTGTTTCATGCGCACATATACATGAATATAGACAGAAGGAAGTGTGTGCCCATATCATTCTGTAGTCGCTTTGCATATCTCTTTTTGGGTATCTGACGCTTTGCCTCCATTTTTCTTTAGTGCATTTACTATGTAACATGACTGTGGGCCTATCCAAAGTGTCTCGATTTCGTGTGAGTATTCAGTGAGTCAAACAAGGATACCAAGTATGCCTAAAACTTATCAATGGGAATTACAAATCTTGAATTGGCAGTTCTACCAAAAGGAAGAAGTTTTGCGGCAATACCACTCAAGGCAACATTTAACACCACATCACCATTCAAATGAACAACAGCTGTTAATGTATTCCACAAGAAAGTCTTCCCGGTACCTCCATATCCATATACAAAAAAAATCCATTTGTCCCAGAAGTTAAAGCCTGCATTATCTTTGTGAAGACATGATGCTACACTTCATTTAGAGATTCCTTAAGATTCATATATTGTGTCATACATTCTTCATGATCAAAATTCAACTAATTAAGGATCCTCTGATTCTTGGTGTCTAAAACTTCTATTCCAGAAGGTTTAGGAAGGGTTGTATATGCACAGAGATCTTCCTTCTTCAGAAGTAATTTCTCGATCTCAACAATACAAGCATTTTCTTGTATGTTTGAGAAATTGATACTGTGTTCCTTCCCAAATAGTGGAAGGTTTAGACAAGCAATGGCATAAAAGCATACTAACGAAAAACCTACACAAGTAATGTCCACTTGCCCAAATGGATGCTTTCTTTATTGCATCAATAAACTCTTCATCATCATTCAACAATCCCAAAGCGTAGCAGGCTCCCCTAAAAGTTGGGTAAACAACATTATGAACAGTTCTTATCTCTTCGTAACTGGTAGGGCCTCTTACTTTTGTTAGCAATAATCTAAGGTAATAGAGTTCAGCCTAGGATGGAGACACATTGGTCAATCTTCCAACGGCGAATCCCCTTTGTCTTAGTTTCAATATCCTCAACTTTTGATCGAATATGTAACAATTTGGAAATTCAAAGTATTAGACCTCTTGCTTTAGATTCAGCCTCGCTTTCAGCCATCTAAGAACATGGACTCCTTAACGGTACATTTAGTAAAATGGAAGTGAAAATAGAAATAGAAATAGATGTGGAATTAAAATGGAAATAAGTTTTAAAAGTTTGTTTGGTAGAACATAAATAAATAAGAAATTGAAGTATATTTTTTATAACTTAGGGTAAAATGGCCTAAAATATTTTTTTATAACTTAGGAAGAATTAAAGTTATCTAGAAATTTTATAATTTAGGTAAAATGGTCTAAATTTTTTTTACTTCTATTTCCATTATCTTAATGCTCAGTTTTTCTGATAGAACTAAGATGACAAAAAATATTGAAAGTAGAAGTAGAAGTGACTTTAGTGTACTAAATGAGGGAAGTGGAAGGTTCCACTTCTATTTCTACTTACTTTCCCACGTGCTGAATACACCACAGATTGCTGATTCGGGAGATGAAAACTATCCCTCTCCACAGGAGAAGATCTATGATGTATGTCAAAACCAAAGATTCTCCAAGCAACTTCACAGGCAGAACTGTATCTGCAATTTAGATACTAAGAAATTTCATCCAAATTGCCCTCTCTATTGTTTGGATCATTGTTACTATAAAGGGCACAAATGACACGATCACTTCCTTTACTAACATACTTGAAGAGATATTTTATTGCCCTTGATTGGTTGGTCTTTTCAACATTGAGGTGCCCTTGGAATAGCTTGAGTAATTTTGGATTGTATGGTACAATTATGTATTGTCCAATGAGATACCTTTCTTTTCAATAGTTCTACTATCCTTCCTTTTACGATAACTAGGATAGCCTTCTTCATCCAATATAGTATGCTCCACATATCCTTTTGGGAAATATTTAGAAAACTTTTCCTTCTTCATTCAAGGTGATTTAGGATTTCAGTTCCCACAGGGTCCGTGCATCATGAATTTGCTAAGTCATGAAGCTCTGGATCTTTCTCTCTGTTTGGGATTAGCTGATATAATTTCATCAACCTATTCAGGAGTGTTCAACTTGTATTCATCCTACAGGAATAATATGATATGGGCATGCGGTCAACCCCCTCTTTTGCAATTCAATGGTATATATCCCTGGGCATTGAAAAGAAAAATAAATATGTGAATAGTAAGTAGTAGGAGTGAAGGAATTGACAATGGATGGCTATCTATTTAAAAATATAAGGAGTATTTTAATTCTGAATCAAACTGAGATGTACATTGTAATATAACGTCTTCATAACATACTAATAAGACAGTTCAAACCTGATTTAACAACTCCAAGCATGTTATGCTCCTTGATTACCCTAATCAGCTAATCGAGTTTCAACCTGAATATTCTGCTCAAAATTTAGGGACGAGCTATAGGACTGCATCCTTTATTATTGCACTCACGAATTATTTCTGGCCATGCCAGAGTACAGGTAAAAGTTAAGGAAAGATTAGGATAACCTGTCTAAGGATAAATAGCCATTACATCTTTATAATTCTCAATCATATATCTCACACCACCAGTAAAAGAAGATGGAAGGATGATTCTCTTGCCTAGCATGGATGTATCAGTGATACCCCTTGATGCAGCATCTGCAAGGCCCTGGTATAGGTCCACCCTTAATTCCTTCTGGTGACTTCTAACCTTCTCGTTTAGCCACATGTTTCCACCATAATATTCATATTCGTATACTGCATCACCCTCGTCAATATACTCTGAATAAGATTGACCACTTTCATCTAAATGATCCACTTGTTCATCCTTAGGGGTGGAGATGTTCTCATCTTGAACTACAAGGGGAATACAAGTGCATCTGATTAATCCAAAATTAATGATGACAGATACGTACAAGGTAAAGAAAACATGATTACCTGGTTCAAACTCCACCTCTAGCTTTGAGTTTAGGTTTGTAGCTATAGAGATATTAGAAATATTATAAGATATGTAAACATTCTATAATTAGTATTTAGGATAAGATATGATACTATTTTATTAGTATCTAGAATTCTCTATTGTGTGTATATATATCCCTTCTAAATATCAATAAAGTACAAATATTATTCATTTAAAACAATATAGTACCAGAGTAGTACATTTAGGGTTATTAATTTTGTTATGTTGGCTTATGTCTGCGAGTTCTTTAGCTTCAATTCACTGTGTGCCATTAGTCTTTATGATCTCTGTTGTGGTTTATTTCGTCAAGTTGTGAGACACGCCTAGCAGGAATGAACGCAATGCTCCAATCGGTGACTCCATGAAGCTTCATCATCATCCAAGTAGCTTGTGATTATCATGTGCAACCACAAGTTTCTGATGTCAGTTTTATGCTATAGCCCATGGTAGTGCATGTAATGCCTTTCTTTGATGGCGTTCGTCTTCTTCGACATTGACTCACTGAATCCAGCCTACCCCTCGTAGTTTCGTACTCTAGTTCAACGTTTCCAAGTTTGGTAATATCTATTTTGTTCAATTCACAATCCTTTCTATCCCCGTGAGACAGCTTTGGCACCTTAATATTTTCTTACTGATTGGTCCTTAAGGTGGCATTTGGTTATTGTATTTACTTTGATCAGGTGCTCCAATACTAATTGACTATCTATCATATCACGTAATATCTCTTGTAATGCCTTTGTATTTGGTATTTTCTTTGACAAAGCCCTTGGTATGGCTATTGTTCTCACTAGTATATTGTTCTTGGCTTAGATGCTTGCTAATTATTTGTCCCTAGTGTGACATCTGGTTAAACTCTTTTGATTTGGGTATTACGATTGTTTTGTTGAATCTTCTCCTACAGTATTTTATGGACAATAACTATGATGACATATTCATAATATCTGCCTTGAAGTATGCCCAATTTCTTAAGTACAGCAAGTTGCAAAAGCATGCTACTCTGAATGTTAGTGGTCTTATTGTAAAAAGTAATAATGAGACATGTTTGGTCCCTTCTACTTTTAAGTGGATTATATATTAAGGTGTTACTAATCACATGATAGGTAACTGTCATCTCTTTTCTACTTATGACTCATATGCCAATCCATCAAGTATTACTATTGCTAATGGTTCCTATTCACATGTCATTGGTTTTGGCATAGTAAGTCTTACTCCATCCTTTCAATTACCTTCGGTGCTACATGTACCTGACCTTGCATTTAATCTTCTTTCTCCTAGCAAGCTTACCCGTGATCTCAATTGTTGTGTTTCATTTTATCATCATCACTGCTTGATTCAGGATCTCTTGAAGAAGAAGATTATTGGTAGAGGTTACGCATCTGTCAGTCATTTCTTCCTTGATGATTAGGGGTCTCATGCGGTGGCTTGTGCTGGTGGTGTTACTCCTTTTGAAACATATTTTCTTTTAGGTCATTTATCTTTTTCTTTTTTAAAAAAGGTTTATCCTCAGTTTCAACATTTGTCATCATTAGATTGTAAGTCATATCAATTTGCTAAACATCATCATTTTCATTTAGTTTCTCGAGTCAATAAATGGGCTTCATCTCATTTTGAGTTAGTGTATTATGATGTTTAGGGTTCCATGTCTAGTTGAGTCTAAAGATAGTTTCATGTATTTTGTTATATTTGTTGATAATTATTCTCGCACTACTGGTTATATTTAATGAAAAGTCATTTTGAATTATTCTCTCACTTTTATGCCTTTACTGCTAAAATTAAAAATCAATTCCATATTCCTATCCATACCTTGCGCAGTGATAACGCTAAAGAATATTTTTTTGAATCATTTCGCTCTTTCATGCTTCAAAATAGAATTCTACATCAATCATCTTGTGTGAATACACCAGCTCATAATGGTGTTGCCGAAAGAAAAAAATGTTACTTATTAGAAGTAGCCCATGCACTTTTATTTCAAATCCAGGTTCCAAAACCCTTTTAGGTAGATGCAGTCTCTACTGCTTGCTTTCTCATTAATCACACGCCCTCTTTGATGGTCACATTCCCTACACCACTCTCTTTCCTTCCAACTCTTTGTTTCCTATTGATCCTAAGATTTTTTACTATGTATGTTTTGTTGAAGATGTGCGTCCTACTATCTCTAAATTAGATCCTAAATCCTTCAAGTGTGTCTTTCTTAACTACTCTCGCGTTCAGAAGGGTTATCGGTATTTATCTCCTACTCTTAAGCGTTATCTAGTTTCTGTAAGTATTACTTTTCAAGAATCAGTTGCATATTTGGCCTCCAACACTTCTGCTCATCCTTCTCCACTTGTGGAAGAGGACACTCTTCTAGTATAGTATACTATTCACTCACCATCACTGGCCCTAGCTCCCTGTATTGGCACCTAGTCTACCACCTTTGTTTCAGGTTTATACCAGATATTTGAAGGAAACCAATCCTATTATTGCGCCAAATTCAACTCTGCCATTGTCTGCTTTGTTATTAGATCCTATAGGGAGCATTACTCACCCTGAGCCTGACCCAGTTCTTGACTCTGAGACACCTCCTATTGTAATATCCTAATTTTTGTTTTAGAATTTAAGTAACATTAGAAAAAACTAATTAATAATATATAAAAAAATTATTTAATTATCTAAGTTAAAAGAGTTTATCTAAATTATAAAATAAATAAATAGTGTATCTTTTAAAAGTAAAAGAAATATATATAATAAACAAACAAACAAATAAAAAAAAGAAGAAAAAGAAAGAAGTAGACTGTGACTTCTGTCAAAAAAATTAACAAAAAGGTAGTAGGTGGCACGTGAGTTACCACCCACTATTATAACCCAATACATAATCCTCAATTACCCATATACAGGCGACGTTCATTTTCATTTCATCTCAAGTGTGCCTTTTCTTTTTTAGTCGGCAACGTACACTTTCGTAGAGAGAGAGAAATAGTGAGAGTGAGAGAGAAAGATTTGTTTGATTTCTTTAATCTATTTAGGTATCTTTCTCCTACTTTTAAACTTCTCCTCTTTTATTTTTTTAGTTTTTGATTGAGGGAGAATTTAGGGTTGTTGGTTTTTAAATTTTTTAGCATTCTAGTTGATGATTTAGTTTCTAATGGAGTGAATGATGCTAGTATAAGAGTTGTATGGTGTAGTTTTTGCTTGGATGGTGGATTTAAGAAAGTTGGGGTTAAGGTTTAAATGCTAGAGAGTGGAGATGATTTAATATGAAAATTTTATTGATTAAATTTGAGTTTAATGATTGGTTTATGCTTATTTGAGGTATAATTGATATTTAATTAGTTTAGATTTTGGCTAGAGTTTGTAAATTAAAAATGAGATTTTTGTTCAAACTCTAAATTAGAAAAATTGGAGATTTTAATCAAATTGAATAATTGTGAGTTAATTGATAGTTTAAATGAGTTATTGAAATATAAGAATGATGAGATTTAATATTGAAATGAAGATTTGGATATTGTGAATGAGATTTAGAAATTAGAGGTAAAAATTGGAAACTTTAAACTTATGTAATTAAATTGATTATTTATTTAGCAATTTGATTGACGATGAAACTTAAGATTTAGTATATTGAGTGTTAATTATAAGTTAAGGGATTTGAGGATTTTGTATAATTGGAGAATTTAGTGGTTGATTTAAATAAATTAAAGTTAGAGTTTGATTGGAAATTATGAATTATGATTTTTGAGGTTGATTATGAAATATGAACATTGAAAATTTTGGATGAAGCTTTAAGTGTTGTAAATTTAGGGTTTTTGGATTGTTTGAGGAGTTTGATGTTAAATGAGAATTTACATGAGTAGAATAAAGTTAAGACAATATATAGGATTATCATTAGAATGATAATTTGGAAAATATATGTGTGATTGGAATAGAGAAATTAAGTTATGGTATTAAATTAGTAATTTTTAAATAAAATAAAGTTAGAAGATAAATGTGAGTATTTAAAAGTATATGTTGTGTCAAATTAACTACTTATTGATACACATTTATACAAATATTGTGGATTGACTAGTGAATTGTGAATTAAGCACGGGGCCTTTTATTTATTATACTTTTATTAGCTTTGACGAAAGGTAACTACTTTCCACTCATTGTATGTGCTAATATGATGTTTGTGAGTGATTTGATATATATAAATTTACTTATGATGGTATGGTTATATTAAGAAAATTTGATTGTTGATTTTATCGAAAATGGTCTTATGCGACTTAAAGTAATTTAGAAAGTATAAATGGGGATTATAAATTTGTTATATCTTGAGATTAAATTTGAAGAAAGCTGTTATTTTGAGAAAACCCCTATTGTGATATTTATTGATATTATTGATTACCGAACTATTGAGATTTTGATAAATATGATTATCTTGTAAATTATGCATTAGGGATTAATGATGATAAAATTAAATTTCTACCACGTGGTATAGCCTCCATTGGAGCTCGATGGTTGGCTTTTATCCTATCAGTTTATTGATGAATTTGTCCTACCAGTTTACCGAGGGGTTGCGTCACCCCTACTAGTTTATCGAGGGGGAATAAACTCATGGTCCAATCTTATGCTCTATGGATTTTGGCCAATCAATAACACTCGACTGATTAACTTTTTGAGTGGCCAGTTATATGGTAGTTATCACTAGCCCATGGGTTCAGTTGGTAGGAATAAGGCAGTTCAGTTGGTTTGATGAGAGGAACTGGGGTGATATTTCTATTTGATCATATTATGATAATGTATTATTTCCTATCTCGTGTATTTTATTAACGGTCTCATTTGACACCTCACTAGCACATGTTAGTATGCATGATGAGTATTATTGTTGGTCACTGAGACGTTTGTCTCACCCCGTGGTTATTAACATTTTTTAGGTAATAGTCTCGTGCTAGGACCTCAGGGAAGGCTTCAGAGGTTGGGTTAGTGTTATATCAATTGTATAGCCTCCCCTTGAATTTATGTGTAAATACTTATATATTGCCACAGTATGGCTCATTTTGCATACTCTGATATAATTAGGTACTTTGTTTAGATTTGATTATGGGAATACGTGCTGGTAGTGGGCTTGAGGCTTTAAGTTGTTGCTTGTGATTTGTTGATTGTGGTTCCACTTTCATAATGTGTAAGATTGATAATTTATTTATGAATGGGTATTATACAAGGTCTCAGTTATAAAGCGGACTTATATGATGTTATTCATAAATTTGATGCCCAAAGGCCCATTTAAGATGATTATGAGGATAACTCTGATAATGGTGTTAATTAGGGGTTTGAACCTTATAACCATATTAGTGGGATCAGATCCTTTTTAATATGGTTTTATATGCGAATACTATGTGAAACTCTTATATCCATGATAATATCCTTATATAAGTTTTACTCATTTCTATCATGGATAACCTTTTCAAAATAAGTTAAACTCTTTTAACTATGATTTTGTTTGAGGGTAGTTTAGTCTTTTTCTTTCATGGTAAACCCTTTAGAAGTAAGTTTTCTTTTTCTAGCCATAATAAATTTTAAATGATTAACAAAATTTATTTCTATCATGATTAGTTTGTAACTAATTTTGGTAAAAATGATTTAAGATGGTTAATTATTGTTATTAAAAGGAGAAGATTACACCTGTGTCCAGATCTTGATCCCTCCATTGATTTGCTCATTGCCCTAAACATACTTATGTCTATCCAATTTCTTCTTTTGTTTCATATAGCCACCTCTCAATTGCTTCTTGTGCATTCGTTGCCATGAGGCCTTATCCCACCAGGGTTGGCGTTATGCTATGGAGGAGGAGATGACAGCCCTTAATCGTGTTAGCACATGGACTTTAGTAGATTTACCAATAGGAAAAAAATCCATTGAATGTAAATAGGTGTTGACTCCTAAAATTAAGACTGATGGCACATTCGAACGCCTTAAAGCACGCCTTGTTGTTAAAGGCTATACTCAGAAGTATAGTGTTGACTACTCTAAGACTTTTTCCCCTTTGGCCAAACTCTCCTCTATTTGTCTCTTCATTTCTCTCGCTGCTACTTATGGATGGGATATCTCCAATTGGATATCAAAAATACCTTCTTAAATTGTGATCTTCTTGAAGACGTGTACATGAAGCAACTAATAGGTTTTGTTGCTTAGGGGGAGTGTGGTAAAGTGTGTCACCTTAAGAGATCTCTATAAGGGTTGAAACAAAGTCCTTAGGCATGTTTTGTCGTATTTAGTAATGTTGTGAAGGACTTTGACATGTGCTAGAGTAAGTGTGATCATTATGTGTTATATCAGAGAACAAGTGCTATCATGATTATACTAGTTGTGTGTGTCGATGATATTGTGATTATGGGGAGGGATACATCGAGCATCACTTAAGTCATTTCTTATCTCTCACTTTCAGATGAAGGATTTGGGTTCATTAAAGTATTTCCTAGGGATTGAAGTTATGAGGAGCAGGAAGGGCATCTTATTGACTAAGAGAAAATAGGTTTTCGATATGCTAAAGGAAATTGGAAAACTATGAGCTGCCTCAACTAACTTCCCTATGGTTTATAATCCTCTGCTTGATATTGATGGTAGTATACCATATAAAAATCCTATTGAAACTGCTAAGAGCAAACCATTTGAGAACCTATAAAGGTACATGAGATTGATTCGCAAATTAAATTATCTTACGATGACCCAGCTTGATATCACTTATCCAATGAGTGTTTTTAGCCAATTTATAGTCTCGACAGTTGTCTAACAATGGGAAGTCTTAGAATGTATGTTATATTACTTGATGGGATCTCCAAGTTGTGGGATATTGTACAAGAATCATCGTCACATAGATATTGAGTGTTTTTGTGATGTCTATCATAATAAATCAAAAGCCACAATACAGTATACTGTAGGATACTGTATTTTTATAGGAGAAAATTTAATATATTGCAGAAGTAAGAAATAAAATGTAATGTCAAAATCGAGTGCATAAGAAAAATACAAAGCAATGATACAATCAGTATATGAGATAGTTTGGATATATTAGTTATTGAAAAATGTTAGTATTAAAATCTCTTTACCAACAAAGTTGTGGTATGATAATAAAGTGTCCCTACAAATAACTTCTAATTTAGTATTTTATGAACGCACGAAATATATTGAAATTGACTGTCATTTTATTCGAATACTTTGTAATGGAGCTTGAACCTGCATACATAGAATTTAAAAAGTAATTATTGAAGAAGATAATTTAGGAAATTAGAAAAAAAAAATAGGGTGGTGTCTAATTCGGAGATGCATGGAGGAAGGTAGCTAGTGATGACTATATCATTATATATGAATGTGCTGAAGAATAAGACGGAAAATAATCGCCAGGAAAAAGAACAAAATTACTTTTGTTCTGTGGCTAACAATTTCCATCATACTTCCACCGATACGTAGTAGTTTTGACACTGAATAGTGACCTTCGTTACAATATCTTCATCCTACGTACGTACGAAACGTTTGAGGTAGCGCCATAAAGCATAAAATTTAAAAACCAATCTGAAAACCCCATCTGTCCTTAGTCTTGAACGCAGAAAAGCAAACCACCGAGAAGGCGCATCCTCAAATGCATTATTATCTCCTCGGAACAAATGGCAGACCAGTATTTTGAAGCAAAATGTGCAAGCCGAGCATCTCCATGGGCAGAATATAAACAAAAAGTTAGAACAACATACCCTGCGATCAACAAGTATACTACAACAGAAAGTTACATTTGGGTCGTCCGAAGACTCGGGCAAAAACCAGTATTGCCCAAGCACCCTTGTGCGAATAACCGAGAAGCTGTGGTTCTGATTAACCTGGGAGAAACTAACGACTTCACCAAACACCATGAGGTATGAGGTAAACGGAGAGAGGGGTAACGAGCTTGAACATAGAACACTTATATAGAGTTCACATGCGTGGGATAATGCCTTGAAACGACAACCAAAGCAAAAGGTAAACAAAACATAAACCGATGCAAACTTATACATGGGGAATATGCGCACGAAGGGAGTTTAAATCTCGCAAATGGAGTAGTAAAAAAACCCAAACTGAAATCGTCAATAGTGACGTGGACCGATTGACCAATAATAACAGGCAATTAAGCCGATGAGAACATGCCAAATGCATCAATAGTCCACGTTCTACGACATTTGAAGGTAATACAGTGCATGTTTGGATTGATTTTAAATTAAAATTTAAAAAGGATTTTTAGTATAAATCTTATTTTTAAAAAAAATTAAATCAAACAGCTCTATTTTTTCAAATGCCCTTTTAAACTAAATTATAATTTAAAATTATAATTTTAAATAAGCTATTAAGAATATATTCTAAAATAATAAAAAAAGTTTACAGATATCAAAATATTATTTTACCTCTTTTTTTCTGACACTCTCTCCCCTCTCTCTACGTATCACTCTCTCACACACATATACCTCATAATCACTGGAAAAGAAAGAAGCAATGGCCCTAGTTTTGGGGAGGCATCCTCTCTCTCCTCCATTGTCATCGTTGTCATCCTCTCTCATCGGCATCTGGGCTCAGCAATGTTGGTGTCGTGGGAGCACAGGAGGAAGGCAAAGGAGGTTGGGGCATCTAATGATGTTGATGAACAGTATCAAC
This sequence comes from Leucaena leucocephala, assembly GCA_037074615.1. NCBI lineage: Eukaryota > Viridiplantae > Streptophyta > Magnoliopsida > Fabales > Fabaceae > Leucaena > Leucaena leucocephala. Next base: position 13,308,473 of record CM073561.1, read on the forward strand.
AGTGGTCACCGGTAAATTTGTAGTAGTGGTATACATATCTACAGGGATGGTCTACAGACAACTGGGAGAACAGTGATGGTCGCTTGAGGTCTAGGCTTGTGAGATGAACAGTGATAGAGGAAGAAGATGAAGTGCTGAGTCAAGAGTGGGTAGCAGTGTAAACAATTATGGATATAATAATTATTTTTTATCTCATACATTTTTTAGTAATTTACTAATAATAAAAATCTTTCTAATAATAAACATTCAAATACTTATTTATTCAAAAGCTATTTTTTTTATAAATTCTTCTCCAAAAGTCCTTTTTTTTCTATAAGATATGTTCTAAAAATTTATCCAAATAAACCCATAATAGATATAATAGATTAAAAGTAATTTTAATCCAAAAAAGCAACAATATTATCGAACCAAAAGAAGAAGAAGCATTAAAACCATGAATAGCTATTAATTTTTAAAAAATGTGCTATATTTTAATTAAGAAATTATAATATATATTGATATATAGACGGTTAGAGATTGTACCCTAAGCTAATCAATTAGATATAGGTATTATAATTTATTTAATAAAATAAAATTTATTAAATAAATATATATTATATTGTTTTGTATGTTTTCTTTATAAAAAAGATCCATGAATAATTGAAGAATTATTCTAAATTAAAGAATTATCATAAATGTCTCTAGTTGATTATTATTATTATAAGAACAATAATAAATTAAAACTAGTATAACTTTTATTGATGATCATGTATAGAGATACAAATTAAAGGCATAGGCACTTCTTAAAAATCAAGTGATTGGTTTATAGCTATGTCATTATACCCTTAGACTTGAGATTACTGTAGACACCTATATAAGAAATAATATGTTTTGACATGATCAAAAATCACTTTTAATCGAATGATCATAGAGATCGTGATTGAGTATAATGGGATCCATAAGGAGAAAAATGAGTTGTTAAGATAGAATTTATCCCTCTCATTATGAGATTGATATCTAGATGAGTGACACAGAGAAATGTATGGACGTACTTAAATAAAAAGGTTTATCTATCTTGTCAGTCTACTCAGAAATCAAGAAACTATGATTGAGCAATATGAGAGTGACATCTCCATATCTCATGCTAGTCTAGATATCATGTGATAAAAGGATTTGACATGATTATAATACATGTTAAATCAAATTACCGACTTTTATATAATTTAAGTAGTCATAATGTCTTGCTAGAAGTCGCTTATGATTTGTGGGCAAAAATATATTTTGGGCCAACTGCCAACAATATATGAGCCTGTAGGGTTACACGCAAGATTAAACCAACACAAGTTAATATGTTCAAATTTATTATATTTAGAAAATTTTCAAATTCAATAAATATAAAATATCCTCATTTAATTTAGAAACTTTCTTTTTCTGAAATAAGAAAATTTTAGAAGATCTTCTAATATGGATTAGAAGAATATAATATTATTTATGGTGAAATAATATTATCTCATTATTATGTGAGAAAATAATAATATTGTATTTAATTCAGGATTTAAATTATTTAAAAGATTTATTCTGAAATATGATATATTTGAAAGATTTCATATTGAACATAATATATCCTAAATTAAATAGAATAATAATCTTATTAAAGATATTAGTGGTTGAAAATATATATATATATATATTATATATAATTTTCAAATTTTCAAATAGATATTTTAATCAGGATAAGTACAATATCTCTTTTCTATTGGTGGAGGACAAATTTTACATATTTAATATATAAAATTCGTATATAATTTATTATTTAATTAAATATGTGATTTAAGTTAAATAATAGCATATCTCGATGATTAGGGTAACCGATTTGATCCATAGTGAGATTGGGAGTTCTCTAAGAGTTAGAGAATCACCAGAAACCATCTATAAGGAGAAAACTGTGAAAAGTGTTGAGGGCAATTTTTTCCCTTGAGTTACACCATTGAGAAAAGGTATAATCTGCTAAGACAATAAGAACCAAGCACAATTTGTAAAAAATGCTAGCACACTATTCGTGTTTGCAACCCCGTTCATATTGGTGAAGAGTGTTCATTTAAGGAGCAACGCATATGATCTGAACTAAGTATATTATTTGAGTGTGTGTAATCTCGTTCATGAGGATATCAGGAGAGTATATTTGTTGGAGGAGTAGTACCAGTGAACAGAATTACCAAACTAAATCTTGAAGATTGAATCTTGAGTTTAATTGGCAAATTTTATTCCTAATTTGATTTAAGCTTATGGATCGAGTCCGTTTTGGCAAACAAAATTTAAAATTTTATTGTGCCCAAAACTCAGCATATACAGCAAATATTGAACTCACCTGCCTTAAACTTTATTTTAAAAAGTGAGCACATATCCTCATATTCTTAAAGGAAAGGAAATAATTCACACCACATACTCAAGTTAGCGTTCTACAAATTAAAAAAAAATAATTTAAAAAGGTAAAATATAACAGAATTAATTTTTATTTTTTATTTAAAAAATATTTTTTAACTCAAAAATAAAAAAATAAATTTAAAATTTAAACCCTTATTAGATCTATACAATAACCCTATGAGTTCTTCAATATATATCCTGACATGAAAATCTCAAGTATATTAAACTTGAAAAACCCAAATTGAATTAATAATTCCAAGGATGAATTAAATACCACAAAGGGACTTATCTTTGATAAACTTCATGAAATCCTTGAGAAAAATACACGGAGAGTTAAGAAAATAAAAAAAATAATATGATTATTGAAAAACTATTATGCCTCCAATCTACACGAAAGATATTTAAATATGTTGTAGCTGATTTTGGGGGGAGAATTCCTATTGCCCTAATGGGTGCTGTTAAAATAAAAATATTAAATGTAATCCAATAAAATAAAGATCAAATAACTAAATAGAAACCCAAGTTCTTATAATTTATAAATAGGTAAAAATTTTATAACAAAAAAACTATATAAATTGAATCACAAAAGTTTACTAAAATTGGGACACGCATGTATAGCTGAAAATATATTTATAAATATATTTACAGAATACTTATCATTTAAGTTGATGATGAGATATAAACTCATCTTCATTAGATATGATATATTAATTATATCATTAAATAATTTTTATATTAATTATAATTAATCAATTAATTTTTATATTAATTATAATTAAATAATATATTTAATTTTTTAATCTATCTAAAAGAATTTAATTAATTTTTATATTAAAGAATCCCAATATATCTAATGACTTTAATCTTTATCGGCCATACATGACGTATACGATGGGTTTAATAACAAGCTAGAACTAATTGGATTTGGGTCAAAGTGCTTTACATGCCATCATTATTAATAACTTTGGGCCTTCTTTGACGTTGCCATTCCCAGACCACTTTGGTACCTTTAGCTCTTGATCCAATAAATCCTTCAATGCCTCATTCAACAACTTGGATTTTGTATAATAAAAAAAAAAAAAACTTGGATTTAGTAAGGTACTCAAAATTGTGCGAGTCAACCAACATAGCTCCCCTAGCATATCTGATAGATCGCTATATTCTCGGTAATCTTTACCTTTTGATAAGATTAATCTAAAAAATATCTGCTAGAAGATACCACATGATTTTTTTTTAAAAAAATTGTACCAACTAGTGGAAATAGTGGTTAAAAAAATTAGTAATTCAATCATGGTTGAATAAAAGTCTACCCAATCATAACTAAAATGATATAATTTTTTACCATTAATTAAAATAATATAATTTACTTAAAAGATATAAATATATTCATATATAACCATAAAAAAATAATATTTAAATAAAAATATATTAATCTATAAGTAAATAAAATATTTATATATAAACTACAAATAATTTAATAAAATAAAATTTTTTTTATTAAATACAAGTATCCTCCTATTGAAGATAATCATATTTAAGATATTAAATATAGATATCTTCTAACCAGAATTTGAACATTAATATATCACGTTATAAAGGATTAATCCTTTTCAATTTTCTAGTTTTAATAAAATAAATTTATTAAAATATAAATATAACGAATTGTTTTTTTAACTCAAAATAATATTATTTTAGGTTAAATAAGAAGAGACAAAAAAAAATAAAATTAACCCAGTTGTCTCTGTCCAAAACTTTTGATTGGATTGGTTAAAAGATTAATTCACTGGTCAATCGATTAATCTGATCAGGCTACCTGAGTTGGGTTTTAATCATGAGATTTAGATATGACTTGGATTTAGCTATTGTGATTGACTTTATTGGCAAGACAATCTTCAAACTTGGTTTGTTTATGTCACTGAACAGCCAATTGTGTAATTTCTTCAAAAACTCTTATGTGTAAAAAAAAACAACGGTGCACCACACATATGCTATAGGGTATGAAGTAATAATTTATTATTTTAATCGAGTCTTTAACTTTGAATAAATGCCATCCTTATGTATACGAAGATTTTCCACGTCCACACCATCATATTCAATTAATGCAACTTGACTTTGCAAATAGGTAATACAGCCAACAATGCAACATTATTTTTGTCATGTTGTCTTTTGATTTGATATAATTAGTGCAACTTGACTTCGTAGAGACATATATATATATATATATATATATATATATATATATCAGTCCATGATCCAATTATTTCTTTATCTTCTTAGTTCTTATCTTCCAATTTGATTCATCATAACTATGTGAATTAATCCCAACTATTTTCAAGTAGTTGTCTAATTTTTAGTATAAAAAATTAATTTAATAAATTAGTTAATTATAAATAATATAAAAATTAATTAATTAATTTAAATATATTTAAGAGTATATAATATTAATTTATTTTAAATAATTAAATTTAATCATAATTAATTTATTTTTTTAATTTTTTTAATTTACTTAAAAAATTAATTAATTATTATATTAAATATTATATGAGTATTAAGAAAGCATATCAACATTACGCTAAAAATAGGAAAAAGAAAAATTATAAAGTTGTATATAATAGTTTTTTAAATTATAAATATAAAAGTGAGTTGAATTATTGCTTTTGTTATAAATTTATTATTTTTAATTCACTTTTCTCTTAAATTTATAAATTATTCTTACAATTATCTTGATTAATTATATATATTAAGCGAAAATTTTATTAGCAGGAAATAATTAAAAGAGATATTTAAAAAATTAATATATATTTATTATAAATAATTAATTTTATTAATTTTTTAAATATCTATAAATTATTTATCTAATTTTTATAAAAAAAATATTTTTAATTTTGATACTGATATGCAATATTGCAGAAGGTTCGAAATCTAGTTGACTATGTAGGGATAAGAAACATTTAATTGAATAATGTAGGAAATTTTTTGTCTGTTTGACAACTTTGGCACTAGGCTTCCATGGTAAGTTTCAGATTTGAGTTGGCATTATCAACATGCTATAAATGTTAAAAACAAGTTAAATATAAACTCGTTTTTTTTTATTTATCTAAGTTTTGGAATTCTTATACTTTATTATTCTTTTAATATAAGATACAACTAATTTTTTTAGATAAATTAAAAAAAATAAAAAATTAGTTAATTATAACTAATATAAGATCTAATAGATTAATTTGAATATATTAAAAAGTATATAATATAAATTTATTTTAAGTGGTTAAATTTGATCATAATTAACTTATTTATTTAGATTATTTAATCTATATAAAAATGTCAATTGAATCTTATATTAAGAAATTTATGAAATATAAACCTAGATATTTTAATCAATTATTGTTAATATAAACAAAAACACATAAATATACAAAGAAGAGAGAGAGAGAGATCTTATGCGCCAATTGTGATTAAATGCCTATTTGGGAGCAGCGGTGGAAAATCAATTTTAAGTAAAATTTTAATTTAGGAAAATTTAAAATAAATAGTTATTTTTATCTAAAATTTATTTTGACCAAAACTATAGTTTTGAATAAACTACTGAAAATAGCTTTTGAAACAGTAAAAGAGCTTATGGACTATCCAATTACTATCTTACTCATACTTTTTCTTATACCCTCTCTCCTTTCTCATCTCTCTTCTTCACCCTATCTCCTCTCTCCTATGTCTTATATCTTCTCTACACTCTCTCCTCTCTCCTATTTCTTCTCTACCATCTCTTCTCTCTCATACTTTAATTAAATCATACCTTTTTTGGTAATTTATAAATATAAAAACTAATTCTACTACTAATCATCTAAATATATCTATTTTTAAAATCTATTCTCTATAATCTATTATTTTCATAATCTATTTTTCAAAAACTAATCTAAATAGGCCCTAAGTAATGTTAAAATGATTCTATATTCTCCTATTAAACGTTTAGATTGATTGGTTATAAATTGTTCCAATTTAATTAATAGTTTTATGTTCAAGCTCTATATATGTAACTATGATAATTATTTGGAGATAGTAAAATTTCCCTCGTTATGAGTCTATATTCCTATAAAGAGAAATAAATTATATCCGAGTGATATTTTATTATAGTAATAATTAAAATTATTATTTATTTATTAAATTTATTGAAAATTTTCCTTTATTCTTACTAATAATAAGTAAAATAAAAAGTTAATCTTTTAATACTTTAACTTTTAACTTATTTATAATTCAGTTCATCTATTAAAATTTAGTGTAATCCAATCTTTAAATTTGTTACTCATGACTCAACTCATTATCTTTATATATTTTTTATATTATTATCTTTATCATCTATAACTAAGTTGTGAGTCACTGGCAAATCTTGCTTCCAACTCAGCTCCACATGTGTTTTTTTTTTAAAAAAAAATAAAGAAAATAAGGAAGGACTGGAGCTCCTCGTGATTTGAAGAGAAGAAAAGGAAATAGATTTGGCGAGTTGACAAGGAAGGACATAAATAAATACAAATATCCCTATATTCTACACCCGCCTTGTGATTTGTGAATATCCCTATTTAAAATTCATAAATACTTGCAAACAATTAATAACAAATTTGAAATAAATATATATAATATAATTTGGGTTGGGCCATGTAGAATAATACCTCGGCTTGATGCTTGGTGTAAGCAGGTTAAGTATACATAGTAAAATTTTATGCTTAAAAATAATTTATTTTATTTAATATTAATATTACTGAAAAGAAAATAAGAATTTATCCTATCTTTAAATTATGAGTGAGCTCAATTATTTTTTAAAAATTTTTATACAAAAAAAAAAATATAACTACTATATGATTATCTATGGAGGAAATGGAACTAATAAGGCAAGCTATTTGCCTATTCCAAAATCAAAAGTTTTTCTCCCTTTTAAAATCAAGTATCATTCAATATTATCTTTTCCAAATAGGTTTCATTAATTACCAATACCAATTATGGTTGGAGAGCTTGTACATGAATGAAATAAACTATGCTAAGTTGATATTTTGATTCATGAAAAAAATTATTTTTTCACTACTTATAATTTTATTTAATTTTTAATCATATATCAGTAATTCTTCTATTAGGGGTTTACAGTTTTTTTAGTTACAGACATTAGTCCTTATGCTCATAATATATTAATAAGAACTAATGTAAATGTTGATTAAATATTATCTAAGTTGTCACAAAATATAAAACAAAAAAAGATTTTTTTTAAAATAAAATGATAGAATAAAATTAATTTATTATCAATATAATAATAAAAACTTATTATGCTCATAACCATCTTCTTGCATCTATATAATTTATAACCTAGTTGGTTTTAATTTTATAAAGATTCACGTGGCAAAATTATGTGTATGTTAAGTTAGAACTATATCACCTACTATTAACTTCGTTTCTCTTACAAATTAAGAGTACCTGGACTAATATTTATAACTAATAAAACTATAAGGGATTAATAAAAAGAAAAAAACCTATAAAGACTAATTAAAAATAGGTGAAACTATGGAGACCTACATATTAATATTTTCTTGATTAATAAAAATTTTTCATTAATAATAAAGTGGCAACCAATTTAAATTTAAATTTTCGAATATATAAACCACCCATGTCAAATCAGGATAGGTGATGCAGTGTTTCCATGTTTACGGCTTCTAAATAAGATAATGAGTTTAAGTTTGATGAATTGAAAAAACTCTTTTGAGAGCCTTACACATATGTAACACAAGAAGAAGTATTCCAATTTTTAAATATAGAAATTAAATAATTAATTTATAAAAATTTAAAAATTAATTAATTTAATTATTTATAAATATATTCATTTAGATTTTTTTAAACTACTCTCTCAAATAATTTATATTAGATCTAGATAAAAATCCTTTTTATATATTCAATTAATAGGGTAATTTTTTTAAAAATAAATTAGATAAATGTATCATATTTTAAAACAAAATAAAATATCTAATTAGCTTTTATATTTAGGTAATGTTTTAGTTGAGATATTTTTAGGGAAAGTCAAAAATTTTATCTTTTTATACTCATTTTCCCTCATTTAACACCCTCTAAAAGTGAAATTTTTTTTAAGGGGAGAAATAATTTATTTCATTATGACTAAATTGTCCATACAATTATTTAGTATTCCAATTCTCCCCATATCACTTAAAATATTTTTTTTCTTCTCAGCTTGTTCACTTCCGTGTCTCACCTTAAACCTTTTTTTTTTATACAAAAATTTTTAAAAATAAGTTAGACTCACCTACTATCTAAAAGTAAAATAAAATCTCATTTCTTTCTAAACGATACAGATATCAAGTAAGACGAGCCATCTATTATCCTCAAGTGTAAACTTAAATACCTAAAAATTAGAATATCTCCCTAAAAATTACGATTATAACTATAATAAAATAATACTCATAAGAGATCAAATAGGTTCTAAATGTCTCACATTAGACTTTTGTTCCCATAATTTGTTTCATTCCTTACCATCAAGGGTCTAAGCATTTTTCAAATCTTTTTAATTTCTTTTTCATTTTTTTTCTTTTCAGTTTTTTTTTAAAATATAAATTGTTGTTTTACCTAAAAAAAATTGAAATTGTATTTTTTAAAAAATTAACATGAGTATCTAAACAAAAACTTAGATAAATCATAGGAAAAAACTCAGAGAGAAATCAACATAAAATTGCTAGGATATATTTACAAAGGAAACAAGAAATTTTCTCTTCCAACTCTCTTCTCCAACTAAATAAAGTCTGTTACTACCTTTCATTGAATTCTCTTCTCATTTTTTTTTATTAAATAAAGCATTAAAACCAACGAACGCAGTTAAGTTAAGATTTGTGTATGTGTCACTAAATATATGTTTAGATATACTTTTAGAAAAGTATTTATAAAAACAGAGTTTTTAGATAAGTCTTAGAAAAAGAGTTTTGGAGAACAGTTTATTAAAAAAAATAATTCTAAATAAATAAGTATTTAAATAGTTATTATCAAAAGAACTTTTATAATTAGAAAATTAACAAAAATAGTATGATTTTATTAAAAATAGGAAAGAGGGGAGATGGTAGAAAAAAGTGAATAGATGAGAGATTATGAAAAAGATAGAAGAGATGAAAGATAGTGTAAGAAAAAGTAAGGGTAAAATAGTAATTGAGTAGTTTATAAGATCTTAGCGTAAGAAAAAGTAAGGGTAAAATAGTAATTGAGTAGTTTATAAACTCTTTTATTGTTCCAAAAACTACTCCTACTAACTTATTTAAAACTATAGTTTTAAACTATAATTTGGTCTAAAAGCCCTTTTAGATAAATATGACTGTTTGTTTTAAAAAAATTTCAAATCAAAATTTAAGCCAAAAACTCTTTTAAAACTATAGTTCAGGGTTTCCTAAACACACTCTTAAATTAAAGAGAGGATAATGATGAAGAAATTTGTTAGGATGTCATAAATATAAATATATAATATTGTGAGAGAACAATATACTACCTTCTTTAATTTTTATAAATATAATTATTTATTTTATTTTTTAAATTAAAATTTAGGTAAGAAGCTCTTTTAAAATTTTAATTTATAGATTTCCTAAATAGGCACTATAATGTTTAAAATTAAAAGGATTAATGTTCAATATTTTATTTGAAAGTTTTCACATAGCTATTGTGAATATTTAGAATTTTTTAATCAATATTTTCTTAAAAATATTAAAAAGGAATAAAGTTTCCATCATTATTTAAAAATTGATGTTAATTATTAATATTTTTAATAATTACAAATAATATTGTTTATTTTTTAAATGTTAGGTGGCAATATTAATTTAAAAAAGACCTTTGACCTTATCAATAATAATTTTTGTTTCGATTTTAAAAAATATCAAATTGTTCTGAAAATAAGTAACCAGATAGACAGGCCCTTATTTATTTTTCCTCTGTTAATTTTCTCCCACCCCCACCCCCACCCCCACCCCTCTCTTAATTTAAAAAAGACCTTTGACCTTATCAATAATAATTTTTGTTTCGATTTTAAAAAATATCAAATTGTTCTGAAAATAAGTAACCAGATAGACAGGCCCTTATTTATTTTTCCTCTGTTAATTTTCTCCCACCCCCACCCCCACCCCCACCCCCACCCCTCTCTCTCTCACACAATGGTCAATGCTTGTTTAGTTAATAAAAACTAAGGATTTGAGTTTGCCCCACTAAACAAAGAGGGGATAATGATGAAGAAATTGGAGCCAACCAATTAAAGTACCGCTAGCCTTACGTGCCAACAAGCAACAACTTTACAAACTTGATATGACCAGATGACAGCTACGCTTACGTTATATATATATATATATATACTTACCAAAAAATGTTGGATAAAATTTAAAAAAAAATTATGAAAAAAAAAATTTAAGTAATTTTTAAAAAATAACTTTTGTAGAAAAATTTATAAAAAAGACAATTTTAAATAATTGAGTATTTAGATATTTATTATATTTATTATTGGTAAATTATAAAAAAATATATAATTATTAAATATATAAGAAAAGAGAGATAAGAGATGGAATATGAGAGATGAGAGATGAGAGATGAGAGATGAGAGATAGTGTAGAAGAGATATAAGAAATGAGAGAGAGTGTAGAAAAAAAATGAGAGAGGAGAGAGAGTGTAAAAGAAAAATGAGAGAGGGTATAAGAAAAAATAGGGGTAATATAGCAATTTGTTAGTGTATAAACTTTTTTACTGTTCTATAAGCTACTCTAATCAATTTATCTAAAATTTTAGTTTTAAACTATAGTTTGATCTAAAAGTCATTTTGAACAAATATAATTATTTATTTTAAAATTTCTCAAAATCTAAATTTTGTCAAAATTTAGGTTTGTAGAGTTTTTAAAAACACACACAATAGTATATATGGCTTATTTAAATAAGATTTTGAAAAAGAATTTATGAAAAAAAAAATAGTTTTTAGCTAGTTTTTAGAAAAGGACTTCAGAAAAAAAGTTTATGAAAAAATAGTTTTGAATAAATGTGTGTTTGGATAGTTATTTTTAAAAATATTTTTATTATTGATAAATTATGAAAAATAGTATGATTATTAAATATAGGAGAAATGAGAGAGGAGAGATAAGAGAAGAGATATAGTATAAAAGAAAGATGAAATAGAAGATATAGTATAGAATATAAATGATAGATGAGAGATGATATAGAAGATAGATAAAAGATGGTGTAAAAAAAGTAGAGATAATATAATAATTGGTTTTTTCATAAACTCTTTTAATATTCTATAAGTTACTCTGACCAATTTATCTAAAACCTTAATTTTAAACTATAATTTAATCCAAAAATTCTTTTAAATAAATATACCTGTTTATTTTTTTAAAAAAATAAAATCTAAATTTTATTAAAACCTAAAGTTAAAATATAAATTTTAGTTAAAACCAAACACATCTATAATTTTGAAAATATAAAATTGACTCTTGAACAAACAACCACTAGGTACCTTCTTATAAAACGGAATAAGAAAAAAATTCAACTTAAAATAGAGAGACGATTTTAGCTAATAGAGTAGCAGCCATACATACATATATGTACATATATATATATTATAATATTTATAAGCTAAAAAATTATTTATTTTAATTATATTTATAAGATAAATAAATTTTTTATATAAATATATACTTGTATCTTTCATTTATTTAAATTGATTTTATTTTATAATATATATTAAATATGAGTAAAACAAAAAAATTATTAAATTTTATAGTATAATTAAAAAGATTTAAAATTTTATTTAATCTGTATAAAATATATTTAAAATAATTTATAAATAGAATTAAAAAAAAAGATAGTATAATAATCATCACACTGATCAAATAAAAAAGCCAAGTTTAGTTAGCAGAGTAGCAGTCAGACATACGCGCGCGCGCACAAAGTCCCTATTACAACCCTTATCTAATTATCTCCTAAAAGCCAGTTGAGATAGTTGAGTAATTAATTTTGTTTAAAAATAAAATAAATAAGATATTTGGTCTGTGTGTTACTTGGGGAGGTGAATCTTGAAAAGTGTTTAGCATACAAAAAAAGAGAAAAATGACCGCCGCAGCTTGCATGATGTTTCTTGCCCACAAGTATTTGGGTTGAGATATCATGTAATAAAAATATTAAATAATATATTGACTTAATTCACTGTCCACAATGTTTCTTGCAAACAAAGCTAATATGTTTCTTGTAAAAGTTTTTTGAATCATATAACTACAGTAATATTTTCTTGATTGTATCAGTATTCAACATTTAATAAATAAAAATTCTTAAATTTTGAATCTCCTAATTTATGGAACACATATAAATTTAATTAAAAGATCGATAATTATTAATAAATAATTAACAAAATTTTAATAAAATTAAAAGGATTAGAAGAATTAAATATAATAAATAACAAGACCAATGAAATATCAATTGGTATCCGACTAATGAAGTATTAATATTTTATTACAATTGAGTTTAAAAGTTATTAAATTTTAAAACAAAAATTTTATATATTAAATAAATAAAAGGTAAAATTGTATTCATTTTAACCTTAATATATGACATAATTATGAAGTTAATTAATCTTAAATATAATACCAATTTTTATATTTGTATCATTTTTTTAAATTATCCCTATTAATATTCTTTTAACTATAATAAAGCAAGAGAGTGAAGAAAGAAGTTAAGGAAAATGATTAAAGTGTTTTTAAAAAAAAGTCATTAATTAACTTAACTAACTTTCTTAATCTAATTAAATTATTTAAATATGTCCTATATTATAAATTAGAGGAGTATATTCATATAAAAAATTTAAATAAAGAATAAAATTGTATATTCACATGCAAATTTTAAATGAAAGGTAAAATTATATATTCATATAAAAAATTTAATAATGTAATTTATAAATAAGATAAAAAATCTTTTCTCCTTATCTTATAAATAGAGCTAGAAAAATGTGTGTAGACATATAAAAGTGTGAGTAGGTGCTAACCATGTTTAAGTGTTTAGGAAGCATATGAACATTTGAAAAAAAAATGAAGCAATAATATTTTAATTTTGACACCTCAGATTAAGATTAGAGAATTGAATTTGGATGAGAAACATGCATAGATAACTGGCAGTTTTGGGGATGTTATTGTAATTGGCAACTTGACATTAGCCTTTCCTTATTAGATAAGGTTAACAAAGAGTTATAGTGAGTTGGCATTTTAATCCAATTCCCATAAATACCAAATCAATTCAAAGTTTTCTTATAATTTAGTCCTTTAATTTCATATTTGGTTCAATTTTAATTCCTTAATTTCATAAAAAAAAAACTCTCCCATAATATCTAATATGTCATTAGACATTAGGATTATATTTTATAAATTGGCTAAAAATATTTTCAATTACAAATATCTAACATTAATAAATAATAGTATTTTTATAATTATTAATATAAGATCTAATTAATTTAATTAGATTAAATAATTTAATTAAATTAGTTAATATAATATATTTTTTATAAAATATTTTAATTATTTTTTTAATTTACTCTCTAATTTAATTATTATTGAAAGAAATATTGATAAAAAAATTTAAAAAAATATAAATATATAAAACGTAGATGCAGGAAAAGATAAAAGAGAAGGATATAAATATGTGAAAACGTAGATGCAGGAAAGGCGGACAGAATCGTCGTCATCGTAGCTTTGAACTGTCATGCATTGTGCATTGACCCGGAGATTAGGTCCACGTTATCTTTCGTTGTACCGTTAATGACAGCCTCAAATATTTCCATCAAAATTAATCAATTATAATTAAAATAATATAATTTAATTAAAAAATATAAAATTATTCATGTATAATTATTTTAATTCAAATAAAAAAGACAGTAAATAAAACAACAATATAATAAGATAGAGTTATTAAAATATAAATATAATATAATATTATCTTTTCTTTTTAAAAATTAATGTTATTTCATACTTTAAAAAATATATAAAATTTAATTTAGTTCAATTGGTGAAAAAGCCTTTCTTTAGATTAATCCGAAATTAGATCATTAATTCACTAATATAAACATGTGATTTGGATATGATTTTAAACCATGCCTTTTTTTTGTAAGTTGTAACCTTTATTTTTTTTAGAGAAAAATAAAATCATGCTATTTATTTAATGCAATGGATTCTCTTTAATAATTATTTTTTTTTAAATTAATTTTTTTATAAAATGCTTAAATGCCTTAATATAAAGGAGGAATTTGGACCTAACCAATAATAACGTCACCAAATTTCAACGTTCTTGTTGGCCGAAAAAATAAAAATGAAAATTCAACGTTCTTGTTCTGGTCCGTTTTTTATTTTTTTGTATTTAAGATCAGAAGGAGATGTCAAGCTTTACGTGTGATTTCTCTCCCTTGTTGTGTTGACTTGAGCTCTGTGAGCAACAACAATGGCGGGAGGAGGATTTGCAGAAGCTGGCCCACTCAAAAGGGCTCATCTCTATGAGCACAAGTTCACTCTCTATTTCGCTTTTTCTTGCCTCGTCGGAGCTCTCGGCGGTTCTCTCTTTGGCTATGATCTCGGTGTTTCAGGTTTGCTCCCTTCTTCTCCATCTCCTTTTTCCTTCCATGAATTTTCAGGGAAAACTCCTCCCGCTCAACGGATATATGGCTTCTCTCGTTTAATGTTTTTTTTAGTCCCGTTGGAATTAGTATGTTGTCTAAGATTGACTGTACAATTTGAAGTTATTGGTATGGTAAATAATCTTAGGGTTAAGTTTTGGTGAAAGATAATTATTGTTTTACTCGATCTACATTGTTGCCAATTCATTATTCATTATTCATTATTCACTATTCATTATTATCACTATTATCATTGTTCCTTTTCGAGTTTAAACTAGTTAAATTTTACCGGATTAAATTTTTCGCATACAAGTTCTATGTTATTCTAATTTTTGTTAACTACGTTCTTCGTCTCTTTCTGGGCTTCGTTCCGTTTCTCTGACATAAACAGAGAAAAACAAAAGGGTAAATAAATTGGTATAAAGGACCAAAAGGGGAACTTATTTGGCAGAAAAGACCAAAAGAATGGCGGTCTTGAAGGTGAAAACCAGCTTCAAACTAGTTTCAGAAATCTGCAAGTGGTTTTTAAAATTCTGCTATGAAATTTCGAAACTCCCCTAGTTTTGACTTTCCATAGGATGCCAATTGGTAGAGATCAGGTAGCATGTGATACTCAGTCTCCAAATTGAGTAATATGAGATGCTTAATGGAGTGTTTAAGTGAGTTGTTTATCCCACTCCAACAACTAGTTTTTAGTGTTAGGTTTATCATCCCACTTAGGTATCCATAGACTCCTCTGCATTTGTAAGTACGGATTTTTCAAAACAGGGGTTGTGGGGTTTTCCCCCCGTTTTTTCCTGCGGGATTTATGAGATGAAGAAAATGGAGAATTTTCATGATTGGAGTATGAGTCGTAAGCACTTAAGTGCAGCCTACAAGATTGACTTCACGCAGTTGGACTTTGAAGTTTGAACTCTATCAATATTAATAAAAAGAAACAGTTTGATTATAGACTTGCAATGACTTTATATGAGGGACTTGAAATCTCATTGTGAATAGTATATCTGAATTAGAGCCCGTTGATGTCAGGCGATCTACATAACCAACATAATTTAGTGGAATAAAACTACTTGCTAAATGACTTTTTGAACATGAGCTTGGAAAAAAAGTGAGGCAGATTGGTACTATTTAGAATTGACATATCTAGAGGATCAGCTTAATAGCCTTCTTATTTTTCTGTTTTATTGTCAAAAGAATTATCTATGGTCTGTAAGAGATGTTTAAATCTCATATGTATGTATTTCTATGTATGCATGTATGTGGAAGCTTTGGGGGCGCAAATTTGACTTATCTCTGTTCTTCCTCTTCTTGCCCAGAGACACAGTCTTGTTTCTCCATTAGTGCGTTTCAGTCAAACTTGAAAGGGAATACCGGAATACCTCCTACAAAGTAATGACGAGTCAGTCACATGGTGTTAGTTAGGAAACTATGAATTCGAGGGTTAAGCTTTTAAAATGATGGTGGGCTGATGAACTGTTTGCATAATTATGCAAACATGTCTTACAAAATTAAATAGTACTCCAGTCTTTAATATAAGAGCTAGCTAACTTTTTTGAATAGATTAAAGAAATCAAATATAAGAACTAATCAACTAATTTAAATAAATTAAGGTTTATATAACTTGAATTCGCTTGAAGTTAGATTTTGTTATAATTAATTAATTTATTTGACTTCTTAATCTATCTAAAAAAATCAAATAGTTTTAATATTAAGCACCAGATGGAGTAGAGGGTAAAAATCAAATGATGAATATATTTAAAGACTTCAGTTACCGCACCTGAGCATTATATAACTTCTTGACTACTGAATCTCCATAGATTAATAGGCTTCCGGTGTTGTGCTCAGCACTTCACAGAACTGATCAAATTGAGGGATGATATACATAGTACAGCAAAATCTGATGACGCATTGAACTGAACTTGATATTTTCAGGCGGGGTGACCTCCATGGACGATTTCCTCGAGAAATTCTTCCCAAAGGTGTACAGAAGAAAGCAAATGCATCTGAAAGAGACGGATTACTGTAAATATGACAATCAGTTGCTGACTCTCTTCACATCATCTCTATACTTCTCTGCACTTGTCATGACATTTGCAGCTTCACATTTAACCCGAAAGAAAGGGAGAAAAGCCAGTATTATAGTTGGATCTCTCAGCTTCCTTGCAGGAGCAATCCTCAATGCTGCCGCCGAGAACATCGCTATGCTAATCATAGGTCGTGTCCTTCTCGGTGGAGGCATTGGATTTGGCAACCAAGTAGGTCACAAGTGAAATATTATATAATAAGATTAAATATTCAATAATGAGAAGCATAAACATATCAAGCACAATTTGGTGTGATTTGCCACTAACATGCTTGTATGTGTCTCTATAATTGACAAATGTCCTATTTATCTTTTGGTTAATGAGAATGCCAAAGAATTTTCTTATCCATTTTACTTACAGTCATTTGGGCGTGCAGGCCGTTCCCCTGTATCTATCAGAAATGGCTCCAGCAAACATACGAGGAGCAGTGAACCAACTGTTTCAATTCACAACATGCATGGGAATATTGGTTGCGAACCTAGTGAATTATTTCACTGACAAAATCCATCCCAATGGATGGAGAATATCCCTCGGTTTGGCTGGGGTTCCGGCAATCCTAATGCTTGTTGGAGGCCTTTTATGTCCAGAGACACCAAATAGTCTAGTCGAACAAGGTAAAATAGAAGAAGCAAGAATAGTATTAGAGAGAATTAGAGGTACCAAGAATGTTGAAGCCGAGTTTCTCGATCTCATTGATGCGAGTAAGGAAGCGCAAGCAATCACACATCCATTCAGGAACCTCCTCAGGAGAAAGTACATACCCCAGTTAGTAATAGGCGCCTTGGGGATTCCAGCATTCCAGCAGCTAACCGGCAATAACTCCATTCTCTTCTATGCTCCCGTCATCTTCCAGAGTTTAGGCTTTGGTTCTAACGCATCCCTGTATTCATCTCTTATTACCAGTGGCGCGCTGGTCGTTGCTACTCTGATATCAATGGCTTTAGTCGATAAGTTTGGCAGAAGAGCTTTCTTTTTGGAAGCTGGCCTTGAAATGATATGCTGCATGGTGATTCCTCTTGCAATGACATTACTTCAAAGTGTACTTAAACATTACGAATTTCAGCATTTTATTGTTCTTGGTGCTTATAGTACTTTTGATCTGCAGGTCGCTGTGGCTGCAATTCTGGCTCGTGAGTTTGGACATGGGAAGGAACTGTCAAAGGGCATCAGTGTCTTTCTTGTGATTTTGATTTTCGTATTTGTCTTGGCATATGGAAGATCTTGGGGTCCCCTGGGGTGGTTGGTTCCAAGTGAACTCTTCCCGTTGGAGATAAGATCGGCTGCGCAAAGTATTGTGGTTTGTGTGAACATGATTTTCACAGCTCTTGTAGCACAACTCTTCCTCATGTCCCTATGCCACCTCAGATATGGGATCTTCTTGCTGTTCGCAGGCTTGATCGTCGTCATGAGTTGCTTTGTCTTCTTCCTTCTACCAGAAACAAAGAAAGTTCCAATAGAGGAGATTTATCTTCTATTTGAAAATCATTGGTTTTGGAAGAACATAGTCAAACAAAGAGAACAACAGAAATAAACTGGAAATGCTGCTGATAGATAAGAGAAAGAGCTTATTGACAAGACAGATTCAAGTTTAGATTATTGTTTTAAGATGTTTCATGTCTGTATAAAAAAAACTAAACCAATTAATTTCCAATTATAAGCATAATATTTGTTTCAATGCTTTGTTTGTTTTATCTCCATTGAATTTCTCTTTTATTGGTGACAATTCCTACCACAAACACCAAAATTCAGAGCCATGAGGAATCCAACAACTGGATCTTGATACACTCTACAGATTAACAGAGTAGGATATAACAATAAATGACAGTGTCAACAGTTTTTTTTTATACACCAACTGGTATTATGTAAAATTTTTGCAAATTCATCTGCATAAAAGAAGAAGAAGAAGCTAGGTTTCTAGATCATTAAGGAAAGCAAGAGGTAGCTTATGACTAAAAGAAGGATGAACGGTCTGCTAACTAATGTCTTCTCCTAGCTATCTGTTCCAAAGCACTAAGGCCCCATTCGGTTAGTAGAATTTAGGAAAAGGATTTCTTTTCCATAGCACAACAATTGAGATGCGAAATATTTATTATATTTGTATAATTATTACTTAATAATAACTATTCCTTTTTATTATTATTAATTTTTATCCAATAACATATATGATATTTTATATTTTAAAAAGTTGTCTTTTTTTTCATTCCATTGCCTTTCCTATTTCATCAGATTCCACAAATTAAATAAATGCTTGGAAACAAACAAACATGACTTATCCGTTACTGAAAAAGGTGGATAAAATATGAGATACTTCCTATGATAAATATATCATCCACCCATTCTATAAATAGGGGTGACCACCGTGACTAGAAATATGCTATGAAATATATTAAGTGACGCTTCTTCTCCCTCACGCACTATGAAATAAGTGACTTATTTTTGTCTCTTTAGTGAGGCGCATATACCTAAATAGAATTAGTTCTAGTAGTCCATTTGTGGTATGAGGACACCCAGTAGACCACCCCAAACCCAAACCCAAACCCAAACCCGGTATGTCTCTCTCCCTCCATTTATTTTCTAACAAGTACCAATTACATGGCAAGGGGACTCTAATACCTCTTGTAATGCCACAATTTTCTAAATATTTTTTTCCTTCTTTTTTTTCTATGGATCATTAGATTCTATATAAAATGGGTGATATTTTGATATCTTATAGATAACAAAGAGTACAATTTTTTAATATTTTTGCAAAGAAAATAAATCAAAATTACACAATTCTATAGTATTTTTCTTTGAAAAATTGTAAATTTTTTTTTCAAATCTGTCTCATTTTTTATCGATAAAATATCTAAATGTCACTTATTTCATTTTAAATAGAATATAATAATCCATAGAAAAAAGAAAAAGAAAACATTTAGGAGGTTGCGAATTATTTTTTTGTTACAAATTTTTTTAAAAAGAATTGAGAAAATTGAACGTGCATTAGAGGCCCTTGCTGCAAATTGACACCTACAGAAGCTACACTTCCCTTTCTAGAAGAGATAAATCTATGACCATCAAATTCTGCATTCAACTGTAAATCAAGAAACATATGAACCCCATTCCAACTGCCAAAAGCACAATGCACAAAAGAATCAATGACATGCAGCCTAAGCCAGATAATAATTGATTATTGACCCTTTTTTTTTTTTTGAATGAAGCAAAAAATCGTTTCTTAGAAGAAAGAAAGAATCTATCCTATAATTTCAAGCCAGTAAAAGAATATATAAAGATGCTGACATTTTACCTTCGAGTTGAATTCCATACATCCTTTCAACCAAGTCGCCCATGTCCTTGAGTCTACGGAGCTCGCAGAGACCACGGCACTGTGGCACGGTGGTTGGTCCGAACGGAAGAAACGGTGAGATTCGGACTTGGGTCGATGCGTCTCTCAAAGTTGAGCACGTCCTATTTCAGAAGTAAAATATAATATATCTGTATATAGTTAAAAATACGTTATAATTACATACGGTTGAATAAGAGTACATCCATTCAACAAAATGAATCTTTAAATAAAATTTAGGCACACTTAAAAAATAAATATTTCAATGTGAGATTTTTTTATTAATTTTCTCTTAAAAATTAAAATAAAGGAATAAAAATACTCTTTTCTTTTAGATTATTACATAACTTAGATGTTATATTACGAATAATACAACATATGAAATAATAGAGGAAGATAATATGAAGATGGAGATTATAACTATGAAGAGATATAATATTTGTTATCATTAAAATTTATATTAATTATTATGTCTTACATTGCTTCCCCAATAGGCAATGATAAGTCACTCCTTGTTTCCTGATACTTATAAGTCAATTTCTTGAATATTACTAGTCAAGGCCTTCAGCTAAATTATACTTTAACAGCTGCTCTCATGTGCTATATACTCTTCTAATCTAATTTATAAGTTACTTCTAATATATATAATTTATAAAAATTAAAAAGAAAATCTTAAAAACTATTAACTATACAATAAAATTTAACTATTTTTTAACTTTACTCCTATTTAATACATATTATATCCCATAGAAATTAAATTAATATAATAATAAATAAAAAGTAAAATAGTATATTTATATAAAAAGTTTATCTCTTTAGCCTATAGATATGATTTAAATAAACTTTATTTTTCTGCTGTAGGACAAGAGAAGTAATATTTCAAAACATTTTCTCTATACATGTCTTCAAGATATGAAAATATTTATCACTTGTTATATGTTTTATGGGAGCAGCACCAAAAGATTTACGAAGTTTATGCAATTTATAACCTATTAAAGTAGTTTTAGTCATTCTCCCCTAAATAATTAGTATGTATTTCTACTTCCTAAAACAAATAATACTCACTCACTTTAATTTTTTTTGGTAAAAATTCTCACTTCCTTTTTACTAAAATTTAAAAGTACGTATAAGTCCGGAGCAGTCTTTGCTAGCCATTAATTAGAAAAAAAAAAGAAGCGTAAGTATTGCTTTTCTGAGGATGATCATGGATACTTAGAGGAGCCTAATAGGAAAGGAGATGTTGGAGGCTCGTTGGTTGAGCCCTCATGATCTTGTACTGGGTTGTTCTTGTGGAGTTTCTGCCAAAAAATTCAGCAAATGCTTCTGATAATAATAGGGATCCCTAAATTCATGAACAGCTACATACTTAGAGCTCAATCTTAGAGTGCTGCTATTCTTTGTCTTCTGTTGTGCTTTTCTTTTCTATTTGTTATGTTGTTGTTGTTGTTAAAGTACCTCGGCGATGCCATTCTAGCTCTCAATGTCTAGGTTGGTGTAACAACTTTCAACCTTCAGTGTCTTTGAGAAGGTTTTTGGTTGGTTCTTGGATCGTGTTGTTGCAAAAGCGGCGGTACCATCTTTCCAGTTTTGGAATTATATATACTCTTGTAGCTAGCTTGTCATCTTTCGGGATTTTCAGGGCCTACATGGTCGTTCAAGGTAGTTTGTAAGTGGCCTGATGCTTACTTTGCATGTAGCCGCCTCATCCTTTACTCGTGTTCACCTCTTATCTTACAATGTCGTAGTCCAAGTTATACTTGTTCGAAGCTCTTCTTTGTTTCTTTTTGTTTTTCGTTGGGCTCCTCTATTTTCATACAAGTTTATCATGTAAAGGGGCTAACTAATCTATCAACTGTTTTAGATAGTTTTTTACAATAAAATTTATAAAAAAAATATTTTTAAAGTTTCTTGACAAGTTGTTTTAAAGGAGAATTTATAAAAAAAAATAGTTATAAAAAATGAGTATTTGAATGATTATTGTTAGAATGATTTTTGTGATTGATAAATTATGAACAGATGATTTAAAAAAAAATTCCATTTCTTTTTTTGTTCTCCCCTTCTTTTTCCCTTTGTCTGGTGATGCTCCCACGGACGCTTTCTTTTTTCTCCCCTTTCTTTCTCCTGTTGTTTGGTGCACTCCCACAGTTGCTTCTCCCCTCCCCTCCTATTGTCCGTTAACACTACTCCCATCGCTACAATGAATCTAGCGACGACAGAAAAGAAGACAAGAAGACCTTCGACAAAATGAGACTGTTGAAGCTATTAACATGAAGAAGAAGAAGAAGAAGTTTAGAACATACGCCTTCATTGAAGACCCATTCTATTTCAACAATTCCAAGCTTTTTATTAGAAGAGATAGGAGAAAGAAGATAATATTAAAAAAAATTAGGATAAAATAATTTTTTGATACCCATAAATTATTTTTTTCCTTTTCAAAATTTATTTTTAAAAATTTATATAAAATTATAATTTAATTTAAAAATATTTATAGATCAATATAACTATTTATTTTTAAATTTTTTTAACTAAACTAAAATTTAAACCAAAATACTTTATAAACCTATAGTTAAAGAATCTAATCACACGCATGTATTGTTTTACTTTAATTTTAATAAATTTTCTTTTTATGTAAAAAGTATGTATTAATAATTTTATATAAATTAAAAAATTAATTAATGTTTTTCAATTTTTAGAGTTACTCGAATGAATAAATTATTTGGAATTACTAGTTAGACAAAGAAAAAAGTAGAATTGAAAAAAGTCTAAACAATTTGCACAGAGTCGTGTAACGGTGGAAGGAGGTGCTCTTGTGAACAATAATGACTTGCATGTTTCGTTTTTTTTATTTTTTTTCGGGTTGCTTCACTTTACAGACGCAGTGGACCTTGTTCGACTCGCTTGAGTAAACCCCGGAAGTGACGAAAGAAGCAGCGTAGTGGCTCCGTTGTTTGCTGGTTGGGCACATGGAAGCGCCTTTTAGGTATTATTCCGTCGTAATTCCTTTTGAAATTTGTACTCCATTGACGCGATCTTCGAAAGCAGTAGTGTTCCATAGCAAGTAGCGAAGACTTCTTCTAATTTTGCTGGTGGTCGTTTTTCTTTCTTTTTTGGGTTTAATGCTCTTGGAAGTTGAATTAGGGAACTGGTTTCTATTTGTCCATGCTGCATCTGGTAAACTCTTTTTATTTGGTCTGTGTCTTACCTTTTCAGGACTTGGGATAAAAATTTAAAGCCACTATGATGATGTATTTATAGTTTGGAGGCATCCGAGTGTGCTCAAAGTGACTGGGCACTTTTCTTTTCTTTCTTTTTGTTTTGTTTTTTTTACATGAAATGGGTACTTCTGCTATAGCTCGGAGGTGGTTTCATGGGAAGATTAGATTGTTCTTTATTTTAATTGCTGTATTAGTTGTTTCACAATGTTTTGCATTTCCCGTCTGGACAACATTTTCTCTATTCCATTCTCATAGACCTTCAACAGGACCCCCTGTTGAATTTCCCATCGTTACAACCAAAAAAGATGATATGTCTGAATTAACTACAATCAGTCCCAAACCTAAAGTTATTTATGCCTCTAGTTCAAATGCTTTTGAGGAAGAAGAAGATAAAAACTATGAATTGATCTGATGGGGACATGAACTCAAGAAAGGGGTTCATTTTCGAGAAACCTGAAATGCTTGATAAGAGTTCTAAAGTGGAAGATATTGAGCATGCAAATTCCAATTTCACTCGAAAAGGACCAAAGCATGAACATGGTCTCATAGAGCAGACTAGACCAATTGATAACATTAGTGATGTGTTCTATGCTTCTGAAACACACAGCAAAGTAGTATTAGGTAATATTCAAGGCGAGATAGATAACATGCAAGTTATATCAAAAGGAGTTCCTTCAGAGGGTATCAAATCTATGAATGCAGGTTTGAGCTCATCTGATCTGTTATTTACTTCCAACATATCTTCAAATGGAAGTGGAATGCAAAGTATGCTGAAAATGGAACGTAAGAATGAAAAGACTGAGTTATCAAAATCTTCTAGGAATAAGTTGGTTCTGCCAACATTAACAGCACAGATGGACTCTTTATTGCTTCAGACGTACAATTCTTCTTCATATATGGTATGAATTTGAGCTTTAATTCTTCCAATTTAGGCAATTTCTGTTGTTCACAGGATCCTGATGTTCACTTTTCATTTGCTTTCAGAGGCCAAGATGATAATCTCAACGTGACATCGAACTATTATCTGTGAAAGTAGATATTGAGAATGCCCCTGTCATATCAAGTGCTTCAGGACTCTTTGCACCTATGTTTCGAAATGTTTCCAAGTTTATAAGGTAGCCTGGCAATTGGTCAATATCTAAGATGTACAACACTGCAAAGTAAATTATTCTCTTTCCTTTCTTTTTTCTTTTTGTAATGCCAACTTGCATTCATTTGGTGCTGGTGTTACTAATGGACTAATGGTTATTTTTTGAGAAACTTTGGAATTGCTGACATATATCAGCAATACTGTGATTTCAATCCCACGAATTTAAATACACAAATTGTCAACAGCATTACTTCTGTACCAATTTGCCACGTCTGTCTATTTATTTTCCAAGAGAAACATTCTTTCTTATAACTTGTTCTTGTGAAGGGCTTCTTTCAGTTGGGAGCCAGTAACATTACACTGGTCTGAACCTTTTATTTTGTTTTGGGTATGTGTTCTTCAGGAGTTATGAATTGATTGAGCGCAAGCTTAAAGTTTATATATATACAGAAGGAGAAAAACCTATATTTCTTCAACCAAAGATGAGAGGACTTTATGCTTCAGAAGGGTGGTTCATGAAATTGATGGAGGCAAATAAAAATTTCGTTGTGAGAGATCCTCGAAAAGTTCATTTGTTTTACCTACCATTTAGTACACAAATGCTAAGGATTAATCTTTCTGGACAAAACTTCCAAATTAAGAAGATCAAGCAATACGTGCAAAGATATGTGGAATTAATTGCCAAAAAATATCGCTTCTGGAACAGAACTGAGGGAGCAGACCATTTTTTTGTTGGTTGTCATGATTGGGTATGCTCTCCAATCGCTAAGCACTATTCTTATTCTTATATATATTTACTACTGGATAATATTATTTAAAGTCCTCTTTTACTTGTTTTCTTAATAAAACAAATAAAATTGACCATTATTTAGAAATTATTCATAAATCTAGAGCATGAATCTAAAGTTCATCCTACAATAGTGATTTCATTGTTCTCGCATGTGCGTGTGTGTGTATTAAAAAATTCGAATGTTTCTATTAATTTGTCGAGCAAGTATTAGTAGTTAGGGTAAGAAAATTTAATAACACATGCAGATAAGTATACAATCCTTCTGATATAAGGACGCACCTTCCAGAATTATGTGGCAAAGTTGAACTATTAGTTTATGGCACATCACATGATTCACATGAATAATCCACACATTGTACACGAGAACTCGATGGGATTGTAGGTAAATTTTTGTCAGGAAAAATTTAGCATTAGTACTCTTGTTTATGGTGTGAATTACTTGAATTCAGTCGTTCATGTGTTTGAACCTGGATCTACTGCAGATTAAATTTTTCTGCATTGATTTAATGAGATGTATGAAAATGCAGGCCTTCCGGATCATGAGGCGGGTGATGCAAAATTGCATTAGGTCTCTTTGCCATGCTAATCTTGCTCAAGGATTCA
The DNA here is from genome assembly GCA_037074615.1 of Leucaena leucocephala. Lineage (NCBI taxonomy): Eukaryota > Viridiplantae > Streptophyta > Magnoliopsida > Fabales > Fabaceae > Leucaena > Leucaena leucocephala. The sequence continues at coordinate 13,334,623 of CM073561.1, forward strand.
AGACAAGCAAGGACACGTCTATACCGGTTACATACATACATTCTATGATGGATCCAATAAGAGGTATTGGAGAAAAAAACTCCTTTGGAAATGCCAATTCTTGCTTTTTTTGCAGGAGGCATGCATGGTTACCTCCGAGAAATCCTACAGCACTGGCAGGATAAAGTACCCGACATGAAAATTTTCGGTCCGATGCCACGCGATTTGGAAGGTAAAAGAACTTACAGGGAACATATGAAGAGTAGCAAGTATTGCATATGTGCTAGTGGTTATGAGGTTCATACCCCAAGAATTGTGGAAGCCATTATGTTTGAGTCTGCCAGTTATCGTATCAGATAATTATGTGCCTCCTTTCTTTGAGGCACTGAAGTGGGAAGAATTTGCTCTGTTTGTACAAGAAAAAGATATCCCTCATCTAAGAAACATACTTCTATCAGTAACAGAAGAGAAGTACCAGGCCTTGCAGTTAGGAGTAAAGCAGGTTCAGAAGCATTTTCAATGGCACAGAACTCCTGTTAAGTATGACTTATTTCATAAGATTCTTCACTCAGTGTGGTACAATAGAGTTTTTCATATTTGACCCAGGTGATAATATCTCTCTGATTTGGTGGAGAAAGTTGGCATATGATGTTCTGAACAAACTACCAGGAGAAGCTTGGCATTGAGATTACATTCACTAAAATGGTCATCTGGGTTCAGACCGTGGCATGTAAAATCTAGGGTTAATACATATTCAATGTTTAGTTTTTATAATTTACCTTCATTTTAGTTTTAGTTCATGTAGTTTCAAACTATAAATTTTGGTCCCTCAAAGGACAAAATGGTTCATATTCTTATTAAAATGTAGGGACTAATGTTTTAAACGGAAAGAAATTTAAAGGACTAAAACTTATAGTTTAAAACTATAGGGACTAAAATAAAAATGAAAGTAAACTATAAGGATTAAACATTATATTAATCATATAAGTGCTTTGATTGTGGTTTTATTGATCTGGTAAGTGGCTTTTAAAGAAACAATTCTTATTCCTATCTCATGTATATGTAACAGTTCTTACAAGCTACTTACAAACACTTCTTGCTGTGTGTTATTGAATTACTTTGTTGCATGCAATATGACCAGAAGAAACTGTTGAGTCAAAACCCCAATGCGATTTTAAGCATGATTTAATTGTGTGCGCGTTTGGAAACTCCCAAGAATCAATTAAAAAAAGTACTTTTCATACAATTCTAGAAAAAATCTTCTCACACTCTTATCTTATCCAGTACAAAATCAATTAAAATAAATTAATTATATGTCAAACAAAGCTAATTTTTCTAAAATGAAAAAGTAATTGTGGAAAATAAAAAGACAAAAATCATATTTGGTGCTTTAACTTTACACAGTTTTGCTCATAGGGATTGTATCAAGCAGGGGCTAGTTTTTCATAATATAATGAACTAAAGTTTGAATCTCCATTAGGAGAAAATCTCACATTTATGACCAACAATATCTCAAATAGAATTATCTCAAATAAAAGGATATTTATACTTAAAAAACTTTACACAGTTTTATTTTAGTCTTTTCATTCTATAGTGTTTTTCTAGTAACTTTGTTAGTTTCATTAATAAAAAAATGTTAACATTAGAATTTTAAATATTAAAAAAATTCACAAAAATTAACATATTGAGTCTAGTTTGTATCAGCATCAATAATCAACATCTATATGTCAGTTTATATATATATATATATGTGTGTGTGTGTGTGTGTGTGTGTCTGTGTGTGTTATATACAAAAATTCAAAGGTAGAGTTCCTTTAATCCCAAAAAAGAAAAGTTGTCTTACGAAGGCATGTACACCATATAAATACAGCAATTGTGATGCCTACATGGAAAATCAAGTGTGGAATACCTTTAATACATAAAACAGCATGCAACCATCAAGTTCAAACCCTCCTAAGGTATTACCCAAAAAAGAGCCCCTTCAATTCTCCTAGTTAAGTAAAATAGGTATACTAGCTAGTTGATAAGGCTGCGAACCCAACTAGCCTTGTGTTCATCTGGGATGAATGGGAATCTAACCATTAGGTTTCGAGATTCAACGATTCTAACATGAGCTCTGCTGATCTCATCAAATATTATAGTACATTGAATGTCTTAGAAATCCCTTTTACAGATACTAGCACAAAATAATCTTTTAGTGAAGCTCGACCAAAATAAGTTATAATATCTTGAATGTCCTAAATTTACTTATACACACTTTTTTTATAGCTAATTTAATTCTTATTGAGTCAGCATATAATTCAGATAGCTTATGCATAGTATCCACACTTATGAAATTAGCAAAATAATATCACAAGGGACCTGTCACACAACAATGATACTACTAGCAAAGTAAAAGGACATTTATGAAAGGATGATATCTTTCTGGAACTCACACAACAATGAAATAGGGATTGATTCACTTACTTTCCATTTGTAATTCTTTAGCACATGTGGTATGAATCACATGTTACAGTGTTCTTCTTATCCTATAAGAGTATACCTCATTTTGATTCTATCAATCACACCATATAGATTTAAGTACAAACACTCATAGTATCTAAACCCAAACTCTTCAATTCTATTCACACAATATGACATCAATTGTGAAGAATTTGTTATATAGCAACATGTTTCATGGATTTGGGTATTTATAGTTTAATCCATATCCATACTTACGAATCTCATCTCGACTTATTGCACTTTTTAAGCCAAAGCATCATTTATTGTGTTTCTTCTCTATCATATAAGCATTCTTGTTGTTTTATTGGTGAACACATGTCTCATCTTTGAATGATTTTCTAGCATCAAAGGTTGCTCGTGTGAGAGAGCTAACCTTTTCAACATGTACGGCATACTAGACATTGTATAATTTTAACAAGACATATAAGTAATAATAAATGACATGATATCATTAATGAAAATAAAATATTACATATAATCTGTAACTTTATATTTTACGCATGTCAATGACTTTTACATGTTTCTCACATGTTTCTTTGTCTATTGGCTTAGTTAGGGGGTCTGCAACCATATATTTGGTTGAAATATATATTGTACAATTACAATTTTCTGCTATATAATCCATTACAAAGTTATACTTGATTTTAATGTTTTTAGTCTTGCTGTATACTTAGGGTCTTTGGTTTAAGCTATGGTTGTAGTGTTGTTACAGTATATCAATACTATATTTGTACTCTTGTGACTAAATCTTAGGTGTTCAATAAATCTTTTTAGCCAAACAGCCTCTTGCGCTGTTGCAATGCATGCCACAAACTCAACTTCTATAGTGTGTAAGGCAATGCACGTCTGCTTCTTGCTACTCAAACAGATAGAGCTATTATTAAGTAATAAGGTGTATCCTGAAGTCGATATTCGTTCTTCTTTATCACTGCCTACATCAATATTAGAATATCTGACTAGGCGCAGATCGTTTCCTAGATAACACAACTCAAAGTTAGTTGTGCCCTTTTAAGTATTTTAAGATCCTCTTCATTGCTTTCCAATATTTCTCACTGGGGTTGGACTGTAATCTCCTAACCAGCCCCACGTCATAACAAATATTTAGTCTTGTATACATCATCGCATACATCATGCTACCAACGACACTAGCATATAAAACTATTTATATTTGCTTTTTGTCTAATTTAGTTTTGGGATACATGTTAGAACTCAAGGTCACTCCAGTGGCTACATGAATATCTATGGGATTACAGGCACTCATATTGAATTACTCAAGTATTTTCTTAATATAATTCTCTTGTTAAAGAGTGAGGATTTTCTTGGAGTAAATCCTTTGAATGTTGACTCCAAGTATATATTTTGCTTCACCCATGTCCTTCATCTCGAAATTAGATGAAAGTCATTCTTTAATAGCTATTACTGAGTCAATACTATTTTCAACTAAGAATATGTCATCTACGTATAAGGATAATATTATAAAGTTACCCTCAAACAGCTTAACGTTGACACAATGGTCTTCCTTTATCATCTGGAAGTTATATGAGGTTATTGCCTTGTGAAACCTTAAGTACCATTGTCTGGATGACCGTTTTAATCCATAAATTGATCTTTTGAGTTTACATTTCTTGTGTTCAAACCCTTTTTCAATAAAACCTATTGATTGTTTCATATAGATTTCTTTATCCACATCACTATTAAGAAATGTGATTTTTATATCTATATGATGTAACTCCAGGTTTAAACTGTTTACTATTACCAAAATAAGTCTGATCGAATTGAAGCGCACAATAGGTAAAGAGTATCCTTATAGTCTATACCTTTCTATTGTCTATATCCCTTTGTAACCAATCAGGCTTTAAATTTTGTTAATTGATCCATCTATATTTCTCTTAATTTTGAGAATCCACTTGTTCCCAATGGCTTTATGTCCTTTTAGCAGATAAACCAGTTCTTAAACTTAGTTGTTCATCATTGAGTCCATTTCCTCTTTCATTATTTTTTTCAATTCCTCCTTGACAGGACCTACCAAGGCTTCATGAAAAGAGCAGGGTTCATTATCCCCTTTTAGAGTAACTATGAGTGTTGCACCTTCTATTTGGAAGCACTTCTTTGTAACACTTTCCCTGTTACTCTTTCTGATAGGAGTAACTTGTTTATCTTTTTTCATTTATCTCAGTCTTTGTGTTGACCGTTCTTGGCTCCCACTTAGATTGACATACCTAGAGGATTCTGCTTAATCAATTTGTTCACCACTGTCCTGTTCTTGAGTCTCATAAAAAAATATAGTGCGGTCAATATCTCCCTGACTGAAAATTTATGTTTCAGTGAATACAGAATCTTTTGATTCTATTTTAGTCATTGTCCCATCTTTAATTTCACTTATGAATATGTATCATTTTGAGGGTTAAGAGTACCTTATAAAAATATATTTCTTCCCATCTAGGACCTAGTTTTCCATATCTATGAGAATTGTCACGGATATATGCCATCGAGCCTTAAGGTCTAAAGATACTTAGATCTGGTTGACTTTTAGTCTATACCTCGTAGGGCATGGAAGTGACTGATTTTGAGGGTACACGGTTAAGTATGAAGGTTATTGTCAACAAAATATCACCCTAATATAAAATTAGAAGGTTTGCCTATGCCATAACCATGTCTAGAAGAGTTCTATTTCTTTTTTTGGCAACCCCATTCTATTGAAGTATACCAGGGATATTTAGTTGCCTAATAATCCCTTTTTCCTCACAGAGCTGTTTGAATTGATCTTAAAGATATTCACGACCTAGATTAGTGCGTAATGCCTTTATTTTATTATCCATTTGATTTTATACTTCATTTATATATCGTCTAAAGCACTCTAGTACTTCAGACTTATGTGAGATCAAATAGACATGACCATATGGTGAAAAATCATTAATAAAAGTAATGAAATACCAAGTTCCATGTCTCACCCTCACACTCATTGGACCGTAAATATCAGAATGAATTAATTCCCTAATGCAAAAAAGGCTTTCTAAATCGGTTGAAAATATTCTACACCGGATAACCAACCAGTGTAGAAACAAATTGTTTAGATAGTTTACATAATTTAAACTGGGCGATTCACCGGTTTAGAAGGAGTAGAATTTAAACCTGTCCCTTTTAAAATCAATAGAATTTACTAATATCTACACGGGTTATAAAGACATCCAGTGTAGATGAATGCATTTTCTACACCGATTATTTGAATGTTAGTTGTAAATTAATGAATTTTTACACCAGTTATGTTTATACTCGGTGTAAATTAATTTATTTTCTACACCTCACCATAAAGACAACCAGTGTAGATGTTATAATATTTACTTATTATTTCTACACCTACTGGTATTCTTTATTTGGTTTAAATATATTTTTAAAAAACTACCCTTTAATATTTCATTAACCCCATCCCCTGAAGTTTCATGAATAAATTGCCCAAATATACTACTCAAAGAGACAACAACAAAGACATAGTTCAAGATGGTAGAGATAGATCTTCAATTGCTTGTTATATAATTTATTTAATAAAATTCAATACAAAAATGCAATAATTTGAATAGAAAAAAAATGTATTCAGTTAATGATAAATACTATTGATAATGAATGAATTGAACAAAAAACTTAGCCCAAAGATTGCGCAGGTCCTCAATATCTTGTTCAAGAAATGGGTCAGGTTAATCAAACATTTGAAATATCAATTTAAAATAAAAGAAATTAAAGCATTACTAATATATATTAAATTGACAAGAAATATGAAATCATTAAAAACATAATTTACCTCCTCAGTTATGTCAGTCCTATTTTACAAGATAATATTGATCATGTGTCTAATCATGTAGAAGTTACACAAGTTTCTTTCTTTGGGTTACCTTAGACTCTATAATATTAATATGAAAAAAATTATTTGTCATCAACAAAAAACTGTGGAGCATAAGACTTAACACTTTTTTACCTTCAATGTGATCCATTCAGAGTCCCTCACTGAGTTAGCGTACTTAAGACCCCTTGCAATTGTAAATGTCCTCATAGCCCTATAACCAAAGTTATGAAGTTAGTAACCCATTTATTATAAAGATCATATTTATTACAAAGACCAATGTTCTATATAGAAGAAACCTCACGTGTTTATAATCTTCTTGGCATCAACCGATAGCTTATAATAGAGGGAGCATAAGAAGAAAACTTTATAAGTGTGCTTACATAATATGAGCAATTGCCAATGATTGCTATAGAAATTAATTAAAAAAAATGAGTATTATCGTTAAGCAAATACAAAACTAATATGAAATAAAATAAAATATTATTATTCTTACTGCTGCATATATGATATGAAGAAACAATCAATATCTATGTCAACAAGCCTCCTTGAAATATATTGAAGTCTCAAAGATTGGGAGGTCCCATTTGCATAAATCTGAATTGGGCATAGGAATCCAAACTGAACTTGTTTGCCTTTGAAAACTAAGCTTGCATGTACCTATAGTTAATACAAACATGATGCTAGTTAATGCAAACACTCAGCTTACATAAATTTTGTTATTACATATATTTATATTTAAATTAAACTTACATAAAAAATATTTGGATGCACCTGGAGGTTAGTTCATCCCCATGACTGATAAGAGATTTCACATCTGTATGGTCAATAAAGGCTTGTGCCCCCACATCGCCCACAACTGAATCCATAGGCAACACATCCACATGAAATATTTTGTCATATGTCAATAGGATTACATGTTGCATGTCACTTAAAGTGGGAGGTGTGGGAAGTTCGCTCAGAGATGACGCGACGTGATCCAAAATAAGATGATTTAGCCATAATATGAAAGTCCCCTTTGCATGACTCACTATCTTCACCTCATCAGTAAGAATTGGGATAAGAGCATCTTCAATTATCACATCGTCAACTGATACCCTTAACTGATCGTCCTAAATTTGGATGTGGTGGACAGTTGCCCCTAAACTATAAATGGAATCATGTGCCACTAACCTTTTGAGAGGATCCTCCACATATAGATCACAAGGTTCAACATCCTCCAACATTGGCTTGGCCATGCAACAACTCCCTTTAGTGCTAAGATGGGTTACATTTGAGAGCATTTGGGGGCACTTGGCTCCTGTTGCCTTGATGTCATAATATCCTAATTTTTATGTTAGAATTTAAGTATCATTAGAAGGAACTAATTCCTAGTAGATAAATTTTTATTTAATTACCAAATTAAGAGAGTTTATAAAAATAAATAATAATAAAATAAATGTAGAAAGAGAGAATAAACAAAAATAATAAAATTAAAAAAAAGCAAGCAAGCATAAATGATTTTTGTCTACTAATATATATAATAATAATATAAAGTGTGGGGCCCATATTTTTCTTATAATATCCAAACACACACACACCAACAGAGCCTACACGTCCTTTCTTTTTCTTCTTATTCGTTCGTTCTCTGCGTATTCCATCTCCAATACCTCCATTGATCAACCCCAGATCCCTTTGAGCTCTGGTTTGTTATCATAAAATCTTTCAACTATCATAGTTATTTCTTAATCATTTTTCTATATCAAGATAGCTCCTTAGAAATATAATTTCTGTTAGAAGCAAAGTGAACTTGAGGATTAGGGTTAGAAAGAAGTGTGAATTTTTAATAAATGAGAACCATAGAATTGTAGAGATAAGTAAATACTTGCATTTAATCAGTTTATAATATTTCTTTTTGTATTATTTAAGAGGTTTAGAGTTAGGGTTTAAATGTTAGAGAGTAGAGATGTTTTAATATGAAAATTTTATTGGTTTAATTTGAGTTTAATGATTGAGGTATATTTATTAGAAGTATAATTGATATTTAATCGGTTTAAATTGTTGCTATAGCTTGTAAATTAAAAATGGGTATTTTTGATCAAATTGAATAATTATGGGTTAATTGATAATGTAAATGAGTTATTGAAACTTAGATATGATGTGATTTAATATTGAAATGAAGATTTGGATGTTGTGAGTGAGATTTGAAAATTAGAGGTAAAATTGGAAATTGTAAACATATATAATTAAATTGATTTTTTTGTTTAGCAATTTGATTGATGATGAAACTTTAGGTTTAGTATATTAAGTGTTAATCATAAGTTAAGGAATTTAAGAATTTTGTATAATTGGAGAATTTAGTGGTTGATTTAAGTAAATTAAAGTTAGAGGTTGATTAGAAATTATGAATTATGATATTGGGTTTGTTAGATTTGAATTCAATGATTTATTTTAACTTATTGGAGTGTGTTTTAGGGATTAAAAAATTGATTTTTTAGGTTGATTATGAAATGTGAGCATTTGAAATTTTGGGTGAAGTTTTAAGGATTATAAATTTAGAATTTTTGGGTTGTTTGAGGAGTTTGATATTATATGAGAATTTATATTACTAGAATAAAGTTGAGACAATATAATATTATTATTGAAATGATAATTTAGAAAATAGATGTGTGATTCCAATAGATAAATTAAGTTATGGTATTGAATTAATAATTTTTAAATAAAATAAAGTTAGAAGAGAAATGTGAGTAATTATTTAAAAGTATATGTTGTGTCAAATTAACACTATATTGATCCACATTTATACAAACTATGTAGATTGACTAGTGAATTGTGACATATACCCATTGCTCCTCATTTGTGGTATTTTTATTAGTTTTGGAGAGAGGTAACTACTTTCTACTCATTGTGTTTACTAATATGATGTTTGTGAGTAATTTAATATATATAAATCAACTCATTATGATATGATTATATTGAGAAAAGTTGATTGCTGATTTTATTGAAAATTGTCTTGTGGGATTTGGAAATTTTAATGGAGATTAAGAACTTGTTATATCTTGAGACTAAAATTTAAATAAAGTTATTATTTTAAAAAAAATCCTATTGTGATATTTATTGAAGTTATTGATTATCGATCTATTAATATTTTGATTAGTACGATTATCTTGATAATAATGTATATGGTGATTGGGATTGGTGATGATGAAGTTATCTTTCTACCATGTGGTATAGCCACCATTGGAGCTCGATGGTTGGTTTTCAACCCACCAGTTTACCGAGGGACTTGCTTCATCAGTTTATCGAGAGGCTATGACACCCCCATCAATTTACCGAGGGAGAATGAACCCATGGTCTAGTCTTATGTTCTGTGAATTTTGGCCGATCCATAACACTTGACCTGTTAGCTTTTTGAGTGGTTATTCATATGGTAGTTGTCACTAGCCCATGGATTCGGTCGGCAGATATAAGGCGGTTCGGTTGATTTGATGGGAGAAACTGGGGTGGTATTTTTGTTTGATCATATTATGATAATGTATTATTTTCTATCTCGTGTATTTTATTAATTGTCCCTCTTGACACCTCATGTACATGTTAGTATTCATGATGATTAAAATTGTTGGTTATTAAGATGTTTGTCTCACCCTGTAGTTATTAATATTTTTCAGGAGTTAGTTCAGTTGCTGGTTCTCAGAAGAAGGTGCCAGAGGCATAATGGTGCTATTTGACCTGTATAGCACCATCCTTTATGTTTGTGATGAATAGATATAAATTGCCTCTGTAGGGCCTATTGTTTATACTTTTACAATTTATTATTTTGATGATTATACTGTACATTGTGTGCTGGTAGAAGGTCGGAGGCCTCTTAGGATTATGTATGTGAATTTGTGAATCCACAGTAACTATTCTGCCATATTAATAGTATTATTCAGTATTTTGTTTGTGTTATGGGCTTTGAGGTTGTTTACCCATGTTCAATGCTCGGAGGCCCTTTTAGAGGTTCAAAATTGATAATTATGATAAGGTTGGAAGACTGATTTGGTATTGCCAATCATAGTTAATTGTTGATTAAGAAAAATCTTTTATAACCATGGTAATGTTCATTTTGGAATATTTGTAAAGCTCTTTTCTACCATGGTAAACTCTTTTGAAATTAAGAAACTCATTTATAAACATGGTTAGTTTGTAACCAATTATGGTAAACTTGATTTCAAGTGATTAGTTATTATTATTAGAAGGAGAAATTTTACAGATGTTATCATGGACAACATTTCTTCCTTGAGCTTTGCTAAACTCCTCTTGCAATCGTGCCTTAATTGAAGCTTTTGCCTGTGCCCGAGCCTCTACTCTCATGGTCGATAACAACGATTCCAGCTCTGCCCTTGGCATCACATATGGGGAATATCATGGAGATACTCTAAAGTAATATCTTATACCGATGCCTCCTCTAACTCCTTTGACATGGCCTTCATGCTCTTACTTGTTGGTAGCAATAATCAAGATGTCATTCATACCATCTAATTTAAAGGAGCCATGGGCCTCTTATTGTTTAAGATTAGCCTATAACATATAAAGAGAAAACATAATAAATAATATAATTATTCTACTAAAACAAAATAATAGAAGTAATACTTATAATTTTTTCCGCAATCATGTGAGCATTACGCTTGTATATAATCCGCTCCTTGTTTGGTAAGCGTACAACCATTTATCTTCGCGATATATTGGAGATGGGGAGGAAGAGTAACACTAGGATCGGACTCAAGAGTTTATTCTATTCTCTCTCTTTCAACCTTCGTGTAACCCCCTCGAGATATTGTGTGGAGGAAATCATTCTTAAGAATGTGTTTAATCTCTTTTGCTCTTTTTCCTACAATACTTAAAGTAGTTAAAATCAATACATATGATAATATGATACATTTGCTCTTTCTGCCAACACATACAAAAGGAAGAAACATGGAAAATGCAATATTTTTTTCACGACATATACACGCAGGACACTTTAACCTGGATCAACTCACTATAGCTACTAGCGTAGTCTGAACCCTAACAAATTCTTCCCAAGTAGCTTCATTAATGAATTGATACTTGCTGCATGGAGAAGAATGAGCCTGCCATCTTTTTCCCGCCCATGCACATAATGATGAATTAATTGTGTCTTGAATGCCCTCCAGTGTTCAGCGCAATAATATAACGCCTTCTTCTTAAAGACTTCATTGTTGGGAACATCATAAGTGAGTTGCAATAATTGCTATTGAAAGCAGAGTTACCAACAAATAATTGTATTTTTTGGTTTTGCTCTATATACAATATACAATAGTTAGTTATGATACCTAGATAGAGTTTCAAATTTGATTTTTCACGCGATAATAATAGCATCCCAAGTCTGTATGGCAATGTTAGGCTTGTTGCGTGCTAGGAGGATGATATAACTTATGTACTTTGTCATATGTTCAGCATTTGGGTTCCAACGTGTGTCAAACTCAATCAGTAACAATTTCCCTTCCTTTGTGTCTTTCAAAATATCATTCAATCGCATCGTACTTCTGCCTCTCCTTTGTGTAAAGTCTCTTGGAGCATCGCTAGCCTCATTTTGATTAACACTACCCCCATATTCCTATATACACAATAATAAAATCAAACATAGTAAATAGACTTAACCCTTTTTCCTTCCGTCAGAATACATAAAACTTATTCCTTTAATATTTATCCATGCAAAGAAGTGCAATCATTTATCATAGGAAAACTACAAAATCTAGATTAAATGAACACATAAACAGTGAAATACGTACACGAGAAAATAAGTGTTTAGAACACGTACATGGAAAAACACAACGAGAGTGAGAACAGAGAAGAAGTAAGAAATAAGACTGAAAAAAACCTGATAAATGAGAAATAAGAGAAGCACCAAGAGGCAGGTTTTGAAACTATATTTTTAGTAGCCATTTTACACCGGATATATATGATAACCGGTGTAATAAATCATATTTCTAAAACTGGCTAACACAATAACCAGTTTAAAAAGTTGTCTACTTATTTTAAAAAAAATACCACACTAATGTTTTGAATTTTGGAAGAATTTTTATACCGGTAAACATATAAATCCGATATAGTAAATCATATTTCTAAACCTAACTAATACAATAACTAGTTTGAAAAGATATTTACTTGTTTTAAAAAATGTCACAACTAATATTTTAAATTTCAGAAGACTTTCTACACTGGATAACATATAAATATAGTGTAAAAAAGGTTTCAATTTATTTACAAAAATTGTACCTTAAGTTTTTTAGATCACTTTTTACACCGGATAACATGTACAATTGGTTTAAATATTGGAGTTATATTTTCCCACCAACCCTTTTATTACCCTATCCCTTGAAATTACAATATATATATGCAATCAGAACAAGAAACTTTGTTATTATTACATCAAAACCATATATGTAATAAGAATAAGAAAATTAATTGCATTAGTGCGCAAAAATATAAAACACTCACATACAAATCAATTAGAATCCCCTTCTTCTTCATTCAATTTTGGTAAATCTACTGAAAAAGAAGGGGCCTCACAAATCGAATCATCATCGTTAACAATCCTTTTTTCTTGGAGATGATAGACTATCTTTTATTTTCTAGATCAATGATATAGAATACTTGCTTTGCTTAGTCTAGCATAATGAAAGGTTCATCCCCAAAACTTATACTATTCAAATCAACCAATATAAATTCTAACCGTTCAACCATAACACCGTTGTTTACATTATCCCACTTGTATTTGAACATGGGAACTGTGAATTTGTTGTAGTCCATCTCTTAAATTTCTTCAACAATGCCATAATAAGGGATGACTGCTAATTTAGGATTGTTGTCTTTTAAACTAGAGAAGTGTATAGCTTCAGCCACTAACATAACACCACTATTATGCACGCTACTTTTATCATCTAGAGACTTTGTATAAAAGGAATACCCGTTGATATTAAATGAACTTTAACATATCACATTAAATTAAGGATCATATGCCAACTATATAACTGAATCAGATACACAATCCTCATTTTCAAATTTATGTTTAAACTAATGTGCAAAGGATTTGTTAAGTTCTCTAATAAGCTTTTGCTTTGCCATTCTATTATTTTGTTTTTGGACAAGCTCTTTATGAAAAACTATATAGTCTTAAACTTCATCAATATTATTCAAGATGTGTAAGTGTATTTACTGCAATTCATAATGATCAACATTCTTCATTGACATTTCACGTTGACTCCCTGTTTGGCATGGGGTTTAGGGAGACCTGTAAGTCTTACTTTAGACAGGTAGTATTGACAAAACTCTACAGCTTCTTCAAAAACATATTTTTGAACAATAGATACCTCAGGCCAATTTAGATTCTTCATATACCCTTTAAGGATTTTCATGTATTGTTTAAATGAGTACATCCATCGTAAGTATACAGGGCCACACAATTTTATCTTGCACCAGATGAACGATGGGGTGTACTATGATGTAAAAAAAGCCACGAAGAAATAATTTTTCAAGATGACATAAAATAACATAACCTCGTGCTCCAATTCATACAACTTTTTAGTCTCAAAGACTTTGCCACATATAGCATTGAAGAAGAAGCAAAGTCGGGTTACAATGTATCTCATATCATCTTGAAGGATTCCTCTAACAGATACTGGGAGTAATTGTTGCATCAAGACATGACAATCATAAGATTTTTGGCCTACTAATTTCAAATCTTTCATCGATATAATCTTCTTATGATTAGATGAGTACGCAGAGAAAACTTTGATTCCTGGCAAACACTCATAAATACTTTTTTCTCTCATCCTTAGATAAAATATTAATCTCTTCAACACAATAACTCCCCTCACCATTTGGCCTTGGATGTAAATTCTCACGTATTCACATTTTTTGCAAATCCAATTTTGCTTTCAAAGCGTCTTTAGACCTACCATGTATGTTGAGAAGTGTTCTAACAATGCTATCACACACATTTTTCTCCACATGCATAACATCAATATAGTTCCTTACATGAAGATGTTGCCAATACGGAAGCTCAAAGAAGACATATTTTTTTCATATATTTTCCTCATTTCTCTTGGTAGTCTTATCGAAAGTAACATTAATGTCTTTCACCTTTTCATGAACTTGTTCTCTAGTCAATGGCTCTGGAACATTTTCAAATTCTTGGCTACCAAATTTTTTTTCTTCAATCGATGCTATAGGTATCTTTGTCTTAGGAATCTCGTATAATCTAGGTAGATTGTGTTTCTTCCATGACAAAGTTGATAGTAGCAAGTCCCTTCCTCACAAATCGGACATACTTTATAGCCCTTAACACTATACCTTAACAAATTTTCGTATGTAGGAAAGTCATTAATTGTACAAAAGATTATGACCCATATATTGAAGACCTCCTTCTTAATCACATAAAAAACATCCACACCTTCTTAGTCGGGAAATAAGTTATCAATCTTCTTCCATTGCAAACAATCAGTTGGATGACAAAGCTTTTCATCACAAATCCTTTCAGTCGCATGCCATAACATTTTTTTGTATTATCTTCATTAGTAAAAAGCCGCTTAAACCTTGGTATAATTGGAAGATACCATAACACATTTTAAGGAGACTTGTTTGATCTGTACCTTAGTGTCTTACATATTGGACACTTTTCCTCATCTTTAAAATCTTTTCTGTACAATATACAATCATTTGGGCATGCATGAATCTTTCTATACTACGTGCCTAAAGGACATATTATTTTCTTAACATCATAGTAGCATTTGGGTAACATATTTTCTTCTAGAAATATGTCTTGCAACAACTCAAGCAATTTTGAAAAACCTCTATCACTCCACCTATGTCGTGTTTTCACACTTACCAATCTCAACACCACATTCAACAGGTTGTATTTTCTGCACCTTGGGTATAGAGGTTTTTCTACACCATTACATATATTACCATATGCATGTGACCGCATAAAAGCATCTTCTCCAACATTACGAATCATGTTCTCTACCCAATCATCAGTATCCATGTCATCATCAAAGGTCTGTTCTAATTGTTCAGATGCATTGTACATTTTCACATTTTCACCATGCCATACCCATACTGTATAACTCTTGCAAAACCCCTCACAAATTAGATGAGTGTACATATATGTAAGACTTTATTTTCTCTCATTCAAACAACTCATACAAGCACAATAAAACCTTCTATTGTCATAATTACCATTTCATTTAGAAAAATCCAAAAAACTCCTTTACCCCTTAACATACTCAACACTTGTTCATTTAGTATTTATCCAACTACGATCCATATTTGTGGAAGACTAAAACTAAAAAAAATATAAAACAAGAAAAACTAGATTGCAACTAATTATGAGAAAGAATATATCACGTACAAGTGGAAGAACTTACCAAATAAAATAAGTAAATGACAACAATGAATTTAGCAAATAACAGCAAAAGCTACCGCCAGTAGTGTATAAATTTTTAGTTCTTGAGACAAGGAGTTCAAAATAAAACTCGACGGCTGTGAAGGGCCGAGAAGAATTCAACGCATGAACTAGTAAAATATGAGAAATAAGAGGCGCGAAGGGGTTTTTGATTAAATTAAAGTGTATTTTGTAATCAAATCTACATCGGTGTAAAAATAATTTTTTTTAACTTGACATTATATTCTACACCAGTTACTTTTACAACTAGTGTAAAATATTATAAATTACCTAAATCTACAATAGATGAAATGGACCATCGGTGTAGAAGTAACTTTTTTCTAAACTAGACATTATATTCTACACCTGTCACTTTTACAACAGGTGTAAAATATTAAAAATTAATTATTTAATAAACAAACTTACACAGGATAAAATTTACATTTAGTGTAGAAAATGTGATAATCTACAACTGATATTGACATGTCAGGTTTCAATCTGTTGTATTTTTTTATTTTTAAAAAATAAAAGAACATGTCATCATCAGAACAAGAAACTTCATTCATTCAACTTTACTAATAACTTTTTATCAAAAGTTTAAAATTTCAAAAAAATATATTAGAATATATAATATATTCTCTCTTTTTACTCTTCATCAGACCCGAAGCTTTGGGATTTAGAGTAGGCAGGATCAACAGAATTATAGAAGCTATCATTCTGTTGATGGCGATGAACTTTTGAGCAAAAAGCTCTAAAATGTTCTTTCAGTCTGTCAACTTTCTGAGTCAGTTCTTCAACAGAGTCCTCCAGGCCATTAAAGCGCATGATGAGTTCCTCAAACTGCTCCATCAAAGTGACAACCAGGGGAGGAGGAGAAAGAATTGAAAGGTAAGGGTCATGGTATTTGTCTTCAAAATCGTCTCTATTTCTTTTGTGAGGCGGAGAAAGAGGTGTGCATGAGGAAGAAGCTATTGTAGTGTTCATATAGAAGAAAAGAAAAGAAAATAGAGATAAAGTGATGGACGAAAAGTATTGATCATAAGAATTGTATACATATGGTTAAGGAATAAGAATGGGTTTAGAAAAGAATATTGAAGAATGAAATTGGCATTCTATCATAATGACTACAAATGCTAGGAACTGAAGAAGTGAAATGAATGGTTTGAAGAAGTTATAGAAAAGAAGCGGGAAAGTATAGCCAATAAAATGAAGAGTTAGAATAGGATGTAGCTAATCTACACCTATTGAAATTAAATCCGCTATAAAAGTATATTTAACCTAGGTTATGAAAGTATCCGGTGTAGTAATTATATTTTACACCGGTTATGTGTACATCTGGTATAAATATTTTATCTTACTTACAAAAATACCACCAGTCTTTTTTTAAAACTATTTTCGCAAGGACCAATTTAGAAATGGGGCTTTAAAAAGCACATTTTATAGTAGTGATTGCAACGTATTTTCTGCTCATGTTCTCTTACCGAATGGCTTTCTAGTAGCCTTACCAGCTAAATAACTTTCGCATAATGATATATCCATGTTAGGGATTACTCCTAACAAGCCTTCTTTTACCAGTTTAATCATTCTATTTTGATTAATATGTCCTAGTCTAGCATACCAGATATTCATATCATGATTATTCAAAGTAATAGCAAAATAATTGTGAGCATTAAAATCACCAACAATATATATAATAAAGAACTTTTGAGAATGGAAAGATGAACCATAAAATATTGAGTTGATATAAATGTTTGTAAGTTTACCATGAAAGTTTACATTAAACCCAAAGTCTAACAAGCAAATAACATAAACTAAATTTTGTCGGATGTCAGGAGCATGAAGCACATCATGCAGTATCAAGCTCTTTCTACTACGCAAAACAAGTTTGTAGGTACCAATGCATCAAACCTCGATCCTTGCATTATTGCCAACGTAAAGCCATTTGCTTTGAAATGGCAACTGATGGTATTCCACAAAAGAACCTCGATCTTGACTTATGTGTCTACCGAGCCTTTCCGCTTTTGACCTGTTTAGAACAGTCATGTGCAAAACGTCCCATGTTATGGCAGGTAAAGCATTTGACCTTCTTGAGGTCTAGTTTTTTCTTGCCATCTTTCTTTCCCTTCTTATTATATTGTCACTTGCCTTTCTTAGGTGGATGACCCCCCCTTTCTTCCCATTTTTTTGAAATTTCTTGCCTTTCTTAAATTTAGGGTTTGAATAGGAAGGACCAACATCTTCAGTTAAATAGGATTATCCAGTGGCCTTATAAGCCTCCACACGTTCATCCTCTAGCTTAAAATGCTTATCTACATCATTGAAAGTGATGATATTTTCATTATGGGCCAGATTAACTTTCATGTGCTCCCAACTGTAGGGAGCTACTTGATGACAGTTTGTACTTGCTGCTCATCAGATAGATTATGTTCAGCCTCCTTCAGTATGTATTTGCCTCATAGAATTATTTGACTTTAGCTTATAAGTATAAAATTTAATCGCTAACTTTCTAAATTTAGTAGTGGAAACTCCTCTAAACTTATCCTTTAGGGTTGTCCACATAGATTGTGCAGTTCTGTGTGTTTCAAACTCACATCAACTCATCAGCCATAACACTCAGCAATGTGATTCTTGCAATGTTATTCTTTCTTTTCCAGGATAGGTGTGCCTCTTGGTTTCTAATGTGCTGGACCATATTTCCAGCCTCATGTTCCACTATCGCCATTGTTAATGGCTTAATTGCATTATGTTCTTTTAGAATATATTAGACCTTTTGGTGCCAAACATCATAATTGTCCCCATTGAGTTTTCCCCTTATTTAATTCAGCAATAATGTTCTTTGATGTCATTGTTCAATATCAATTTTGTGACAAATCTATCCTACATTAATTTATTGAACTATAGAATATTTAAGTGAATTTATGTATATAGCACATGTAAAGTATACAATGTCATGTATTTTTATAATTTTTTATCAGAAAACAATAACATCACTAATAATACGTTTGTACCTTCCATCACATAGACACTAGCAATGCTATCACTTCCTATCAAAATTAATATAAGCACTATTCTTATCAAATTTTGCTTTTTTGAAGACTCATTCTTTAAAAGGCTCCCAATAATAAAAAGTATACATGAATCATAACTAAGGAAAAAAATAAAATGAAACATGTTTCTCTTGCATATAAGCATGTAATAAGTTGCAAGTCTTTACAAAGAAAGAGTAATAAAATATGTCCTTGATAAAGCAAAGCAGTAGAAGTCTGATACAAATGTACATCATTTGATATGAGTATTACAGTATTCTAACATCACTTTTCTTAACTTCTTAAGCTTACGAGGTGGCTTGTGATAGTTAGATACAAACTCTATTGTTTTAAGCTAATACATCTTCCTTATAGGTCCTCCTTTATGCTTGCCTTTAACCCTAGTTGCGCTTATATATTTTATTGTGACTTTTACCTAGAATTCAATATTATCCTTATATGTCATGAATCCAATGTATTTGCAAGCATGCCATTAATACCTTTTATATTTGTTAGCTTGGCTGCATCTTTTTCAGCTATGCTTATAGCCAAAGTAGGGGTAAGAGATTAGTTTACTTCCTCTTTGTCCTCAACTAGAAATTCATCGTGAAGAGTAAGCTTTGACTTAGGGTCTGAATATGAAGAAACCATGAAAGGCTACTCAGGAAAGGCTTCGATGGGAATAAAGTTTTTGACCTTGGTCCGGAAGCATATATTACTTTAAGTTCCTTTTGTGGTACTTTCTCCACTAACTCCACCAGGTCTTCTTTAGAAAATTCATTAAGTTCTATTTTTGGATTCTCTTTAGGTTCCCCCTAGAGTCCTTTTAAAGGTTCTCCTCTATGTCATTAATATCTTGACCTTTTATATGACCATTCAATGGATCCTCTTCACCAAGAAGTTCCTCATTCTCATTATTATTTTGTCGTTTAAACACTGGTAACTCATCATCTAGGTATGAAATGTCATCATATAAATCATATTCCAAGAATTTAGTGCTAGATGAAGTCATTTTTCATCTAAATAATAAAAAATATTAATTATCATAATTTTTAAAAAATTTAAACACAAAAAACCAAAAAATATATTGAATTTTCACAAATAGTTACATAATTGCCCCCAAAATTAGGCAAATTATATATCTAAATAAAAATCTTGATTTTAGAAATTTTAGGAATAAATTGCACCTCAATCGGAGATCTCATACTCCTTCATGCGCCCCAAGAAGGAAAAATTCAGAAAAAAATAAAAAACTGAACAATGCCCACTCTCGGCACTAACGCATGCATTACAAGCCAATTTGGTGTTGCCACGTGCCCACTGCCATGTATCAGCCACCAAATTTTCCTCTTTTTTTTTGTACAATTAAAAAAATCAATTTCAATTTTTTTTTTGGAATGGGCTTGGCCTATTTAGCAACCCAAAATTTTTTTAGTAATTGCTGGCCATCAGAAACTCCCCTTCTTTTTTTAAGAAGGGTCAAAATGATGACGTTGTAGTCATCATTGACCTCCAGCTGAGTCACATTAGACCCGACTGCTTTTCGAGGACCTGACTCATTTTTTCTCCATATCATCTTCATTTGACATCCGTTTTCAACGTTCTTTATGTCATTTTCTTCATTTTTTTGTACTCTACAAAATGGAACTAATTTTAAATCTTAAATATACATATTTCTAGTGACCCTATTTTGAAATGAAGAAGTATGTACGATTACTACATTTTGATCTTTTCATTTTATTACTATAATGTATGCTCTATATATTTAGTCATAAAATGAATGCTATAATACGAAATAGTAGCCTACAATGCAATATATATTTAGAAACAAAAATCACATATAAGCACAACGGAAGTAGAAAAACTGGCTCTAATACCAATATAAGTATTCGGGCGTACCTTAGATCTTCTCTGATTCAACGAGATACTCACACGAAACTGGAGCACCTTGTTTGAACTTTGGTTACATTTACATAACAGAAACACCAAGGAAGAAAGGAACAGAGTTTCAGACATAGAGAAGAGAGGAATAGAGGAGCATATATACAATGCCCACACACGAGACAGTAAAAAACTGCAATCTCAAAAAATGATTAAAAACACTCTCTTTACTACTTGTCTTACGTCTAAAAAATCTTCATTGTGGGAGAAGTGGGTTGATCACATATCTTCGCACTCCCTTATTTTTCTCCCAAAATGAAAAAATGCTCCCTCCATTTTACATACTTATGGATCTTGACCTAATTCACAATGGGTGGACTGACCCATTTTCTAATAGAACCTAATTAAAGAATTAATCTTAATCATAAATATAAGACTTATTTATCATATTTATCTATTTTTTTAAATTACCATTATCAATATTTTCTCAACAATAATCAAGTAAGAGATAAATGAAGGGAGTTAAATAAGAAGTCTATATTGATCTAGAAAAAGCATGCTATATTACTAATTTAACTAACTTCAATCTAATTAAATTAGTTATATATACTTTATATTAAGGAAAGGTTACGAGTATTATTTTAATTCAGTGATTAATATTAAAATTTGCAACACTTTCTTATATTATAGTTTCAAAAGTATTACTCTATTCAGTCTAAAAATAGCAATCGATCAAATGATTAGAACTAAAGGGAAAATCAAAAGAAAAATGAAAAGTTGCCATAACTTCTTCTCAACAATGACAATGATTATAAAGCCATTAATAGGCAGAAAATGATATTGAAAAATAAAGAATTGTTATAAAGATTATATATATGTGTGGATGCCTATAACCCTTACCTCTTGGGATTCCTCTTAGGATTCTTTTTTCTCTTAATGTCACAAATCTATAACCTCCCAAATGAATGACTTGAGAGGAGTTTCTTATTGTTAATGTCATTACATTTATCTTTATTTTTTTGTAACCTTAGGTTTAGTCTTTTATAGTTGGGGCCCATAAGTAGAGGTTATCCACAAGTCATTTGGACATGTATGAATATACAAGTGAATAAAGAATATTACATTGTCTTCCCTCTCAAAATCTTATCTTGTTCTTTCTTTTCCTCTCTAGCTTCTTCATTTTTTTTTCCATTTTTATAACACATTATCAACACAAGTTCGCTCTAAAAATTTGAGATATGTATTTTTTATATATTCAAATATTCTTGTGGTATATGATAATGCTCTATTTACACAAATATTTCTTTTACCTAGTTATTATGCGCAACTTTAATTTTCTATATATTTACTATATTCAATATGTTATATGTTATTTTTCAATCATTTTTGGTATGTTTTGTTATATATATATTTATCTTGTTGTTTGTCTCACATTATGCTATTATTTTGTTTGTTATCTACGTTATTTTATATTTATATTTTTATGTTATGTATTGTTCTATATTATTTTTATTATGTTATTTATATTTATCTTTTCTTTTATTATATTTTATCTTGTTATTTATTTTTATGTTCATAGTATTATAATTGACATGGACATATAATTTATGTCATTTACATGTTTCCTTTACACACACATAATATATAGTATTATATGTGATTATATAATTTAATTTATATGATTTTGGGTTTATTTATTCTTTATATTTGATTATGAGATTGAATTTATTTAATTTACTTTGTTCCAGTATTATTCTTGCTTAAATTTAAATTACTTTATCTATATTTTTATATTACTAATTAATTTTTCCTCCCCTCTATATTAATTTGTGTTTTAATAGATTTATTTGTCTCTTCTATATATCTAATCATTAATTTGTGTATTAATAAATTCTCCATCTATATATATACTTAATTTTGTAGTCAGCATAATACATTTAATTTTGTGATTAAATGACTATAAGTCATATTACTTTTGATAATAGATAGTTCTTTAATAGATGATCATTTTATGGTTCTTATAAATGGCAATGACAAGAAAAATATTATGACAAATTGATAATTCAATAATTATAAATATCAAGGTCTTGAACGCTAATGATTCAAACGTCAACTAGTCCAAAAAGAGTTGTATATCATTGAAAAAATGTTTTTGTTATAGTATTGAAGACTAATAGCTTATAGAAAATCATGTCATTTAGAAGCGATAGTCTTAAAGACTAATTAATATATATTTTGAGAAATTGATT
This sequence comes from Leucaena leucocephala, assembly GCA_037074615.1. Classification (NCBI taxonomy): domain Eukaryota; kingdom Viridiplantae; phylum Streptophyta; class Magnoliopsida; order Fabales; family Fabaceae; genus Leucaena; species Leucaena leucocephala. The sequence continues at coordinate 13,357,519 of CM073561.1, forward strand.
ATTTGTTATTGTAATATAGAACATATCTATGAGAAAATAATAATCATAAGTATTGACTATTGAACCATGATTGACATGGAAATGAAAAATTGACAATTGAAAGTCAATCATATTTTGTCTTAGCTATTGAACCATGATTTTCAAAAGAATATATTTGTGAGCAAATATTATAATATAACTAGAGGTTATATGGACAAAAGGTAAATGTTAAAATGTGACTGAAAGTCATACGAACAAATATACATGAATTTTTTGAAAATAAATGTCAAAATTGTTAATGACACCAAAAGGACTATTATATTTTATAGAAAGTATTAAAAGTAATTATGATGTTCAAGGCAAAGAATTGTAAAGTAAGATACCTAGAGTTATTGTAAAGCGAAAAAAAATTATCATAAGCCTAAAAGGTATGTGATCTTTAATTTTTATTAGTATTTAAATTTATTATGATTTATGAGAGACAAATAATTAGAAGTATTTGTTATTGTGATGTTGATAAATGTGTGACATGAAACCAAATAAATTAAATTAAAAATGAGTTATTTGTCATTTTGTTATAATAATATTATGCCAATTTATTTATAAATTTAGATATATAAAAAAGTAAATATATATCATTTATATGAATTTAATACGTTTATCATAATAGTACATATTGCAATTGAATTTATTGTATGTGATATAGTTGTAGTAGTGTATGTTAAACTTAGAAACATATATGTATTGTTAAATTTTGAGTGAAATCTATGATTGAGATTTTTTAAAAAATATGTAATAAGATACATTATAAATTTGGGGGAATAAAACAACACGATATCAAACTTAAACTTGAAACTTGATTTATTTATATGTGTGTAATATGATTCAATCAATTTTATTGTAAATAGTATGAAATTTTTTTGTGATATTTTACGAATTCATAGTATTATGAATTGTGGAATTAAATACTTTAGAAAAACAAAATTATGTATGTGTATTACATTATTGGGAGATTGTAATTGATTTAATTTTATGACAAAATTTATTATAAATAATTGGTGTTAATCGTTGATTGGTTACACAAAATCATTTTACTAATATATGTAAACTCTATATTTTACAAGTCAAATTTATGGATACTTCAATAGTTAGATAATTTGAAAGAAAATTATTAATATCATAAGTACATATTATATTAAGGATTTTTAGTTTAATAATTTTTGGTTCACAATATTTAATTATCAAACATGAATGATGGATCTATGTATCTCTGTATAGTTGTGCATTCATTGAAAAAGTTAGCAACTTATTATTCACTTTCATTTTGTGGATTTATTGAAGATTTTATTATATTTAGTTTATATATATATATATATATATATCAATTGAGCCGTATATATATTTTTAAGTATATTGTGATGGAAGGAGATTACCAATAAAAATTTTATTAAGGGTTTCATTTTAAGTAACAATTATTTATTAATTTTATTTAATTTTTTTATATGAGATACAAATCTACAATTTATTGGCTTCTCACAAAATATTATAAGAAGATATATATGGTAGATAATTTTAAATACTCATGTTAAATATGTATAGAGGGAAGTAAATTCAAGTATATTATTAATGAGTATTAAAATTATATAGTAATAATATATGGTAGTTCTTGAAAAAAAATCTGTAATAAAACTGATATAGTTCCTGAAGAATTAAAATATATTTTCTTTTGGGCATAAAAAGAATTGATAACGAAAATTATGACACATATATCAAAACTTTAGTTCACCAGAGTCTGAAGTTAATAGCTTATTATATTGAAATCCCTGATTATATATCTGATAGGAAGCACCTGGCATGAAAAATAAAAACATAGTTATATGACTCATACTTAAGGGGGATTGTTGGTATACAAGTGTGAGCTAATATTGAATGAAATTATACTCAGATCTTTATAAAAGTCCAATTGATCTCATAAAAATATATGTCATATTGAGATTGTAAATCAGTTATATACTATAAAAACTGAAAAATTTATTGTTAGCTACAGTAAACCATAAGTTTACCGATCCAAATAAATTTATTATTGGTATGATTTGTTTGATCACAATAGACCATATATATGATGTAATAAATTATTAAAGATAATGTATTGACACCCGTTGAAGAACCCAAAGATTTTTCATAAATAGCTCAACATATTATAAAATTCAAGAAATCATAGGTGTTTATTTTCAAACAAAATTGACAATGAGAATATTACTAATTATTATTTAGAATGAATTTCTATATTTTTGAAAAAATATCAAAGTTATATTATATGGGTCTATTGAAATAGCATATAAGTCATATAAATACTTAATAAATTTGATAGTACATCTATAAGATGGTTACATGTGATATTATTATGATTTTGCAACTAGAAGTTTGCAAGATTATTTGAATAAATATAATCATTATACTTGAGTGCATAATTTATATAATATAAGAATAATTTATTAATGCCTCCCTCTATAAGTAACTGGATCAATGCTTATGAGAACAAGATTCTATTTTAGTGTTCACATATTTAATTTGCTATATTGTTGCACGTATATATATCCAACCACTAAAATTCTCCCAATAAACCTAGATTTTGGTTAGAAGACAGATATTTTTGATTGCGCAATGCTTATTTCTTTTGATTCCCTACAATGAACATAGATGGCTATTAAAAGAAAGTTAAGATAAATGTTAGGTAAGAACCTTATTCTTCTTGTTTGTCTCTAAATAAAATAAAATGATGCTTATAAAGGAATCAAATAGATTTATGAGACTTATACCACATGATTAGTTTATCTTAATTTGGCAAAAGTTTTCTTAACATGATGAGGAGATATTAAGTAGTTGGAAAGGAAAACACAAGGAATATATCATTACTATCAAATGTAGATACTCAAATAGAGTAGTATGAACTAGAAGTATATCAAATATTATATTCATAAGATATTACAAAATGCCAGATATGATTACGAACCTAAATGAGGATTATCAAATTTTATATTCCAGCTGAAAATGCTCTAATTAGTATAAATCAAAGTGAGATATGTTTGAAGATTTCAAATATGATATTAAAATATTGGAGCAAGTAATTAAGATGATCATATTAAAGTAGAAGGTATTCCAGAAGAGTGTCAAGACAAAATGTAATAAAGAGAGCTCAAAAAGTTGTCACAAAAGGAAAAATGGAACCGAAAAGATAAAATTGTCTGACAACGATTTTGATAATAATATTATTAAATGAGGATCTTCTATATAGATATATAATGTGAAGTAGACAGAATAGTGATTGGCAAAAGTAAAAGGATAAAGGCGAGATGAGAATAGATTATATTCTTTCAATATATAAAAATTATAGACCCATCAAAATATCTGAAACATGAAGTTATCATTCAATATATAAACATTTATGTGAAAATAAATTTTTTTACAAAGGTTATGTTGAGAAATATTATTTTGTGGTAGATGCAATTATTTTTGCATATATTACTAGACTACAATATAAGAAAATAAAATATGTGTCTAATAGTTATTGTTATAATCTATGCATATGGCTCACTAAATAGTAAAATTTATATCATAAGCTTTTAAGGATTTAAAATGCCTGAATTATATAAAAATGTCTAGAGTTGAATTTGCAATGATTTTAGAATTTTATTTTGTCTATAAAAGTATATTAAATTTAGTGGAGTCCTATATATTTAATCTATTATATTTACTTATTGTATTGGTATTATATTTTGTAATTTTATTGACAAAATTAAGTTTTTACAAATATACAATAGATAATAAAATTGAGATATTGATTGTATAAGGCTGGTGAAGAGTATGTTGATAATTCAACATATCCATAACATATGTTGGAGAAATATAAGTATAAATATTATATGATGACAATGCATTATCCATAGTTCAGCTAAAAGAAAGATATACTAAAAAAGTATTAGAAATAATTCATTTAAAAAAATAATATATTCTATTGAGAAAGTGATATAAAAATACCGATGTATAAAAATAATATAGTAATAAGGAGAAGTTATTATTAGGGGAGTAAAAATTATACTGTACTCTTTTTTTCTTAACTAAAATTTTATCCCACTGATTTTTTCTAATAAGATTTTTAACGAGACCACTTTAATATGTATTGTATACTCTTTTTTTCAATAGTTTTTTGTCCTTCTAGGTTTTTCTTAATAAAGTTTTAATGACGCACAATATTTATCATAGACATACAAGTGGAGTGTTATAAATATTAGAATATTCATAACCCTTAACTCTTAATATTCCTTTTTCTTTTCATGTCGCAAACACATAATATCTCTAATGAATAATTTGAAAAGAGTTTTTTATTGTTAATATTATTAGATTTATTTTTATTCATTTATATTTAGTCTTTAATAATATAAGATATTTAGAAATGTATAAATATAGAAGTGAATAAAGTAAATTTGGAAGATGTAGTCATTTCCTCATCTTAACTCGTCATAGGGCATATCGTTATTGTCATTGTGTCATTTATTGTGGTAAACAATTTCTCTTGCCTTTTCCTTTTTGTTTTTATCTATTCGAAGAAGAGTTTAAAGTGTACTTATTCCCTCATCTTAACTCCTCATTAGGCATGTCGTTATTGTCATTGTGGTAAATGGAGGGTTACTTTAAAAAACAAAAAAAACTGAGGGGCATCTTTGTTTTTTATCAAGATATTCAAATCATATTTTTCATCTACCCACCAATTTAGATTTGCCTTATTCAAAGCATTATTTTGAGTTTTAGAAGTCTTAAAGGTATTTTATAAATATTTTTCCTTGTTATTATTATAAAGTGGGTATTGTTTCCATTTTTTACTATAGAAAATATTTTATCAATTTATATGTTTTTATATATTTTTAAGCTAACATATATTAAACTCCCTATTATATCAGTTACGTATTATCTCCTTAACATTTCAAATTTAAAATAAAGAATCATAATATTTAATATTTTAACTATCAAACTTTTATTATTAAAATTAACAATTTTTATTATATCATAATTTTTTTATTTTTTATTATATATCACGTCATTTAAAAAATAATACTTAATATTTAATATTAATTTTTATTTTTTTTAAATATTTAAAATAAAATACATAAAAAATATAAATTATTTAAATAATACTTGACACTTAATATATAATTAATTTTTTTAAAATATTTAAAATATAAAATATTTTTAAAAGTATTTAATATATATATAAACTATTTAAAATTATATATAAATTATTAATTATTATTTTTTAAATGACGAGATATATAATAAAAATATAAAAATTATAATATAATAAAAATAATTAATTTTAACTATAATTTTAATAATATAAATTTTGATAATAAAAATATAAAATATTAAAATATTTTTAAATTTTTTAAATTTGGATAAGTTATACACATATGATGTATTTAAATATTTATTTAATTTAATTAAATAACAGTATTTCTTTCTTTCATCTTCTCCCTGTAAGATTATATTTCTTTCTTCCATAGTCTGTCTGCGTCATTTTCCTTTCCCTTCCTAGTACCGAGTTGACTAAAGAAACAAAATCTTAAGATACATCGGCAGTTTCATCATTTTGCTGGAAAATCTGGACATTCAAGTAAATATAACGTACAAGATAACCTTGACAATGACAATGGCTTAATCCACCGTCATCCTTCATCAGAGAATACGGTCTCAGCCAGTTCCTTCTCTCTCTAGGTCTCTTCCCCACAAGACGATCTCAGGACAATCAGTGGCAAATGCAATTACTTTAATGGGAAATGTAATGTAATTGTAACAAAACTTACTAATAGGCTTTTTGGTTCAATAATTCGCACATTTGTCTTAAATTAATTGCCTAAGATTTAGGTTAGAATCTTTTATCTGTGCTGCTTGAGGTTTACGCTGCTTGCTTCCTTGGAGAGAGTTCTAAAGAAGAACCAGCTTCAAGCTTCATTCTCCTCCGTAGCTCGGTGAGTTCTGTTCTAAGTAGTTTCTTCGCTCAGCAATTTTGATTCATTCTTCTTAACTTATGCATGCTTGGTAATGATACAGCCACGCACAAGCATAAATTGTTAGTCATCCTAGTTGATTTCTTCTGCTGCCTGATAAGAACAAGTGGAATGGAACTTTACCGTTTACCACCTAATGCTCTCTTTTCATATTTTCCATTTATATTCGTGCTTTCGTTTCTTTTGTAACCATGGATATTTTGTAATCTGTCTAAGTTTATTTCAGCTAATTTAAGTTTCTGCTGAACTTCAATGCTCAGCACAATGATGGGAAGATTGGGTGTTAGATTCTAATTTAAGAAGCTTGATCAAGAAGATATTCTTAAAATGTTCTGATTTAGCCATGTGGGAAATTGGAGATGGCTTTATCTATTAGGGATAGTGGCTGTTAACTCCTTACTGTTTCAGTCATTGTTGGTTACAGTTGGAAATTCTCCTTGGTCTTCTTCATTGCATGAATATCATCATAAGCCCAGGGATGATTTTATAAGCTTCCCATTGTTACATCCAGATAAGAAGTTTTCTACGATACACAATCCTCTAACAGTTAATGGTTCAAATTCTATTAATTATTCTGCTTTCATTGGCACTATGAAAAATGTACATATTTCCATTGTTAGTTAAAGAACCCATCATCATAAGTGGTTAAATGGAATGAAAAGCCATACACAGAGTTCTACTGATGCTTTTGAAGTTGGGAGAGATAGAAATGACTTCCAAATCCTTAGTTTCCCTGAGAAGAAAGTTGATGATAACAATGTGAGCTCAGATTTTGATGGTGTTGGCATTAAGAAGGATAATCTCGTGCCAATTTTAGCTAGGAAAAGTGAATATGGACTTTCAGCAAAGAAATTTTTGAAGACAAAAAGTGAAATTTCGACAAGTTATCAGTCTGTAGGAAACTAAAATGTGAATTCAAGTGAAGCTGAGAGATATATTCATTTTGAGTCCCTGTCTTACTAATCTGATTCATTAAAATTCCATCTCTTCAGCTCGTCCTCCTCTGAAGCAAAATGATTCAGCTAACTCAGATAATGGTGTTTCAGCAAGTATTCCCGTGAGAAGGAAAATGAGGTGTGAACTACGACCTAAGTCAAGAACCTTAATACAAGAGATGAACCAGATATTAGTGAGGTGTTGGGCTAGTCTCGTGCAATGGTATAATATCTGTGTCAATTCTATATTTGGAACGAAAATATAGTTGATGTAATCTATAGTCCAATTTTGATTGCAGAAACCTCGATGGTCCTCCAAACATGACCTGGAAATTCATGCTGCTAAGTTGGATATTATGCATGCTCCTATGGTGACATATGACAGAGAACTTTATGCTCCTCTCTATCGCAATCTTTCCATGTTCAAAAGGTAAGTTTGATAAAGTTAAGGTAACATGAACTGCATAGTCACACTTATGTTAGTAGTGCTTTATTCATGCCTATTTCTGTTTGATCCATAAAAGGTTTGATCTTGGAAGGAAAATGAATGGTGTTGACTATCTAATAGGGGTGAAAACAGGCCAGGTAGCTTGTCAGGGGCCTATCGCCTGGCCTACATTTGGCCTGGCCTGTTTTAAAAAATATACATGCTCAGGCCTATATAGAAGCATGTTTTACTTAACATGCCAGGCTCAGGTTCTGTAAGAAGTCTGTCAGGTGGCCTAGGCATGTTAGTTAAAATAAATGTTATATGATAATGTAACAGGTAAGTATCAAACCCCTAACCTATTAAACAATATTCAACCATTAGACCACTGAACTAAAACTTATTGTTATAAATTTTATTCTTAACTTATAATTTTATTCTTATATACTAACCCTAATCCCTAAATCTCTACCCTAATTCCCCCAATACTACCCTGCATTTGGAGCTTGCGTTGTAGCCGCAGAGTTGCAACTTGCAAACAGTTCTCACTTCTCAGTTCTGAGGCACCCCTGCAAAGTCTAGCAGACTTTCCAGACATTCACCTTCATCGCGACTCCACCATTGTCGAGCGGAATTCAGTCCAGACATTCACCTTCGTCGCGACTCCACCATCGTCTCGTGTCTGCACCTTCTTCCACTGTCACCATCGTCGACTCTTCGAGCACCTAATCGAGTTGGTAGCTCATTCTCTTATTCCTTCACTAATTTAATATTTTTTAACATATGTATCCCTTTGCTACTATTAATTTGTTCATCTCTTCAACGAAATTTGAGTTTTACCCCTTATTTCTGGGATTCTTTTTTATGTGAAGTTTTGGGATTTTCTCTCCATTTCAGAACTTGAGATCTATTAGGGTTTCCCTTTCATGTTCCCAGGTCTGTAATTTGAAGTTCTGAGTAGGTATTTTTTGGTTCGTGAGTTTCTCTTTCTCCAATTTGTATAGCTTTTGAATATTTTCAAGATTTTTTATTTCTCAATCTTGAAACTCTGTTCTTTGTGGTGGTTTCTTTGAAAATTTTGTGAGCAAAAGATATTCAATTCAATTTTGGACATTGGTTCTTTTAGAAGAACATTGTGTCAGTCTTTTTTTCTTTCTTAATTCAAATTCGAGCTAAAAGCCAGTGGTGGTGACAATCATTTTGTTGGAGGCTCTTTTAGACAGAACTTGAGGTTATTCCTCATCCAATCTATGTTGTTTCTTTTGCTGGAACTTAAGTCTTGCATAAAACAATCTCTTTGAACATTGAAACAAAAGAATGTTCTATTTGACTTGGTTATGGCATTTCATTGTACATTTGTAGTAGGCCTCGTACTTATATAGTATGGTTGTGATAGATGTCTGATTAGGTGTCTGGTTGAATGTGTGATGTGATTTTGAAGGTTTTATTAGTGCCTTATAGAGTTGAGAGACATATATTGTTCTATGCCGATGATCAGAAAACTAGTCAAAAAATAGTTGTCAAAGTCTTGTATAGAAACCTGAAATTGACATTACCAAATACCAATCACCAAGGCAACTGATATCTTCCTTTTTTTTTTCTTGTCAATCCTAGATTCAGTTTAGTGTTTGGGAATTTTTATTCTCATTTGTTAATTAGGTTTGATTGATTTGAATTATTAGCCTTGAACTGAAGTTGAGTTGTTATGGATTTAAATTGTGTAAATGATAGTTGTGTAGCTTCAACCTTTTATCTCAAGGAAGGGGTATCTGAGAAATCATTTGACCCACCAAAAATTCTAGTTGAAAAGCTTGATTGGGTTATATAAATCATCTGACTAGAATACATTAATGTCATTAGTTTGCTGATTAGTAGTAATGGCATTAATGGCCTTTAATTATTAGTTTGCTGATTTGTCTATGCTGATTTGTTACTCAGGTTTAGTTAATGTCATCTCCAATTAAGTGTGAAACAATGTCATCAACTTCAGTTCCTCATAATGCTATTGAGGTTAATCAATAAATACAGATAGATTGATGATTGTGTCATCACAAAGAAGAGGCGAAAAACCTCAGCTGTTTGGGATGATTTTGAGCAAGTTGAAACTGAAAATGGGCTCAAAGGTAAATGCAAGTATTGCAAAAATACATTTTCATATTCTGGGAAGGGAGCTAGTAGTACCCATCTTTAGAGACATGCGAAGACATGCTTGCAAAGGAAGTTGCATGTGTCTTCTAAAAAAAACAATCCACCATTCCATTTCTGGCACCAGGTGCTAGATATTCCAATGAAAGGATGAGGGAAATAATAGCTACTGCAATCATGGTGCATGATCATCCTTTTAATATTTTCGAGGATGAAGTTTGGATGTGGGGCTTTCAATATGCAAATTCTGAGTTTCAAAAAATCTCTCGCAAAATAGCTAGAAGTGATTGTTTAGCTATATATGAGGCAGAGAAGAAACATTTGAAGGCCTTATTACAAGGTGTTATCAAGATTAGTTTGACTACTGATATGTGAAAATTAACTCACCAAGTAGCTAAATACATGGTTATTATCGGGTATTTCATTGATACGGGTTGGAATCTTTAAAAGAGGGTTCTGAATTTTGTGAAGGTTCCTGCCCCAAGACGGAGAATTGATATGGCAGATGCTATTTTCAAGTGTTTGAAGGCTTGGGGATTGATAATAAAGTGTTTTCTGTGACAGTTGACAATGCGGCTTACAATGATTCTTGTTTAAGGGTTCTTAAGGGCACCTTAACACTTAGCAGTTCATTACCTTTGGGTGGTAATTTGTTTCATTTTAGATGTTGTGCACATATACTAAACTTGTTAGTGCAAGATGGCCTTGGTAGCATTAAAGACATTATACATAATGTCTGTGAGAGTGTGAAATATGTTAACTATAATTATGTAAGGCTGAAAGCATTTTGTGATATTGTTAAGCAAAAACATTTGAAAGAAAAGAAGCTCTTGATTGATTGTCCAACTAGGTGGAATTCTACATATAGGATGTTGGCCACTACTTTGAAGTTCAAGGTTGTCTTTCCTGATTATAAGGAAAGAGAGCCACATTACAAGTATGCACCAAGAGAAAAGGATTGGAACAAAGTTGAGAAGATTTATAAGATTTTAGAAGCATTCAATATAGCCACTCATGTCATCTTAGGTAGTGAGTATCCTACTGCAAATTTATACCTTCCTGAAGTTTGGAAACTAAAACAAGAAATTGATAATGCCATAGAATATGAAGATTTATTCGTAAGAGAAAGGGTGGCCTTAATGAAAGAAAAATTTGACAAATATTGGGGGCAATGTAATATGGTAATGGCAATATCAAGTGTTTTGGATTCCAAGTGCAAATTATATGGTTTGAATTATTGCTTTTCTTCAATTTATAAGCCTGATTATATGGCTTCTGATAATATAGATAAAGTAGTGAAGGCTTTAGAATCTACATATGATGAATATGTTGCCAACTACAAGGAAGCGACAAATATATTAAATGAAGTTGATGTCGGCAACAACGCTTCTGTCAAACCACCTTGTTCTTCTAAAGTTTTTGGATTTGATCATTTCATGAGCATTGTTCGTGAAAAGCAAGCACTTCCCCCAGTGAAATCAGAATTAGAAGTTTATCTTGAAGAGGCTGCATACATTCCTGAGGGTAATTCTAACTCTTTCAGTGCTTTGGAATGGTGGAAAAATAATAGTCTTGAGTTCAAAATTTTATCTAATATGGTTGCTGATATATTAGTCATTCCAATCTCAACTGTGGCATCAGAGTCCACTTCCAGTGCTGGAGGTAGAGTTATTGATGAATATCGTTCAAGATTAAATGAAGAATCAATTGAAACACTTATTTATGGTGGGGATTGGCTTCGTAACAAGTATAGTTTAAAGAAGAAATCAAAGGTACACATTTTATAATTTACAAATAATACAATTTCTTCTACTTATTATTTGTTCAATTCTTTTATGATCAAATAATATACATTTGATTTCTTCTTTTCAAAGTGTTCGAGCAAGAGGAAGAAATTACATTGAAGATTTCATGATATGTGGCTAATAATTTTACTTTGATTTGGCTTAGATTGTTGTACTTGTATTCTTGTAATAACAATTGTTCTATTTGTTTGGTATTGTCTTGATGGTTGATTAGATATTTTTCAATTTTAAACTGATTAATATTATAAAAAGTTTATTTGTAGTTTTTTAAAATATAATATACAAAAAAAATCTGTTAGAAGGCATGTTTTTGGGCCTTTTACAAAAGCCTGTTATGGGGCCTATTATGGAAGCCTGTTATGAAGGCCTGCAAGTATAATTATAAAATATACTCTTTTAATAGGCTTTAGGCCAGACCAAGTATATTTACAGGCCAGGCTTATACGAGAAAATTAGCCTACAACAGGCTATAGGTCAAATTCATGCTAGATTATTATTTAACCAGCCTAGCCTATTAAGGCCAAAGGTTGACCTAGCCTAGCCTGTTTCCACCTCTATGTCTGAAGTAGCAATCACTACTTAACTCCTTACAATCATTGTGAGGCATATTTTATCATAACCAAACAATGAAATCACTCAATTAGCAACATTAAATGTCTTCTACATACATTTTTTAAATATGATATTGGGTTTTGCCTTGTTTTCACTTAAATTCCTCTTCTTTCTGTTCTTCTTTGTCTGATCCACTATGTCCAATGTTCAAGAAAGTAACTTCTCTCTGGTTACTTTTTCAGGAGCTATGAACTGATGGAACGCACACTCAGTTTATATATACAAGGATGGAGACAAACCCATCTTCCATCAACCTATACTCAAAGGACTTTATGCAGCAGAGGGATGGTTTATGAAATTGATGGAGGAAAACAAGCACTTTGTTATGAAGGATCCTGCAAAAGCCCACCTCTTTTATATGCCATTTAGTTCGCGTAGGTTAGAGCACTCCCTTTACGTACGTAACTCTCAATCGGACAAATCTTCACCTTTATTTGAAGGACTACACAGAGAAAGTTGCAGCAAAATATCCTTACTTTAACAGAACTGGTGACCATTTTCTTGTTGCGTGCCATGATTGGGTGTGTTGCATCCGACTCGGTTTTCTTACTTAACTTGCATGATCACAGAAATGTGTTTCTTTAATGTGTCAAGCTAATATTTTCACTTCAAGAAGTCCTATTTATCTAACCATATTGGTAGTCTATTTTATGAGAATTGAATTGTGTGCCTATGTTTTACACGAAGTCTGAGCCAAGCTACATTATGATGGCTTATGAATAGTGCAGCTTTAGGATATACATTATCAGGTACTGCTAAAGATGCATATTTATAGTAGACGTACCAGGAGGCATTAGATGACAAAAAATATGGGGATTTCACGTCCCATTTGTTTTAACTGGTTAATTCTATAAAAGATTAAAAGTATGCTTTTAATGACAATTTTTTTCTGTCATGCAAAGCATGAAAACCTTAGCTGGGATATTGACAATGAAAGCACACATTCATGAATAAAGCATGCACAACTCTTACAGACTCTACATGAAAATATCATGAATAAATATGCACTATTGTTCTCTTACAGGCTCCATATGAAACAAGGCACCGTATGGAATACTGCATAAAAGCTCTCTGTATTGCTGATGTAACACAAGGCTTCAAAATTGGAAGGGATGTTTCTCTTCCAGAAACTTATGTCCGGTCAGCGAGAAACCCTCTTAGAGATCTGGGTGGAAGGCCACCTGATCAAAGGCCTATTCTTGCTTTCTATTCTGGGAGTTTGCGCGGCTATTTGCGATATTGCTAAAGCACTGGAAATACAAATACCCCGATATGAAGATTCTTGGTCGAATGCCTCCCGGTGTTGCCAGCAAAATGAATTACATTCAGCACATGAATAACAGCAAGTACTGCATTTGCCCTAAAGGGTACGAGGTAAACAGCCCAAGGGTGGTCGAAGCTATAGCTGTGATTATATCTGACAACTTCGTGCACCATTTTTCGAGGTTCTGAATTGGGATGCATTCTCAGTAATCCTTGCAGAGAAAGACATTCCGAGATTTAAAGACATACTCGATTCGATACCCGAAGAGATGTATCTCAGTTTGCAACTTGGGGTCAGGAGGGTTCAGAAACATTTTCTTTGGCACACAAAGCCCCTTAAATATGACCTCTTTCGCATGATCCTTCACTCTATTTGGTATAATAGAGTATTTCAGATAAACTTGAGGTCATGATGCACACTAAAGGGAATATGGCTGTAATATCAGACTCAGTAACATAATCTACCATGTTCTGAAAATGAGAGGGGTGATTATGTATTCATTTTTTATGGTCTTTCTAGTTTGTTATGTTGTATCATATTCCTTCTCAAGGTTGAGAAAAGAAAGTTTCAGACGTGTGAAATCTGGTCGCTATACTTGCAGCTTTTCTGGGTTTCATGTGTAAGTTTTATCAGTAATAGAGAGCAAATTTTGAAGCCTGCACTGCAATGTTAGGGTTGGGTTGAATAAAAACATTAATAAAATCATTTAGATTTCGCATGTTGTTAAAAGATTCGATCTTTAGCTCAATGTATGAAAAAGATGTTAGAAGTTGTGATCTCATACTTAGATGTCGTTAAAAGATTTGATGATCATGTCCAATGGTGGTAAACGTTTGGTTCTCAAGAGACAACAAGAGAATAAAATTATAGTAAAAATATTGATAATGCTAAAATTAATGTCTAGTCTTATAAAAAAATAAGATTTAAAATAAAGTATGACACCTATTAAAAAGAGAATAGTAAAATATTGTTTAAAATTATATGGATATATATATATATAAAAGTTTTTAAAAGTACCAATATAAAAAATAGATAATATAGTGTAGAATCTCTTAAAATTAAATAAAAGAAGATCGAAAATAATATTAAATAAAATTATAGAACAAAATCTTTTAATTATTAATATATCTAAAAATTTAATTATTAATATAATATAATAATATTATATAGTTTATATAATAATTTTAATTTATAAGATAAAATTTATTGTTATAGTTTATTCTTAATATGTGTATATATATATATATATATATATATATATATTACAGTAAAAACAAAATTAGCTGCTATTGAGTTTAGTACCTCGAAGTTGATAGGGACAAGTGCCCATTATTGGGTCATGATCAGTGAGAGTGCAGTCCAAACCAAAACCTAACAGAGATAATCATGTACTTCATGGTAAATATCCACTTCAAATGCCGACAGTCACAGTCATTGGAGAGAGATAATGACAGATAATTTAATAACAATATTAATAAATCATCATATATATATATATATATATATATATTTTTTCAGGAAGGGAATACCCACGTGGGATGGTACACTTATTTCCAGGTATTATCATTCAGTATTCATGAAAACTGGACCCATTCTCATTATGACATTAATTAAATAAGTAAAAATCATCATAAAGTTCCTTCTTCTTCACCTCCGTTTCTGTAGCACCACACTGATATAATCTCGAAGACAGAGGAGGTTTCCCAGAAACAAAGAAAAGAAAAAAAATACAGTTTTATTAGTTGGAAGATGATGGGTCTTAACTATTTTAATTGAATCCTTGGATTCTGCTGCCAAACCAGTGAGAAAGAAATACCTTTGACAGACATAGAAAAAGGGCCATGAAATGAGTTGACTAGTTTCAATTTTTCTTAAACAACGTGAAGCTATTAAATGGGAGAGAAAGAGCTTCAAGTTCAGACGTGAGACCCATGAGTTCCGGCCAGTTCATGCTACAGGAATCAAGCAACCATAAACACACTCCCTCTCCTGTCCTTAAATTACTTACAATATATTTTATCAAAATTATAAATAATTTTAAATTTTATTAACTTTAGTTTAAAATAGCAACAACTACCATTAGTTTAAGTAAAAAAAGTTTTAACAGTTTAAAACAATATTTGAGTTTAAATCTATATGAATATAAAAAATATTTTTAAAAAAATTACTCATAATTAGACTTAATAATACTCAAATTTAATTTAATAAGATAATCATATCAAAATATATACATACACATACATATTATGCATCATAAGAATAAAGTCTACCAAATAATAAATGAAAAATAAATGTATATATTATATAAAAAATTAATGATGTAATTTTTAAATAACTATAAAATCACTAAGTTGGGTTAATTTTTTTAAGATTATCCCTATTTAAATTTGATACAATTTTCTTAATTTTCCCTTTACTTTTGAGGATGTAATTAATGGTTTTAAATATGGATAAATTTATAATTTTTGTTCGTTTGTAAATAAATTTAATGATTTAACTATTCCTTAATTCTAGCGAAATGGTTGAAGGTCTTTTAGAGTTAATATAATATTTGGTCATTAAGTTTGCCTTTATTATGATTTTGGATATTTAAGTTTCAAACTATATATTTTGATCTTTTAAATTTCTCTCCATTTAAAATATTAGTTCCTACAATTTAAAAATACATAGATCACTTTATATCTAGAAAAATTAAAAGCTATAGTTTGAAATTTTATAAACTAAAATCAAAATTTATGTAAATTTAAAAGACAAAAAATTATATTAACCCGATATTTTATAATAGAGACTAGAAGGCATATATATATATATATATATACACACACACACTCTCTCACAAAAGAGCACAAGGAGGAGGGCTTTTGTGATCCATCAAGGTAGAAGGAAGAAGGACTCTGAAAATGAAGGAAGAGGTAGTTGGCATTGGCATTTTGAGGAGAGAATTAATTAATGAGGACCCCAAAAACTGGAGTATGGGAGCCATGTGAATGAGATGAGATACTATGCATCCTATGCATTTTTATTACATCCATCCAAGTTTAATAATTAATAATTAATTAGTATATTGATAATAATTAATAAAAACAGATGGCTCATGGCTCATGGCTCCACTCATTTAATTGATACAAAGTTCTGGGTCCTCCCCTGAGGTCTATGCCTTTTATTACTATGATTGTTTGTGGTATACTGTTCTTACTTTTATTATAAACTATATGCACAAGTTTTTTTTAAAAAAAGAATTAGATATTTCTCCCCATGCGTTCTATTGGAATTTGGAAGTAGGAAAAAATAGGTTATAATTAATTAATTATTTATGATTATTATAAATTTTATTATAGTTAAAAATTTAAAATTTGATTTTCGAAAGATTTTGAGCCCTCACTTTAATTTTTAAAATATTTTGAGTATCATGATAATAATTAATCAGTAATCATATTAAAGTGTGAGTCAAAATCTTTTGAGGATTATAGTGGGATTATTGATTGCGGTTTGTAGATAAAATAATTAAAAATATTAATCAAATCGATTTAAATTTATTTTTAACTGAACTAGATATTATATGAGGTTCAAAATCTTTTAAAGATTAAAGTGGGCTCTTTTGAAATTAAAATTTAATTACTAATTAGGATTATTGTTTATAACTTGCAGATAAAGGAATTGAAAGTATTAAGTAGGGTTGACTGAGATCTATTTTTAACTGAATTGGGTATTATAATATTTTAAAAATATAATTGATAATTTCTAACATTAAAATATGTTCAAAATAATTTTAAGAATAATAAGAATATATTTTTATAAACTATAATTTAGTAAAAAAAGTAGAGGAATTTAGCTTGAGCATAAATATAATATCTCAATCAATTTTATCTATTAAATTTATAATTTTTTAAAATTTTTCTTATTAATTATATATGTTAAAGAGATTTTTCATCAATGTTTATATTCTCACATTTTCTTCTTTCTATTTTTTTCAGAGGCTTATCTCCACCATTAGATTTAAAAAAATGAATAGTTTATATTTAATATTTTATAAAATTACTATTATAAAAGTAACTAAATAGATTTAAACTGTTAAAATTTTAACTACACAATTCATAATTATAATATAGAAGAAATAGAAAATTTATAATTTATAATATATCATAGTAATAAATTTATAAGATATTAAATTTAGACCATATATTTTTTAATATAAAGGTGGAGATAGATTTTGAGAAGAAAATGATAGGATTTGCTTCCTTTTCGTCAAGTGAATAGTTTTGCAATATAATTGATTAAAAAAATTTAAGGGTATTTGATCTAGCGTTAAATTGAGTAGATTATAAACTGAGAGATTTAGATTCGAATCTCACCTTATTAAAAAAAGAACTTTGTGGAGAATCATTCTGGTCACAAAACTTCAATATAAATTAGTTAGATGTTCAAATACTTTATAAGCCTTGTTTGGATAATAATTTGAAAAAATATTTATGAAACAAAAAGACTTTTAGTCAACTTTTAAAAAATAATTTTTAGAGAAGAATTTATAGAAAAAAATAATTTTGAATAAATGAGTGTTTGGATAATTATTACTAGAAAGACTTTTGTGATTGAAAAATTATTAGAAAGTGTATGATTTTATTAAATATAGAGAGATAAGAGAGTGTGTAGAAGAGAGATGAAAGAGTGTGTAGAAGAGAGAGGAGAGAGGGCATAGAGGAGAGATGATATAAGAAAAAATAAGAAAAAATAATAATTAGTTAACCCATAAACTCTTTTACTGTGCTATAAACTAGTCTTAGTAGCTCATACAAAACCTTAATTTTAAACTGTAATTTGATCCAAAAACTCTTTTAGACAAATATAACTATTTATTTTAAAATTTTTTTAAATTAAAATTTTACCAAAAAGATTTTTAAAATTAGGGTTTGTACACACATACATAATAAAATCTAAGAAAAGCGCGAATACCAGTTGACCCAAAGGATTATCAAATTATAAATGATTAAAAACAATATATATTTTAGGAAATCAACGCATATTTTTTATAAATAAATAATTTAACTAATTTTTTTAATTATTATAAATTAATTATTTAACTTCTATATTACGAATTGAGAATATTTTTGTAGAGCTAAAGTATACATATAATATTTTATATTTGTATTAATTTTTATTTTAATCCCTTAAGTTTGAAAGGAGTATTTTTAGTCTTTTAAACTTAACACAGTTAATTTTGAATAATAAAAAGTGTTGACTTAATAATTAAATACTAATAAAATATATTTAAATTTTAATTATTTAATATAAAATATGACATAATTTAAAAGGATTAAAATACAAACATGTTTATCAGCATTTAATTACTCAATAATTACTTAAATTTAATGAGCAAGTATTTTTATTAAATAAAGTTAACTGTATTAAATTTGAAAAACTAAAAATATATTTTTTAAATATAAAAAATTAAAATAAAATTTGATATAAATATAAAAAATTAAATATATACTTTTAGCTTATTTTTTCAGTGATAAAAAGATATTTTGCTCGGCGGATAACATTTCTACCTAAGTAAACAACAAGGTGACAAATACAAATAATTAATACCCCTTTTGGTAGGTGTTAAAGGTACAATCCTAACCTGCTGATCACAAACACAAAAGAAAGGTACAGTCACATTTTAATTAAGTGTTCCAATAATTAAGGGCACAGTCTAATTTACTTTCGTCCTTAAAGCAATAAAAATATATTTAGACCAAACAAAATAAATTAACAAACACAAAATTATCTTCTAATAACTTATTGTTTATAAGTTTAACTAGCGAATGGATAATATATACACCTATTTAAAATATATTTAATTTTTAAGGGAGTATTATTTTATTGTAGTTCTATTCGCAGTATTTGGGGAGACATCCTAACTTTTGAATTCTTAAGTTTACATTTCAAGGTAATTAAAAGTTTATTCTACCTAATATTAATATTGTCTAAGAAAAAAAAATTTATCTTATCCTTAAATTATGAATGAGTCTACTCCTCTTTTAAAATCTATTGTACTAAAAAAATATCTTCAGACAACATGGTAGTTTAGGCCAATGGCTCGGAATAAACCCTGTGAATTATGATTCATGTACCTTCTATTCTTTGACTTCAATTCTTGTTTCTTTTACCATTTTTGTTGATAACCTTGTCCCAACACCCACTCAACCCTACTTGTCTAATTTTGTCACAATCCAAACACTTGTTTTTCCCTGCAGTTCATTGCAAAGAAGATAACATGCACTATCAATAGCCTATCAAAGTGGTTGGTCAAAAAGGATATTTTGATCTTTTATAAAGATAAATACTCCTTTAATCCTATTTATAGGGTAGAGAATTTTTTTTTAATATGAATATATAATCTTACCCTTCATTTATTATTATGTTAACTTTATTTTCATATGGCATAATGTATATTAAATATGAATAAAATTACAAAAATTAAATTTTGTAGCATAATTAATTAGTCTTAAATTTTGCTTGTTTGTTTATGTGAAATATAATAGAAATAATTTATAAATAAGATCATAAGAGTATAACATTAGTCCCTTCACGTTTATTTATATCTTTTAGGATTTAATTGATATTAATTTTTTAGAGAAAGACAAAAAAAACCCATTTGAATTTCAAAAGAATAAATTGGGCTTCTGAATATTAAAAATGACAGATTGTGTAGGAGGCCCAATCTGTCATTTATAAATTTATGTACAAAGACCAAAAATCCCTTCACTTTTTTAATATTTTGAGAATACGATTTACAAATTTACCAATGATATTTACAACTCTGACAATGATATTTGCAACTCTTATAATAATATTTATAACTTTAACAATAGTATTTATAATTTTGACAATGGTGCTTGTAACTTTGATAATAGTATTTGTAACTTTGACAATGGTGTTTGTAACTTTGCTAATGGTATTTGTAACTCTCCTAGTGGTATTTGCAATTTCAACAATAATATTTGTAACTCCTACAATGGTATTTGTAACTCCCACAATAGAGAAGAAGTAACTTTGACAATACGATTTACAACTTTGCCAATGGTATTTACAACTCTGACAATGGTATTTGCAACTGGAAGAAATCCAATTTTGGCAATTAAGAGAAACACTGTAGTTGACACTGTAGCTTCTTTGATAATACGATTTACAACTTTTCCAATGGTATTTACAACTGGGAGAAATCCAATTTTGGCAATTGGGAGAAACACTATAGCTGACACTGTAGCTTATTTGACAATACGATTTACAACTTTGTCAATGGTATTTATAACTCTGACAATGGTATTTGCAACTGGGAGAAATCTAATTTTGGCAATTAGGAGAAACATTTTAGCTGACACTGTAACTTTTTTGACAATACGATTTACAACTTTTCTAATGGTATTTACAACTCTGATAATGATATTTGCAACTGGGAGAAATCCAATTTTGGCAATTGGGAGAAACACTGTAGCTGATACTGTAACTTCTTTGACAATACGATTTATAACTTTGCCAATGGTATTTACAACTCTGACAATGGTATTTGCAACTGGAAGAAATCCAATTTTAGCAATTAAGAGAAACAATGTAGCTGACACTTTAGCTTCTTTGACAATACGATTTCTAACTTTTCCAATGGTATTTACAACTGGGAGAAATCCAATTTTAGCAATTGGGAGAAACACTATAGCTGACACTGTAGCTTATTTGACAATACGATTTACAACTTTGCCAATAGTATTTATAACTCTGACAATGGTATTTGCAACTGGGAGAAATCTAATTTTGGCAATTGGGAGAAACACTGTAGCTGACACTGTAACTTCTTTGACAATACGATTTACAACTTTTCCAATGGTATTTATAACTCTGATAATGGTATTTGCAACTGGGAGAAATCTAATTTGGCAATTGGGAGAAACACTGTTGCTGATACTGTAACTTCTTTGACAATACGATTTACAACTTTTCCAATGGTATTTATAACTCTGATAATGGTATTTGCAATTGGAAGAAATCCAATTTTGGCAATTGGGAGAAACACTGTAGTTGACACTGTAGCTTCTTTGACAATACAATTTATAACTTTGCCAATAGTATTTACAACTCTAACAATGATATTTACAACTGGGAGAAATCCAATTTTGGCAATTGGGAGAAACACTGTAGCTGATATTGTAACTTCGACTAAGTGGAGTTGCAAATCCCATTATAAGAAGTTGTAAATCTCTTAGGTGAAGTTACAAACCATTTAGTGAAGTTGCAAATCACCTAGGAAAAGTTGTAAATTCCATTGATAAAGTTGCAAATCCCATTGGAAAAGTTGTAAATCGTATTGTCAAAAAAGCTACAGTGTGAGTTACAATGTTTCTCCCAATTGCCAAAATTGAATTTCTCCTAATTGCAAATACCATTATCAGAGTTATAAATACTATTAGTAAAGTTGTAAATCGTATTGTCAAAGAAGTTACAGTGTTTCTCCCAATTGCCAAAATTGGATTTCTTCCAATTGCAAATACCATTGTCAGAGTTGTAAATACCATTGGTAAAGTTGTAAATCGTGTTGTCAAAGTTACTTCTATATTGTGGGAGTTACAAATATCATTATTGAAATTTTAAATACCACTATGGGAGTTATAAATATCATTAGCAAAGTTACAAACACTATTGTCAAAATTACAAATACTATTATCAAAATTATAAATATTATTATAGGAGTTGCAAATATCATTGTCAGAGTTGTAAATATTATTGTCAGAGTTGTAAATATCATTGGTAAACTTATAAATCGTATTGTCAAAATATTGAAAAAGTGAAAGGTAATTTGGTCTTTGCACATAAATTTGTAAATGAAAAATTGGGCCTCCTGCCCAATCTGTCATTTTTAATATTTAGAGACCCAATTTATCATTTTAAAATTTAAATAAACTTTTTTTGTCTTTCTCCCTTAATTTTTCATAGGATGTTTATTTGTAATTTTTATATCTTTTCCGTAACTTTCCCTTTTAACTAATAATGGTCAAAATAAGGGATGTTTAATTGAGCGAGAATATTACAACGCATGATAGTTTAAGATACTCAGTACATCTGAAAGAATAGTTTAAGGGTAAAATTACCTTTTAAACCCAAAAAAATCTAACATAAACCTACAAATAACTAGGCCTAAACTTCAGGCTTTTAATGCAAGCTTTATCTAAAGCCTATCCTAATTTAACTGATTTTCACTTTCACTTTTGACTGCATGCAATTTGTTAGAGATTTTACATTTAATATACAATTTACAAATATTCATACACAATTTACAACTTAAATTTTAGAATTTACAAAATTATCTTTATATTTTTTGACTCAACCAGTTTATATGTAATTTATAAATGAATCTATATTAGCTATAAACTTACGAAGGAGGACTCATAAATTTTGGAGGAAGACATAAATTATAACATCATTTGAATTTATAGCTCAACTAATGTAAAAGCACATTTACTTATAAAATCTTTTTTTAAAAGAAATTTTTTAGAGGGGATTGAACCCATCCACTATCCAAGGTCAAGGTGAAGCCTCCCTTCCTTTTAGGTGATACTAATATTGAGCAGGGTGAGTCGTCAATTATTTTTAAGCATAAACTTAGACACCTAAGAGTTATGATGTCTCCCAAAATACCGCGATTAGAACCACAATAAAATGGTACTCCCTAAATATCGAACACACTCTAAATAGTCGCATGTTTTACCTATTTGGTAGTTGAACCCAAAGATGATGGATTTTATTTATAAAATCTTGTATATACCAATTGAGTTGAAAATCTCAAAAAGGAGGAAACTTATAATTTTGTCATATAATTTTAATTTACAACTTAGCTGGGATGAATAATTGATTAATTATTTATAACTATTATTCATATCATTATAGTTATAAATTTAAAATATCATAGAATGAGTTAATATGATTACTCATTAATTACTATCATGGGACTCAAATCTTTTAAAGATTAAAATAGTTTATGATTATTATAAATTATCATTATGGTTAAAAATTTAAAATATCCTAAAATCAGTTAATGAGATTATTAATTAATTATCATTATAGGGCTCAGAATATTTTAAAGATCAAAATAAAATTACTTATTAGTATTATTGATTGTGGCTTGTAAGAAAATAAATTAAAAGTATTAAGTCAGATCGATTTATACTTATTTTTAATTGAATTGTCAGTTTTAACTTAATTAAAAATATAATAATAATTTTTACATAATTTTTTTTGAAAATGAGTTGTGCTCACCCACGATTTAATGATAGGATAAAATCTCTCTTTCTTTTAAATAATATTAATATTAGACAAGACGAGCTATATATAAAAATAAAATTGATTGTTGATAGACGATTTAACGAAGATCGGTCCAGTAGCAAGTGGGACTTGAATGTACAAGCACATTATTAACACACATCTATAACTATCAAACAGGTTCTTTCTGATTTTACTTATACATCAGAATAAAACTATCAAACAGGTTCTTCATAAAACATGAAAACGCCAAATAGCGAAGGCTACATAAAAGTTGTAAGAGAAAATTTATGGATATATTTAGATTAGCTTTTAAAAAATAATATTAATAGAGAATATCTTTTAAAAATATAAAAATTTTGGGTTTCTAAAAATAGTTTTTAATCATAAAGGGCTCCCTAAAACGAATAGAGTGTTTCACTACTATTTTTTAAATCCATGATTTTACTCCAAAAGTATTTTTTAATACTAAAAAGTATTTTTTTATTATTACCCAAACACTCATATATATTTCAGTTCTTTATAAATTTGTGGTACGAAAATTTAAATTAGAGTAAGACAAGTAAATGATGAATCAATCTTTTAGATTGATTGGATTTAAAGTTTTGGAGGGAACAATTAGGTTAGATTTTATATTTTATTTTTTTATTTACTAAGCTTGAAATGGCACAATTTTAAGTGAAAAAATAGCAATATTAATTCATTATATTTATATTTTAGTAATTCTATTTTATTAGA
Organism: Leucaena leucocephala; assembly: GCA_037074615.1. Lineage (NCBI taxonomy): Eukaryota > Viridiplantae > Streptophyta > Magnoliopsida > Fabales > Fabaceae > Leucaena > Leucaena leucocephala. The sequence continues at coordinate 13,381,776 of CM073561.1, forward strand.
TTATATATTATTTTATATGAATATTCTATTAACTCGTTTATTAATATCTTTTTTGTATATAAATATTTTTTTATTTTAATTAAATTATATTAATTTAATCAAATATTATGCTTTAAAAAGAAAACTCACTTTTTGAACAAATAAACAATCTTTTGATTGAAGAAACTTCTAATTCATAATTTGAAAGTTATTCTTATAAGGATATTTAAAATATTCAAAATGATGATATCCTAGAATCTTTATCTTCAATTAATGTTATATCGAAGGAACATGACTTATTTCTTGATATCATTGATAAATTGCCAGATTATAAAAAATGAGAATATTTATTTAAGTTTTGAGTGGTTAATTAACAACCATCTTCTTCAAACTCAAAACATGTTTTCTCTATAAACAAATATAACTTAACAGATTTTACAAACAAATTTTAAACAAATATAACTTAACAGATGTTATAAACAAATTTTAACATTCTGTTAAACCAACAACTCTCCAGGATCTTCACCAAAAGGTTATTAAACTCAAGATTGAAATACGTCTAATTAAACTTCAACAAGAATCCTGTGCGGAAGCTATCTCAACTCCAAGAAATGCAACTTGCACGTAAAACTGAAGAAAATCTAGAAATCATATCTAACTATGGTAATAAGGAAGATCAAACTTTCTTAAATTTGATTTCAAGAATTTATATTAAAAAATTGTATATCCATGCTAAAATTATTATTCAAAATGATTTTGTCTTAGAAAAAACTATTTTATTTGACACATGAGCTGATTCTAATTGTTTTAATGAAGGAATCATTCTGACCAAATACTTTGAAAAAACAATCAAAAGGTTTAATAGCGTCAATGGCTCACGCTTAGATGTCAAATATAAAGTCTCAAAAGTTGTTGTTGAAAATTGAAACTCCATTTATATTGATTAAAAATATAGGAACCCATATTATTCTAGGTGCACCTTTTGTGAGGTTATTATTCCCTTATATGACTGATGAAAATAGAATTTCAAAATAATATTTGAGCAAAACGATTCTGTTTCCTTTTACTCATAAACCCATAATCAAGGAGCTCAATCTTTTGACTTCCAGACAACAACATATAAACTTTTTAAATGAAGAAATTTCTTTTCAACATTTAGAAAAGCAATTGTGTTAAAAAAAATGTTTAAAAGAAAATTCAAACTTGTCTTGAACAAATCCACAAAAATATTTGTTCTGACTTACCAAACGCTTTTTGGACTAGAAAACAACAGGTGATAGATTTACTATATGAAAAAGATTTTTTTGAAAAGAAAATCCTAACAAAGGCCAAGCCCATTCAGATGAACCCGGAGCTTTTAGAAACTTATAAAACAGAGATATGAGATCTCCTAAACAAAAGGTTAATTCGCAAGTCAAGAATCCCATGGTCTTGTGTTGCTTTTTATGTAAATAAAAATGCAGAAATTGAACGTGGTGCTCCTAGGCTTGTAATTAATTACAAACCTTTAAACGAAGCTTTGCAATGGATCAGATATCCAATTCCAAACAAATATGATATACTAAAACGTTTATATTATGCAAAAATCTTTTCAAAATTTGATATGAAATCTGGTTTTTGGCAAATACAAATTTCTGAAAATGATAGGTATAAAACTACTTTTACTATACCATTCGGTCAGTATGAGTGGAATGTTATGCCTTTTGGTTTAAAAAATGCTCTTTCTGAATTTTAGAGAATTATGAATGAGATCTTTAATAATCATAGTCAATACATTATTATTTATATCAATGATGTATTAGTCTATAGTCATTCTATAGATCAACATTTTAAGCATATCTCTAAATTTATTAGGATTGCAGAAACAAATGGATTAGTGGTTTCAAAACCTAAAATTAGTTTATTTCAAACTAAAATACAGTTTTTGGGTCATTAGATATATCAAGGATCCTTTACACCAATTGAAAGAGCAATTCAATTTGCTAACAAATTTCCCAACCAAATCATTAATAAAGCACAACTTCAAAGATTTTTGGGATGTTTAAACTATATTGCTGATTTTATTCCTCATCTCAATAACTTTATTAAAACGCTTCATCAGTGACTCAAGGACAATCTGCCTCCGTGGACTGACCTTTATTCAAACATTGTCAGGTAGATCAAATCCCAGGTTAAGGAGCTTCCTTGCCTTAGCCTTCCAAATCCAAATGCCTATAAAATTGTTGAAACTGATGCCAATGACATAGGTTATGGTGGCATTCTTAAACAATGTCTTGATAGAAAAAAGAAAATTGTTTCTTTTACTTCCAAACATTGGAATAGAACTTAACAAAACTATTCCATAATTAAAAAAAAATTTGGCAATTGTTTTATACATTTCTAAGTTTCAATATGATTTATTAAACAAAAGATTTTTACTCCGCATTGATTGTAAATCAGCAAAAGATGTTTTACAAAAGGATGTTAAAAATCTTACATCAAAACAAGTTTTTGCTAGATGGAAAGCTATTTTAAGTGTTTTTTTATTTTGAAATTGATTTTATCAAAGACACTTCAAACTCCCTCCCAGACTTTCTCACCCGTGAGTTTTTACAGGGTAGATAAAAGCCTAAGGGAAAACCCCAAATACCGAGGAAAAAGAAACATGGAGATAAACCTGGTGAAGACTAGAAGCAAAAGGGTGTTCTACAGGTGCCTAAAGCCAAACAATCTCGAGTTCTGAACTGGAGGCCATCATCCAAGTGGTGGTGAAAAAATATGGGTCCTAATCTGGAGCCCAACAAACTCAAACGGAGTCATCTACTCTATCTGGATTTTTGGTCTATAAACTCCAAACAAAATTGGAGTTATCCACTTCGTTTGGGTCATCAACCTAGCCTATCCAAACAAGAGCGTCTTCTAAAAAGACTTTGGAATCATATGCCCAGAGTTATGCCCAAAAGATACTCCCAGAAAAAACTTTTGCCTAGAAATTGGCTCTTCCTCTAATTCTTTTAAAGGTATTGACAAAAAACTAGTATGATTTGCTTGACCAATAACCAAAAGTTTTGCAAATCAACCATTCTCAAACTCAGATAGTTTATGCTTCCCAAAAAATGGACACTCCAGCCTTTTCCAAATAAAATAGGGCTATGAATATTGTCTAGATATAACCAGAATTTTATCACAAAAACCCAAACCAAGTGGCTAAATGTTTTTCCAAAAGGTTTTCATTTTAGGCCAAAATAATTAAACAAACTAAGGAGTAATATGAATTAATATTGATTCACTCTGAGTCAGCTGCAATAAAAAAGAACGCTGATAAAACATATGAGTCTTTAATAACTCAATCTACCCTGCAGATCTTAAAAGTCCTTACTCTATCCCAGTGGGGACAAGATTTGTATAAAATAAAAAAATTTGGGATAAACTTTGATCATATCGAATATAATTATTAGGACAATGTTGACGCATGGTACTATGTGTTCTAGGATCAAAATAAATTTTTTAAACATACTTAATTTATTTATTTTAAAAAAAATTAAGTACAACTTTTCTCAAATGTTTGGACACTGGTGGTAATTCTTTGGATCAATACCAAAGATATTTCCCTTAGAGGTAGTTCAAGCTTTTGAGCTCTTCAAACAGAAGTTAAACATCAAAGAAAACCCTTTTTTTTTGTTGAACTTTACTATTTTTTAAACTTACATATTTCCTGGATTTTCTCTTGAAATTATAGGTTTTAAAAAATAGAAGGATCACGGTTCCTACCAATCTTCAACGACTACCATCAGTAAAGTGGTGGCCCAAATTTGATCTTTCTAGAATAAATATGCAAGTTATCGAGAGATGGTTCAAACATAATCTCCAGTATCTCTGTATGATGAAACACAATAAGTTCCTAAATCAGAAGACAAGGGTCTAAGCCGTCCTTGCCTCAACAAACCATAATGTTAGCCTTATCAACTAATTGAGTTCCATGCTCTAACTCTTACAACAACAGGATCAAACTCCTTCAACAAGTCAAACAGATTCTGCACCATCTTCAGACAAAAATGATGATGAAGAATTTGTCGTAGACTTAGACGAAGATTGAAACCTTCCAAAGACTTAGTTTGACCAAGAAACCTATCCTAGGTTTTTGGTAAACAAAAATTGTAAAGGATTGTTCAAATAGTAAAACAACTGTAGTAGTACTATTTAAACAGTGAGCCACTGTAGTGTCAGCAAGAATTGTAGTATCAGTAGTACTATGCAAATTGTATTATGATAAGGAACTGTACAAACAGTAAACAAATCCACGTTAGAGTACTGTTTAAACGGTAACTTCCCCTATCTATTTAAGTAAGATTCATTTCCTTTTTTAGGCAGGTTCAGTTACCCCTTCACTTACACTTAGAGAGAGATACTCCGAGTCTAGAGAGAGAGTCTCCTCCTCCTTCTCCTTCTCTTTCTGTATCCCTTCTTCTTGTAAGTGCTTATGTTTTAATATTATTTTCCATTTCAGTTTTTACTTAATCTTTCTTTTATCTTTTCATATCCTTACTTCCTCTTATGAGCTAAGCTTGGCCAATTCTACCGCCTTTGAGTTCATTTAAGAGCATCCCTTCTGCATGCATTTTAAGTTTTAGTAATGCATAATTGGTCCGCCCAGTGCTCTACTTCCTTTTGTTTTAATTTCATCCCTTCCATTCGGTCCTTGGGGGTCTCTCCCCTAGTTGGTATCAAAGCCAGAAGGTGAAGTAGAGATGTGTTAAATAAATTTGGATCTATCTATATGATATCAGGATAATTGTTGAGTTTGATAGTATGATATGACTGTCATATATCGATAGCATGTCAATACAGGCTAAGTTTATTACACATGAGTCCATCTATACGAAAATAGACCGTAAGACCTGACAGACTGAGGCAGGTAAAATATCGTACGCAGTAGTGTGTAATAAACATAGTACATGTATGCACTATATTAGTGGCATTGGCTAAATTATGGCTGGTCAGATACTAAATGAAGCAACAACCGCTTCAAACAAAAGAATTTTCAAAGAAGAAATTTATTTTCAAAACATTAACAATTTGACTTTGCCTCCTATTGCCATAAACTTGCTTTATACACAAACAGAGAATAAAAAATAATTTTTCAAATCTGATTATATAATCAGGACTGTTAAAGAATCAATTTCTATCCAATCTGAAAAATAGGATTTTTTTCCTTCTTTCTAGGAAATTGATTGAACGACACCGAAAAGAATATAATGTTTTACATATCGGTAGTGTTCAAATCACAATTAAACCTCTTGTCAAAAAAGGCCTGAATATATCATGTTTACTCTATCTTTTAGATAGAAGACATGATATATACCAGGATGCCATTTTGGCAATGGCAGAAACTGGCCTATATGCAGGACTTGTTTATTTTAACTGTTATCCAAACAGGATAATGGATTTAAAAGATGAACATGCCCTCAAAGGTCTTAAACTAAAAATAAAACTTTATAGTTTGAACATGTTACCAGGATCTATACTTGCTACCAGAATTTTCACATCCCGTTTGAAAGAAAAGGAACGAAATAAAGACATAATTAAAATGTAAAAAGCATAAAGTAAATACATAGAATAAATAAAAGGAAAAGCAGAATAATAAAGCGAAAAGTAGAAAGGGCAATAAAGGAAGAGCAAATAACAGCAAATAATAAAAATAAAAAGGAAAACTCAATAATTGATGTTTTCTCCATTTTGTTAGTTTAGATCTGTAATAGTATAGTGAATAAAAAATTACCTATCTTTATGGATCTGGAAAAATTGTTAGGTGATTAGTATGATAGTATATGACCAGCCACAGTCTAGCCAACGCTACTAATATAGTGCATACATGTACTATGTTTATTACACACTACTGCATACGATGTTTCACCTGCCTCAATCCGTCGGGTCTTACAGTCTATTTTCGTACGGATGGACTCATGTGTAATAAACTTAACCTGTATTGGTGTGCTATCGATATATGTCAATCATATCATACTAAAAATCTCAACAATTAGACTGTAGATCTATCCAAACAGAATCATCTAGATTCTCTTATTCTTCAATTTCCAGACCGCCTTCTGTCATATATGGAATGGCATCAGAAACGCCCATAGGAGTTACCCAAAATAAACTAACTACTAGTGCTTCAATCCAAGGAATTGATAATTCTACAAACATTCCCCAAATGGTGTATGAAAAAGATGAAGATTTAAGATCTGACTTAAGATCAGTTGAGTCTCCAACTTATTCATCACTAGATATGGGAGAAATACATGTCATTGAAAATGATTTTCAAATTGACAAACAAACTTTACAAAAATAATTTTACTTGGAAGAATACAATCTCTAGAGGAAATAGTTTTTAGAAAACTTCAAAGGATCTGTTAGAAAATAAATTTAAGAAAAAATCTACTGATTCTTTGAAAGAGCACAAGTGAATATTCTATTTTTTGATTAATTTAGTGAATATGCTAAAACTACAGAAATGGATTATCCATTTGTTCAAATGATTGATGTTATTAAATAATGAAAAAGTTCCAAAGGAAAAATATTTCTTCTAAATTTCTTCTTCCAAAAACCGGTGCAAATCCCTTAGGCTAAGGATGCTTTAGGTCAACCTGTGCTTGCTGCATCTTTTCATTTTAAAAATGTGGATCAACCTATTGATTCAACAGACATAAAAAAGATAGTTCAATAAAATAATTATACTAATTTGTATCTTTAACAATTAGGTGATTATTTTGCTCAATCATCTTCAAACATTATTTTAGAACAATCAAAACTAAGGATTGAAAACCCAATCTTCAAACCATTTCAACCTAGCCCACAAATGAATTCTGAAATATACAACCAAAACAAATCCAATTTGATTAACAAAATCAATCAAAAAATTCACCAAATATCCCAAACTTTGACTGTCATAGAAACACCCCAAACTGAGTCAATATCTTCTACTAGGCAAGTAGCTAATGTAGAAAAAAATCTCAAACAGCTTCTCATAATTAAATTAATAACCCTTAAACCTCTATCTATCTCAAATGGTTCAATTATCAATATGATCTTCATTACCTTAATCATAAACTCCTACAAAATTTAATGTCGAATGACTTCCAGGCTAATTTATGTGCATCTAATATCCTAAAGTAATTTTATAGTTCATCCAACACTTTAAAGTAGTTTTTTAGATTCATCGAGCACCCTAAAGTATTTTGTACACAATTTTACCTTTAATGTATTAATTTTTTCAAGAGAAAATTTGCCTTTAAAATATTTTTTTAGGAACAATTTTAACCTCAACATTAAAACCCAAAAAGTGTTTTAATTAAAGATGTATCCAATATCTGAAAGTATTTATGCACTAGCAATTTTATGATGTTAGACGCATATGAAAAAATATTTTATAGTGTTGAATAAACCATATAATACTTTAGAGTGTAAGATAATAGTGTCACATGCACTTAGAAAAATATTTCATAGTATTGGACTAACCATAAAATATTTTAGATGTTGGACGTACTTGGAAACCTATTTCTAGTTAATTTAAAACGTAAAACTGAAATATTTTCTTAAATTCCACACCTATATGGTTCAATATAAAATCCATTACAGATCGAATTATTTATAAATATTGACTACCACAATCAATTTATCAATCTCTACACAATGCATAATTTTTAAAACAATATCAAGCTTATAAAAAGTAATATTGTTCATAAATCATTGTCAATATGACTCAGTATAAACTTTGTGCAAACAGCTCAAAATAAAGTGTTGGTTTAGAATCTAGTTGATCAATATATCTATAGAAAAAGGAGAATTAAAAATAGGTTCTCAAGCAAAAAAATGAAAAACAATGCATAATTTACACTTTCTCCAAGTTATGAGAAATATATAACTTAATTTGAATTTTATGCAAATGCACATTCACTCTAATATGATGAAATTGAAAGATGAGGAAATTTATTTTTTTCTTTTTTTTTAAAAAAAAAGAATGTAGTTGTAAATATAGTAATAATAGAGTATCCTCTATTGGAGTGTGTGAGAGCATGAGAGGAAGGAGTCAATTATTCTCTTACCCCTTACACCTCTTTCATTTACGTATTTGTACAACTCTCTTTCTTCCATCTTTCTTCATCTACAACCATCTCCCTCCCTCTCTGTCTACATTTATATATATATATATATATATATATATATATATAAATTACATATAAGTCTCAAGCAATGATTAAAGATCCCAATTGGATAGTTCGACAGCCAATTGACCTCACTAATAGCTCAATTTGAATTAGAAAACCTTCCTACGGTTGAACTAAGTTGGAGTGTAATTGAGCTACAATTGAACTAGAGCCCTAGACTTGAACTGGGAACCAGAATATTTTGAAAAATTGGGCCGATTTTGGGTTTGATATAAAAAATAAAAAAAATTAAGAAACCAGTAAAAAATTGACCCTCTTAGAAAGTCCAATATATTTTTTGACCATTGTAGTCATATGATGTTATTTCATTAAAAACTTTATATATTGAGGCGTTTTTATGTTGAAAATTAAACTTATTATAAATATATATAATATCCATGTAATTATTTTTATTTAATTATTATATTATTGGTTCAATTATTTGTCTAACCTGTTCCATGAAAACAAAGACTTGACAAAATTTTCATTTTGACATCTAATCTGACTTTTAAAATATTGATCTCAAGTAAAAAAAATTAAGATTATTTTCTCTAAATTTGATATATTTTAATAGTCTCAGTAGAATCATAAACTTTTGTAAGGTATGTATTAGTACAAAAAGCATTTCGATCGCGAGGCATTTATATTAACTATTATGGGGATAGTATAGAAAGTGTTAATGATGATATTTTCCTAAATAAAATGTGAGTTTATTGACTTTCTACTTTGATTCTATTAGCAGCCGGTATAAAAAAACACCCTCTATGTAGGTTAAAACAACAATCGCAGTAGACATATTGTTATTTAAATTATTTAATTTGTTTAAAAATTTATCACAACGGTTATAAAGACTACTGGCTTGTAGAAAGTGAAATATATTCTTTTTTTTAAAAAAAAAAAACCTTTTATACAACAGTTACATCTCCATTACAAACCCGTATAACAATTTTTTTCTAACCACTATAAAAAGGCTTCTTTACACTGATAAGAAAAAAATGGATGAATTTGGGGTGTTAAAATTACATCAACACTAGAACATGTTTTGTACTTTGAATTAAAAAATATTTATAAAGATACTTAGGAGTCATTTATCAATACAGTCTGTCTTTACATTGATAAATTAAAGCACACCTTATAGTTTAAAGAGATTATATAGATATGGATAAATTACTTGTTGACATGATGGCCTACGCATCAATACATCAGAATGTCATCCCACATCTTTGTGATTATAGTTAAATCTTTTGTTAGTTGGACAGACGCAGACGTTGTATCTCTTCTTAATTATTACTGTCTTAATCTTTTTTCTTGATAATTTTTTTAGATAAATTGACTTGATAAGCTTATCAGAAATAAAAAAATAAAGGGGTTAAGGTCTAATTTTATCTTAGATATTGTTATGTAGGAGTAATATCGCATCGAAAGTGTTAAAAAGTATATAGCCTTTAGCCATTGACAATGTTAACAGTTAATATTAATATTTTAATAATTAATATTAATTTTTTAACGATGATATTTTGCTATTTTTTTAATACTTTCGAAACGATATTGAATTAAAATTATTTTTGGGGTAACATTATTATTCTTACATAACAACTTTCTGAACAAAATTAAACATTAATCCTAAAAAAGGGATAAGTCTAAGGCACATACTTCTATCTTTTTTCTCCAATGATCTCATTTTCTGCCTCAACCTTTTTAAGGAGAAAAGAAAACGAATGAATTACATGGGATCAGGTCAACTAACGGTAAAACATTTGGATCTGTCAGCTTGGGTTCCAATTAATTGCGCCAAAATGAATTATGTTAGGGAAAGGTAGTTATATTATGCCTAAATACTATTATAAAAAAGGCTTATAATAATAGTTAAAAATAGATTTTCATGTCGATTTTGGGAGGGATATGAATTATATTGCTGTTGTAAGTGTATTTATAATCGCTGTTAAATAAAACCTTTTACAATGGTTTTTAAAAAATCGCCGTTAATTGCTTGATTGTTTTTTTTTTTACTTTCTTCCATCTATACTCATCATTAGCCACATCAGTCATACTCATCAAAAGCATAAGACCAGATCTAAAGAGAAGAAGTCAAAGATTTGGGGAATAAACTAAAGATCCATAAGCTTATTCTATTAAAGCTCTTTTAGCTCCTTCCAATAAGATCCATTTGTCAAGACCCATTGTTAGCCATCACAGTCAGTCTCACTAAAAAGTTAAAGATCTAGCGAAAAGGTTAAAGATATGACAAAAAAGTTGAAGATATATAAAATTTTTGTTATTAAAGCTCTTCAAGCTTAATGTATTACAATTTATAAATAATAAATTAAGAAGGATTACAGTCAGCTTTTGTTATATGATGTATTATAGTTTATAAATAATAAACAACTAAAAAAATAAGAAAAATGAGCAAATAAAGAATGCCTTATGACTTTTACGATAGAGAACGACGATAGAAATGACGAAGAATGACATTAATGACTGAGATGTGCACTAAAACTAAGAGAAAAATACCAAAAAAATGACCTTCATCAAAGTCTGTGATGATAGAAAAGAGAAATGAGACTATAGACGATTGTGAAAAGTGAAGCTGAAATTGAAATCAAATCCAAGGTTTTTAAAATTTTTCAGAAACTTTTTACGGCGATTTTATAAAAACTGTGGTTAAAAGTCCACCTGATGACTTTTAATAGCAGCTTTTATAAAAACCGCAGTTAAAAGTTTTAAAAATTGAATTTATTTATGAAAATATCTTTTTTTTCACGGTTGTTTTTCTTCTAACCACCGTAAAATAACGTTGTGATAAGTGATTCTTTTAGTAGTAAAATACCTATGAAAAACAATTATGACTCGCCCATTTCTTAAGAGAATTCCATGCTAATCCTAAGTTTTTTATTAGAGGTATTTAGAAATGATGCACCAATATAGCAAGCTCCTATATATATATATATATATATATATATATATATATATCACTCAAAATGTGCTTATATACTTATTTAGTTCTATTTCTAAGTGACTTTCAGCATATTTCATATAAACTAAAAAACTTTAAACTTGATTAACTTTATCATAATATTCTAACAATTTTCTAATTTTATCTCTATTTAATATACATTATACTCTATAGAAATAAAATCAATATAATAATAAATAAAAGGTAAAATACTACAGTCATATTAAAAATTTCTCTCTCATCCTTCTAAATAGTACAAAAATAAGTATTTTCTCTATGCTCTATAAATAGGATAAGAGGAATAACTTTATAAGGATTAAGATATAATTTTATCACAAAAACTTTTACATAAAAGTTATGGATGTAAAAAAACCTGTTAAAAATATTAATAGTAAACGTTAGTTTTTTAACTATTATTAAAGTGATTTTGCTAATTTTTTGACACTTCTAGAGTAAACATTAATCTAAGAAAAATTTCTGAATGCTCACAACTCGTATACAAAAATTTTCGAGGCAAAATTAGACCTCAATCTCTTTTATAAATAAGAAATATGTTCAGCATAGTAAAATTTTCACATCAAAGTACAGGATTTGACCATATAGGTGAGATAAGGGCCATATCATTAAGACCAATTTCAGTATTATTGTCTCAATCTATAATCTTATGCGATATCCTAAGATAAAAAACTTCAATTTCATACTGAATCCATATTTCATCTCTGATGTTATTATTATTCAGCACTTTGAAACTTTCTGATCAACAGGTTCATCATGAAATGGCATATTTAAATACGTACATTTAATTCTGCTTTCGTGATAGAGAAATGAAACTAAGCTAATTAATGAGGCATTCAATGTCTGCCTTCTATTAAATAATAATAATAATAATAATAATAATAATAATAATAGTAATAATAATAGTAATAATAATAATAATAATAGCTTAAGCTTTATGGATATTACCTCGAGAACAAGTTAGCGGACGAAAGCGAAAGTCTCTCTGGGACAACTCATCATATGGGGAAGGAAGTGACATGTGTTGAAATCAAAGTTAATGATTTAAACAAAACTATTGGTTTTTGACAGCTCAACATTGTTGTCGTTGTTGTCATCGTTATCGCATCACCACTATGCTACGTACGTATGTTCATGAACCCTCCCATTCTTTCCCATCTAGGAACCACAGCGAACTTTCATTTATTTATCAGAAACCTCATTTTAGTCATGTTTCAGCAGGTCAGATACATCTATCGACGAAAATTTAAAATACACCACTACGACTTTATATATTATTTACCACAAACCTACATAAAATGCTATTTTTGACCGATATATAAAGTCTTACTCGTAATAGTAACAAATAGACGCATGTCTCTGTGTATGCCGTGCAATACAATGGAATTTTAGGTTTACTTCCACTATCCACTTAGCTTTTCTTATGTTCTTATACACACACACACAGATATATATATATATATATATATATATATAATCAAATACAATAATACTGTTCAGGAATTCAAACTCTATCAGTTTCCAAAAGGAATACATAGTTCATATGCCCATGGTTTAGGTTATAGGTATTATACATGCATGGACCAATATGATTGAATTTTCGTCTATTTCCCCTTGAAGTTTTCCGATAAGTTCCATCCTTAAAAACCCCCTACTAAGGGACTATTTGGATAAAATTTTAGAAACGGACTTATAAAAAAAAAAAAGACTTTTTGGCAGCTTATAGAAAAAGGCTTTTGGTGAAGAGTTTATGAAAAAAAATGGTTTTGAATAAATAAGTATTTAGATAGTTATTTCTAAAAGTACTTTTATTATTGGTAAATTATGAAAAATAATATGAGTATTAAATGATGAGAGATAAGAGAGGAGAGGAGAGAGGGTGTAAGAAAGAAAAGAGAGAGAGAGTGTAATAAAAAATATGAGAGAGAGTGTAAGAAAAAGGATGAGTAATATAGTAATTAGTTAGTTTATAAACTCTTTTACTATTCTATAAGCTACTTTGACCAGCTTATCTGAAACTTTAGTTTTAAATCATGATTTAGTCTAAAAGCCCATTTGAACAAATATGACTATTTATTTTAAAATTTCTCAAAACTTAAATTTTAAACTAAATTTAGGTTTGGCAGTTTGCCAAACACACACTAAATACCTTTTAGCAATTATTTTATTCATATTGGGTTCTCAGTTATTGTTTAGGTCTAACCACCAACACCAACCTTCAATTTTCATAATCAGTTTAAATCCTCCTTGAATCACTAACAAATAAATAGTATATAGTATCCCTACTAATTATAATTTTATCTTTTAAATTTCATAATTAATTCATTTTATCTCTTAAATTTATAATTTTTAAAAATTATCTCTACTACTTATACACATTAAGAAGTTTTCATCAAAAAATAATTATAATATAAATGATCGAGAAGAATGTTTTTTGGAAATTAGCCCATATTTTTTCTATAAATAACTAGATTAATTTTTGTAAATTTATTTATTTAGTTTCTAAATTAAAGATTTGAGGAAGTATATATACCTCATTCTATAACTTCCTAATTTTAAATCTATATATAAAGCGATTTGTTTATGCACATAGGCTAAATTGGGAAAATGGCGAAAAAGTTTACTCAGTTCACTACCTGATTGCACTAGTACAAAATAGATTTTTTAAAGTCCCATTTTTAAATCGGTTCTCGCGAAATAATTTTAAAAAAATGACCAGTGGTATTTTTGTAAATAAAGATAAAATATTTACACCTAATATAAACATGACTAGTGTAAAAAAAATGAGCAGTGACATTTTTGTAAATAAGGGTAAAATATTTACACCTAATATACACATGATCGGTATAAAAGAAATGAGTAGTTGCATTTTTGTAAATAAGGGTAAAATATTCTACACCTGATAAAATGACATCTGGTGTAGAATGTCTTTGTGTACATATTCTACACCTGATGTAATGATATCCGGTGTAGAATGTCCTTACCATTAAAAATATGATAAAATGTCTTAGTTTTTTGCGCTTCCTTATTTTTATAAATCACATCGTCATCAATGGAGAAAACTAAATAAGGGAGAACACATAGTGATAGGAAGCTCTGCCTTTGTAACACACTGTTTAAAGCTCACTGAAGAAGAAGACCTAGATATGCGATGACTCATACCTGTGCTCATCGTTCTTTATTGTTAAAGTATGTCATTTTCACCTCTAAAGCTTACAAAAACAGAAGACTCATATCTGTGATGGTGGGTGTCTATTTTTTTATTTCTTTCTTTTTGGGTTTTGTTTAAATATATTTCTGTTCACTTTTAACTAGGTAAGTCGAAGGAATTGTGACGACGTTTTTAGGTTTTTATTTCTGTGTGTATATTTAGATTTTTATTTCATTCATTTCTTGGTTCTATTTAAATATATTTATGTTTGTATTTGAGCAGATAACCCAAAGGAATTGTGACAATATTTTTGTGATATCTTCAATTAGATAATAGTGTTTATGGATTTTTATTTCTATTTAAATATCGGAGTTTTCATTTCTTTCATTTCTGGGTTCTCTGATTTTTTCTTTCTTCCTCTTACAAGAAAATTTTAATGTAATTGAGGGTAACTTTTTCAAAGACTTCAAAACATTAAATTCAAAATTTCATATTTAAGTGTGGTTATAATCCTTTTCATTAGGATTAATGCCTATCTACAGATAAAATTTTCAGTTTACTTTTTAAATTTTTAGAATGATTAAGCTAGTTGTATTTATGTCTTAAGTTGAGATTCTTCTTGGCCATTTTTTTCTTAAAGAATTAGTAGATATTTGATGCTAAAATGCTTGGTTTGCAAATTATATTATTTTATTCATGAACTGACCTTTTTTTTCCTCATAATTGATGTTGTCATATCAAATCATGGATCTGCTAGCAGTTCCATTCAAAGAATCAGAATATATTTGTCTTGTGGGGAAGATGCCAAATATTTAATTTTAGGGGAATGTAAAATAAATACAAATAAATAATGCAGAGGGGACCAAATCTAATACAGCTAAAATTATTATAAGAAGCAGAAATGAAAAATAATATTAAGAAACATGAGAATGAATCCAAAATACAGATATTCCTCCTCAGTCGTGAATCATTATTAATTGATATTCACTTGATACGGACAATTCAATAAATTTATTTAAAAAAGAAAAAGAAAAATAATACTTTTAGTGAAACATCAAAAAAGTAGTTTCTATGTATTGGCAATAGAGTATTACAGATTATTTTACACACGAATGTTGAGAATTGAGTTTTAAACTGCTTGTTTAAGAAACAAAAAATTTTATTGCTCACACCAACTATAATCAATAGAAAAAATAGATCTTTTAAATTTTATAATTTCACTTAATTTTTAAAATGATCCTATGATCTGGCAAATCCCTCTTACAGCAACCAAGCTTAACTTCGATTAATTTTCAAAATAATCCTATGATTTGGTAGTCATATATATGAGAAATATCTAGGTACTCCACCAGTGGCAACTCATATACACATAAAAAAAAAAAGACAGTGACAATAACTCTTGGGAGGGTTAAAAAAAATGTGGTGAGAGAAATTGGAAGTTGAGTATTTCACTACAAAAAAATTAGTTATTTTGTCACGGTTAATTTATAGTGTTTATATAAGTTATAAATGTCATAATATCAATTTTTAGCATTTGGATAAACCGCCATAAATTCAAGCAATAGAAAATAGTTTACAGCTATTCTACAGAACTGTTACGCATTGTTGTTAAAAAACTAGACCTTTTTTAGCGGTTAGCGGTTAACAACCACTATAAAATGTTAAAATTTGAAAAATATTTCTAGTGGTTATATAAAATGTTATAAATTTTGTGCGGAACATCATCTTTATTGGCAGAAAATAAAATTTTTAGAATAACTCTAGAATTTCTAACAGTTAAAAATCGCAAAAAAATATGGTGCCAAAATTTGAATTTGGGTAAAAAAATTTCCCCAATTTAGAGTCTAAAATTTGAATTTAGGTAAAAAAAATGTCGAGTTTATTATTTTCTAACGATTTTGTAACTGTTAGAAAGTTTATTCCAAGTGAAAAAATAAAAATCTAATTTTTTGCATTATTATAAAATATGATATAATTAATTAAGAAACTATTAAATAGATTATATCATATAATTATTTTGATATGTGTTATTAGCAATGTGTTACATGTTATATATTAAAATATATTGTTATAAATAATAAGTAATTAAATTATGATTGTATCATATGAATTTAATTTAATTTGATAAGGTAATTGAGTTAGAGATACAATAAATGAGATGAGATAGTTTGTAGTGTTGAATTTTAATTCTTAAGTTGAAGAAGTTTTGGATTGGTTGAGATAAAGAAAAAATCTAAAAGAAGAAAATATAAGTATGTTAGTAAATTATAAATGAAGATAAATAAAATAAATAAAAATCTACAAAATAAATAATATCTTACCATGTAAAGGAAAAAAGAGAAGATTGAATTTTAAGGAAAGAGATAAGAGGGAGGAAAAAAAGAGAGTGAAAGAATGAGGAGGTGAGGTGATATTTATATAGGTATATGAATGATTTATAGCAGTTTTGTATATTTTGTAGCAGTTTTATTGCTCATACACTTTCTAGCGGTTTTGGAAACTACTAGAAATGTCAAATATTTAAGTTTTAAGAAATTGAACTAATTTTGATTTCTTTGTATATATTTAATTTATGTATGAAAAATAAATTATTGCATGCGTGATAGATATTATTGAATCTGTTATTCTTAATTATCATTTTACCTGAAAAGAGAAATTAAAAAAATTATTGTTATGATTATAATTAAATATATTTAGGAAAAAAATTAGTAACAAATAATTTAATAAAAGACATATTCCTGACAATAGCTAAATTATCGTATTATTGAGAAAAGAATATTCAAAATTCGTCAGTTAGAAGGGTTTCCTGTCATAAGTAATCTCACTACCATGTCATAAAGATCTCGTGGCTTGAGGTGAACGACCATATTTTAGTTTTTATGCTTCTCATCCTAGACATAGTAAACTTGGTGTACCTCATAGGTAAGAATATATGGCTCATCATCTTCAGATTCCCCCGTATGAATGAGTCTAGAGAAATTAACAGAAGTGATGCCCAAGTGGTCAGTAGTGAGTCCCCGTGAAGTTGTCTAAGTTGCCTAGAAGCACTTGAATAGAGTTATGGTGAAAAACTAGTAACTTAATTCAACGATGTCAATCTACTTTCTATAGTAAGTGACGCCTCCAAACGCATGTCAGTGTCACTACTGTTAGTATAAAATCTCATCCAGGATGTACCATAAACTCTAGAGTTTTGTGTGAGCAATCCCTGATCATGTGCAACTATACAAAACTTGAACCATTGACATTATATGTGATATACATTCTTACATGGTTTAATGAACTTAGGGGAAAGGGTTTTAAGTTCATCTGTGTACAGGTTGACGTCATTACATATTCAATAGGTAAACCAACTGGAGAATTCTTTGTGGAATCTTTTATCAATGTCAATGGAGTACGCAAGCCCTCACGGGTACTACTTGATATAATTTATGAAATCGCTACAATAAAGTATAATTTGTTAGAGTATGTGAGAAATAAATATAAAGTGTAAAAGTCCGTAAGCGCATATTGCTTACTACATGAAGGGTTCAACTTGGCTATAATTTATCAAAATATGTCTATGTGCCAAGAGTTTCTCTTTGGGAGTGATTCTAAAGAATTTACATCCTCCAACTGGTTTCCTAACAGGAGGAAACAAAGTTGATGTGAAAGGACTAGGAAGAGAATCATTAACACAGCGTGGGCTATTAAAAAAATGTCAACATGTCATCGTCAAAGTAAATTGACCAGAAAGTTAAGACCTCATATCTAGAATAACCTTATACTATTGGCCCCTCTAGCCATGTCTTATTCCTAAAATATGAGTAATTTTTCCAAATACCTGCAGGTTAATATTTCATTAATAATTTTGAGCAATGGAAATAAAAATATAGAATTTAAAATGCATGGATAAAAGATCATTTGGTACCTCTCTATAGGGTACATCTATCGATATTCAACCAGGCCAGTAACCTTTACTTTTTGAACAAAGTGGATGGTCAAGTAAACCGTGGCATTTAAAAACAATTGGGGAAATATTATCTCCAAATGACAAATTGTAAGAATTATTTTATTTTGCAGTCGATCGAGCTCTTCAGGTATCAATATCTTTGCACACAACTTCTTAAAAAATGAACACAGCTCCACCAAAACCATTGATGCATCATAAGGAGGTGTGTTTCTCAAAGCCAGTGGGAGTAACTGTTGCATAAGAAAATAGGAGTCATGGACTCATCAGCACAATAACCTTTCGAGCATGCATATCGATAAAGATTGAGATGTTGCTAGAATATCCATTAGGTACTTTTATATTCTTCAACATTGAAAGGAATATATCATTGTTCTATTTCATCAAGGTGAATTTAGCAAGATGAAACTTGTCATTTTTATCAGGTCAAGCCTCTTCATGAATTCCACATGCCCATAAATATTTTCTAGCTACAAGATAGTCTTTGGACTCTCTATCTTTGTTCAACTTGTTGTATAGCAAATTATATTCCCAATAAGTAAGAATAAAAAATATGCTTCTTTTCTACCACTATATAGGTTTAGCATCATATGTTCCATAAGACCGTCGTCCTAGTCATTCGAGATCCTCATTTTTACCAAATTCAATATCAACATCTTGTAACTGCCACATTATATCCCCACTAGATAAAGTAACAGTATGATCTCTCCTTTCCTAGTTTCCATCAAAACAAATCTGTCGCAATCTAAATTTGTGCTTGGAATCGAGGAAATGTCAATGTCCCATCAAGCACCACTTGCGATTGTGCGAAAGGCGACATGCTATGGAGTCAAAGTTGTACTTAGGATAAATCGAACCAATATGTACGTTCTATCCAGACAAAGTTCCCAAACTAGAGAAATCACTTATCATCCACATTAACGTTACACGGAGGTTGAACAGTCGCTTCTCATATGAGTTGTACGTCTCAAAACCATTAGTCCACAGCTCCAACAATTCTTGTATCAACAGTTGTATGTAGACGTCTATATCATTCCCCTGTGCTTTATTGCCAGGAATGATCATGTAAAGCAAAAATGAGCTATGTTTCATACACATCCAAGGTGGAAGACTGTACAGAATTAGCGATTCAATGTATTGAGGTGTAGAGCTAATGTCTTCACCAGCTCTGGTATGGCCATAGCTACTGCTCTTAACTAGTCAGCTGCATCTTATATCCCTGATATCTTCCTCTTATTGCCTGATCGTATCATGCACTTCTCATTTGAACTCATCTAAAAGCTCCTCCATGTCAGCGGATTTGTCCTACTTAGATCTCACGCTTGTCTGATGTGACACCACTACTGACTGAGAGGTCCCTATAGTGTGTGAAGGCCCAGTACCACCTAAGTAAGAAAGTCTATTTGGTGTGGGTCCCAGGTCGAGCCCACCAACTCGCCTAGGGCATTGCGGTCGGTCGTGGCCCATCAAGAGTATGTGGTGGGATCCAAAACAGACCCATGTGACTCCTACAGCTCCATATCCATCTGAGTCATGAGCGCATATCAAAATTAATATAAGGCAATTAATATTGAATATTTAAACTTAACTATTAAAATTTAATTAATCAATTAATTACCTACCGTCATCTCCTCAACTTCAGTTAACGAAGGAGGCCCATCTTGAGGCATGTACATGTAAGGCCACATTTCCCCTTATGTAGGCGTGACCCCTGCTCCTATCGCAACTCTGTCCTCTGTAGATTAATGGAAAAAGTAATTATTTATAAATTATATACACAAATGCAATGTATAAATTATTTTAATGTACTTATAATTTTATCGTAAGTGATAATAAAACTCTTGGACCCTGCCCTATTGCGTATTATCTTTTGCCTGAAGCTATCAATATTTTTTTGTGAGAAGGCCTTAAACAACATGTATACAAACTATGTTGGTCAATTTGGACCAAAAAATCAAAATATTTTATAATTAATACAATAATATTAATATTATATGTACCTGATACTTAGGCAAGATTCTTAAGTAGACGAAATTGGATTAATCTTACTCCAGGACTTCATAAGATATATTTGCTAGTATCTCTTACAAGGGCCTCATCCTACCACCGTTCTTCTCCCGCCACAAATCACCCCTCTAGTTCTTCCATGTTGCCCCTATTATCTTGAGGGTATCCGCCTTAAACACTTTCTCAATATAAATTTACCTTGTAATTAAATAAATGATAAAATTATGTTCATTATATAGATTATTTACATATTATATAGATTGAATATATTAAATCTATATATAATCTATATTAAATATATATATATATGAATATAGATTTAATCTATATTAATATAGATTATACATATTTAATATTTATTATATAGATTTAATCAAATAATTAACTACTCTAAATAAAAATATATATTACCCTTATCATCTCACAAGCGGCATCCTCCTTCACATAAATGGGTAACAGGGTTCACTACTTCCCAACTAGGCCCACGTACTTGCTATACAACTGGTCCTTCCCCTAGTTGCATGGCCTAAATCATTCAGTAGCACAACCATACATCCACTCGTAATCATAGAGAGCTCTCTAACATTGAGCCTTTTGATAAACCTATTGTCCTGAGACTCTTCAACATGTAATTGAAAAATTAATTATATATGAATTAAATTTAAATAATTTTTTATATAAATAAAATAGTTACCTTTGAACTCTACTTCGAAGCTGATCTACCACCTTAGAGCACCACGCAACTCATTTTGGAGATCCTAATTATGTTGATCCTCCTCCTCCTCCTCTTGGGGTTGCTCATTCCCCCCATCCTCCCCTGACAAATCAACCTTATCATGAAGCTCAAGATGCCCTCTTTGTTGATATCGTAGTTCTCAATGCTGATATCTACCCTAAGATTACCACCCCTAGAAGTACTAGTCCTGGAACCAGGATAATTGCTAGGTGTGTTAGGATCAACTGGATCCTTCCTAGGTCAACGACTTATCCTGATAATATCAAATGACAATTGATATAAACAATAAATAATATCAAATAATAATAATTTTTGAAAAAAAATAAATAAAATGAAAATTAACTTTATTTCTATTCTTAGAAATGTGGTGTATTCTCTAGATATGGTCTAGATTTAATGTGTGTAAAGAATTTGACAGTGCCAAAAGTGCAAAAATGGGGGCACTACTGTATATATATATATATATATATATATATATAGAAATGTGGTGTATTCTCTAGATATAGATCTAGATTTAATGTGTGTCCTCAAAACTGTTAGAAAATACAAACCTTAAATAAACCACCACCTACCACATGTTATACCTGACAGGAACCCAAGAAATTTCTAGCGATTTTCGAGGCAATCGCTAGAAATTTCTTTCAGACATTATATTTTTAAAACCACAAGAAAATATAGCAATCTTTCGTATTCTCTAGTGATTTTTTTCTAGCAGTTTGAGCTGAACCACTAGAAATATCTAGGGCTGACACCTATTTTGATCAAAATAATTAGAATTTCTAGCGACTTCTCTCAATCGCTAGAAACTAACCACTACTAAAAATCTATATTTTTTCTTATAGCGTTTAAAGGGACAAAGTCATGGAAGTATGATAGTAAAATCTAATTGTTGATTAGATCAATGAACTATGAATTAGCCCTTTATCTAATTTAGTTAAAAATTTTGAACAAATTGATAGGATTGGATTTTATATTATTTTTCTCTTTTTATAAGTCTAAAATAATATCATTTTGAGTTTAAAAAATATAGCAATACATCAAATTTATACTTTTGTAAATCTATTTTGTTGAATTATGTATGGTTTATATATGAATATTTTATTTAATTATAGATTAATACATTTTTATTTAAATATTATTCTTTTTAATGTTATATATGAATATATTTATATATTTTAATTAAATTATTTAATTTTAATCACAATTATTTAATTAAATAAAATTAATTCAATCATAGTTAAACTATTAACCTTTTAGTTATTATGTCGACCGATTTACTCATGGACATGTTTTTCTTTTTTTTATTTTATAGAAATCAAACAATATCTCTTAGCCAATAATTTAAAATTTAATCCTCTTAAAAAATAAAAATTATTAAAATAGATTTTATGTTTTTTAATAAAATATTTTTCCATCTACAGATCACGTTCTCTCACGAGAGCAGAGAGCCGAGAAAGGAACAGTAGGTCAAAAAGGGTAAATACATGATGTTGAGACGGATATATATATATATATATATATATATATATATATATATATATATATAAAAGGCGCAAGAAAAAGGAAAAAAGGAAATGGGATACGACAATAACAGGATTTTTTAGTGTCCCAGTCCCACAAAACAACAATACGTTGAAGATGGGACTGTCCGTACAAAAAGGATTCTTACTCTCTTATGGTCCCTATCTGTTAATTGACGTAATAGTGTTAATTTTATTATTATTAACATTAAATAAATATTATTTGCCTGTACTATACTTCAATTAACACTTCATATTTTAAATTAATTTATAATTTATTTAACATTTTTTGGTGTAATTTTACACTTTATGTACTTTTTTATCAACAATGTAGAAAACTGAATGTAAAAAAATATTTAAAAATATTAGATACACTAAAAATTATTAAAAAAAATTTAAAAATATTAAATTTTACTAAAAACAAAATTGAATGAACTACGTATTAGTTTATAAGGTTAAGTACTATTAAAAAATATTTTATAGTACTAAATATAACTTTAACTTTTTTTAAGTATTCTTTTTCTATTAGCTAAAATTTCCATTTGGTATTTTATGTTTATATTAAATTTTATTTTAGTTCATTAAATTTAATGTTAAAATATATGTTTAATACTTTAAATTAGTATTAATTTACTTTAGTCCCTTAAGCTTATAATTTACACTTTTAGTCCTATGCTATTAACACTGTTAATTTTATTTAAAGGAAAATATTGAACCAGTAATTTAATCAACGATGCATTATTAGATTTTAATCTTAATATAATATATTTACTTTTTATCATGTAAAGTAAAAATATATTTAAAATAAAATTTAAAAAATCGTGTAAATCAATCTTACTTTAATAAATTATTTTACATTTTTATCTTTCATTAAACAAACTCATGAAAATCTCTTCGCTGATTTTATTTTAATTTTTTTTATTTATATAAATTAAAATATAAAAAAAAATCTATTAAAAGATTAAAATTTAATAATACTTTGTCAATGTTTAATTATATAGTCATCATTTAAATTTGTCAAGTCAATAATTTTTATTAAATCGAATTAACAATATTAAGATTTTAGAACTAAAAATATAATTTATAAAATTAAAGAATTAAAGTGAAAATTGATATAAATTTAGAGGATTAAACGTATATTTTAACTTAAAAGTACTTATTTTTTTAATTATTTAAATATAATACTATTAACTTCATTTAATAGAAAATGACAACTCATTAAATTTAAATGGTGATTATGCAATTAAATATTAACAAATTATGTTTGCATTTTAATCTTTTAAATTATACTATATTTTATATAAAAGAATTAAAATTTAGACATATTTTATGAATATTTAATTACTTAATCATTATCTTAAATTTATCAAGTCAATATTTTTGTATGTGAAATTAACCGCCTTGAGTTTAAAAGGCTAAAAGTAAATATAAGTGATTAAAATAAAATTTGATATAAATATAAATAATTAAATATGTACTTTAAATTTTTTTTGTTCTTTATACAATTATCAGATATATCATGTTATTGAATTAAATTATTATTCAATTCAAACTAACATAAAAAACACTGTATATACTTTATCATACATTATATTATTTTTGAGTTAATCTCATGAAGGTGTTTGTTATTTTGTTTCTAATGCAATTTACTCTATAGAATTTACAAAGATTTGGACAAAATAGAAAATTAATATGGGGGAATAACTTAGGTAAATAAAAGATCCAAAAACTGTGAAAAAAGACAAGGCTCATATTATCCAATTAGAATTGAGAGGAGGGTTGTGCCATCCTTTTATTTATTTTTTATTTAGTCTAGGGTATCTATATCCATTTAAAATTTAAAGTATAATTTTTTTTATCTTTTTCAACAAGTGTATTTTTTAAAATTTAAATTTGTTTATATTTCTTATAGAGGTTGTGCCAGCCTTTCTAACTATTTACTTTTTATTTTCTTTTCTCAGAAAAGAAATGATAATTAAATCGCAAGAGTTGAATTTAATAATAGTAATTTTGGTAAAAGATGAGTTATAAATATGAAATCCTCATTATCACTAGCAGGGACTAATGAAACTGAAATACTAGATTTGTAACTTGAATTCGTTGTTTGTAATTATTGGAATTATTGTTTACAACTCATCTTTAACAAGTAAACTCTTTTTTACTATACGTAATATGTAAATACTTTTTATTTTGTACATAGATAAAGATATATTAACACACCACTGGAGAAGAGTTATTCTCGCTAAAGATAACTTGCATCCAAGTCCTTAAACAAATTTGTAATACTTTTAAAAAATAAATTTTGTGATAGAGAGTTTTTTAAAATAAAGATTTTTTTAATAAATTTTCTTATGGGGGTTTTCGCACACCCACCCATCACCAACCCCCTAATTTTTGGTTATTTTAAGGTATAAAATGTTAGAAAATAAACATCTCAAAAGTAATACAATCACTCCAAATTATATCATACTCAAATATAAACCTATATGACATGCAATGGAAGACTTAAAGTTACCTTTTGCCATTAACTTGATTGATCTAAGGAGAATTGGGATTAATTACAATACCTGTCAAAAGATAACACTGTCAAATAAACAGGTTCTTCCAGCTGGTGATTGGGCACAGCGATGGCAACTTTTTTCAGCCGTCACCAGTAGGGAACTTTTAGAAGCGAGCTGAGAATAGAGTTTCGCTCTAAACTCAAAAAAGAGATCTCACACTCAATAAATTGTTAATTTTCGCCATCAGAAAATTAACCTTAAATAAACTGAGTCAATAACCCTCCTTGGACTGGACCCAGTGACTACGGGCCACACTCAAAAATATTTATTAATTATCCTAATTAATATCTAAATAGGTTATAATAAATAATAAATATATAACATTCTCCCACTTGGCCCTTATACTCAATGTCATCGCCTTGTCTAGGTAAACTGATGTCGCGCTACAAGAATCAAGGCGATAAGTCCCCTTTTATCGGGTATTATTCTAAGTATTATAGGTAGCACCATCACTTAATGGGTGTCACAATATACATGAACTCAATGTTCATAGGTTCCTGTCTCAATGCTTATCAATTTCAATAACACAAAATGTATACAATCACAAATTGAAATGGTAAACCACAAAATATAATTTTATTGCTCATACCTCCACTAATCGAAAGTAGGACGAAGTCCTATATAAGGTACATGTGTGACAAAGATGTTCGGCTTCAATCCTTTCGTCAAATGATCAGCCAACATGTCCAATGTACTGATACGTTCAACGGAAACTTGGCCATCCTGAACCCTCTCTCTCTAGCAAATGAATTTAAGTTCAACAAACTTGCTGCGACTTTTATTCCTTTTTTTGTTCACTATGGCCACTGCAGCTGTGTTATCACAGTACATTCTGATTGACTTAGAGACTGAATCCACAATCTTAAGTCCAACAATGAAATTCCTTATCCAAATAGCTTGTGAACTTGCTTCAAAACACGTAATGTACTCAACATCACCGGTAGAATGAGCTATTTGAGTTTGCTTAGCACTTTTCCACGATATAGCTCCTTCTGGCAACAGAAAGATGTAACCAGATGTAGACTTGTTCGAGTCTACGCATCCCCTAAGATCTGAATCTGAGTATTCAATCACGTTCAAAATGTCTGTTCTCCTGTATGTGAGCATGTAGTGTTTAGTGCCTTGTAGGTACCTAAACACATTCTTTGCATCTGTCCAATGTGCTTCCCTAAAATTACTTTGGTATTTTCCCAACATACCCACAGCAAAAGCGATGTCAGGTCTTGTACAAACTTGCGCATATATCAAGCTTCCTACCGCTGAGGCATATGGGACCCTTTCCATCTGTATCATATCAAACTCGGTTTCAGGACATTGACTTAGACTAAATTTGTCTCTTTTTTCAATAGGAGATACGTTAGATAAACAGTTCTGCATCCTGAATCGTTCAAGAATTTTGACAATGTAAGCCTCTTGAGATAGGCCTACAAGACATTGGGTTCTATCTCTATGGATCTTTATGCCAATGACATAAGAAGCCTCACCCATGTCTTTCATGTCAAAGCTCTTGAACAGAAACTGTTTCACCTCACGCAATAGTCCCAGATCATTGGTAGCAAGTAGTATGTCATCCACATACAAAATCAATAATATGATTTTACTCCCACTAGCCTTGTGGTATATACAATCATCCATGATGTTCTTAACGAAACCAAATGATGTGATCACTTCATGGAACTTCAAGTACCACTTCCGTGAAGCCTGTTTCAAACTATATATTGATTTCTTCAACTTGCACACCAATTGATCTTTATCTTCAACAACAAAACCCTCAGGTTGTTTCATGTAGACTTCTTCTTCCAGTTCACCATTAAGGAAAGCAGTCTTAACATCCATCTGGTGCAACTCCAGATCAAAATAGGCAACCAATGCCATGATGATACGGAATGAATCTTTCTTAGATACAGGTGAAAAAGTTTCACTGTAATCAATTCCTTCCACTTGAGTGAATCCCTTTGCAACCAACCTAGCCTTGTATCTATTGATGTTACCTTGTGAGTCTCTCTTGGTTTTATAAACCCAATTACAGCTAATGGCTTTAGACCCACTAGGCAACTCTACAAGTTCCCAAACACGGTTGTTTGTCATGGAATTTATTTCATCAATCATAGCATCATGCCACAACTTGGAGTTCACACTCCTCACAACCTGAGTAAACGACAAAGGATTATTCTCGACACTTAAATCACAGTCAACCTCAGCAGAATACACTACATAATCATCAGTTAATGCCAGTCTTCTCTCTCTAGTTGACCTCCTTAATTCAACCTCTTGGGTTAAACCAGGTTGCTCAACAATAACATCCTCTATCAAAACTTGTGGTGGTTCCACTTGTGTGATAGGTTGACCATCAGGTATATGTCCGTCTTATTCAGCACTGTTAACTTGAGTCACAAGGTCCACATCACGTTCAATGTCAATACCAACAGTGGGATAAATATTGACTATTGACGTCCCCTCATGAATAATATCAGTGGTTCGCTCTATGTGATCATCCAATGGATAATCACTTCCACTAATCACATCATTTTTAAAAAACTTGGCATTCTTAGACTCTACAAACCTTGTAAAAGGTGGAGGACAATAAAACTTATAACCCTTAGACCTCTCCGCATAGCCTACAAAGTAAGCTCTAATGGTCTTAGGATCCAACTTATTCTCCTATAGATTATACACTCTTACTTTCGCAGGATAACCCCATAACTTGAAATGATTTAAACTAGGTTTTCATCCTTTCCAGATTTCAAAGGGTGTCTTGGACACTGCCTTTGTTGGAACCTTGTTGAAACAACCTTAAACCGATGTCGCCTTAGGGTTACTTTAAAAATTTAAACCAAGGATTGCGTATAGTGCAACCTCGGGTCGTTCTCTATGAGGAGCCAAAATGTGAAATTAAATTCCTAAGTAACTAAATACAATGTAACGTAAATTAGAAAATGGGATTTGTTTTGATTGACTAACAACTAAATGCAATGACTTAAAATAGATTTAAAGAAAATATTTTTAGTATTTTTGGTTTAAAGAAAGGAATAATGAATGATAATAAGTGAATAGAATAAACTCAAGGGTGATTAATAATAATAAAAGAATTTCTATAATTCAATAACACAGGCAATCATAGCTTCAAAAGATATGGGAGTTATAAACAATGAATTAAGAATTATAATTAAGCTTTTAATCCAACAACTGAGCCACCTTGAATTGTTACAAAATATTTTCTAAGTCCTAATTTATTAACTGCTACCAGAATAATAAAATAGGACTAAAGATATTAAATCTAATTCTTAATTATAACTCAATAATTCATAAAAATAGAATTTAAGCTAACAAGAGACACAACGATCCAATAATTCAAGCCATATTGAAAAATCACTAAATATTCACAATAATCTTAATTCAATGTCTGACCTAGATCAAAGTAAATGAAATTAAAGTTAATTAAAGATTAATGTCAAATGACAAGCAAAAATTCTGTCACAATAATCCTCAATAAATACAAATAAATCATTCTAAATATTCCCAATAATTATAAAATCAATCCTAAGACCTAGGAGTCATAATATAATTATTGGGTAGAGAATTAGAGTAACTTATACTTCCCTTTGAGATCTCAAACTCATGCCCTTTCCATTGAATTAGAGAATTAAGATGAATTAGCTACGCCTAGCCATGGAAATTGATGCCACCATCAAGCTCTTACGGCCAGCCATAGTTAGTGTTGTTGCCACACACACCACTATTATGTACCGCGTCAATTCACTGGGCTTCTTCTTCGTGGCGTGGCATGGATGTGTGTATTTTTGCCATTCAATTCAATTCAGCGCTGCAGCTGCGTCTCCTCTCAATTCACCTTTTCAATTCCTTTCAATTATCTGCGGCCACGTCTTGTTCCCTGGGTGTGTGAGTGTTTCTTTTTCAATTCCTTTCATTCAATGCTCCCTGGCTGCCCACATCCACGCATGTGTGTATGCTGTGTGCTTTTTAAAAGCAATTGGAATAGGACAAAAACCTAATGGGCTAAACTGCAAGGTTTGGTCCATGGGTCCTCATTTGCAATTTATAAAACTATAGTCCTTTGTTGTCATTTGTAAGTTCTGATTTCTCCTAAATTCCTGAAATACAAAATTAAAATGACGTAATATCTTTTCTTCTAAAAATAATTGTTTGGGAGAAATAATAAAAATATGACAATTGTACCCCTGTTAAACACTAATTTAATGTAAAGTATATTAATCCAAATCATGGACAAATAATATAATTAAGGACTAAAAAGTTGACAAAAATCCACTGAAATTGCATATATGATCCCAGCACTCAGTAATTTAGATACCTCATTTTTAATCACATCATGAATAAGAGGATTTGACCTCTTTGGTGGCTGTTTAACTGGCTTTGACCTTTCAGCTAAAAAGATCTTGTGTGTATAAACCAAGGGATCAATCCCTGGTATATCCCCTAAAGACCAGCCTATAGCCCTTTTATACCTTTTCAACACTGAAACTAGTCTCTTTTCTTCAGAACTACTCAAAGAACTAGAAATAATAACAGGCAATTTACAATCATCAGCAAGAAAGATATATTTCAAGTTAGAGGGGAGGGGTTTCAATACTAAATCAAGGGGTTGCACAATGGAAGGAATTATCTTTGTTATATCAAGTGCATTCAAAGCGAGTAGTGTGTCCATGTGGCTTAGGGAAGGATATATAAGCTCATTGTGGTGTAGATTTCCTCCACTTCCCGACTCAGTGCCATAACCAAATGACCTAGAAATGGGAGAGTTAGGGTTAGTCTGATCAATAGAAAAAGAAAATAAATTAGAAGAGAGAGTGGGATTAGAAAGGAGTAAAGCAGTAGCAGAATCACTGCTATCCTCTTCTAATGTTCCAGCGCCACTCAATGGGGAAGCTATATCCATAGCTTGTGCATCATCCTCCTTATCATCAGTCCCTGCAAAATCAAGCAATACACCTTTCTCAAGGCTATCAAGTATAGAATCAGCAGTAATATCAAAGTCAAAGAACCATGATACAACGAATTCATGAGCAGAAGAAAGCCAACTATCTATCTCTAAACAATAGGCACAAGATACGCCACCTTCACATGCACAGATATGAGAAGGGTGGGAGGAAGATAGACAAGTAAAAGCGTCATCATGGTTCACAACTAAGTCACACCAGTGAGGTTCATTCATATTAGTCTCATGTAAGTGGTCCACGTCATGACATTCAACTGAACTAATACCCAAATAAGAGCAATCTTCATAACCATGATTCATAGCTTCTGAAAGATTAAATTGCACTTCTTGATCCCCAATCCCTATAGTGATAAGACCCTTTTTCATGTTAATTATTGTCTCAGCAGTTAAAAGGAAAGGTCTACCTAGAATCAAAGTACTCTCAGTAGGGAGGTCATTAGTCATATCAAGAACATAAAAGTCAGCTGGAAAAACAAGACCTTTCACTTGCACAAGAATATCTTCAAGAATACCTTTAGGGTATCTCACCGTCCTATCAACTAGGCCAAACACTACGCCAGTGTCTTTCAAAGCTTTAATACCTAAGGTCTTATAAACAGAGGTTGGCATGACATTAATTGCTGCACCTAAGTCAAGTAGGGTATGAAAAACTGTAGTTCTACCTATGGTACAAGGAATAGTGTAGGAACCTGGGTCTTTACATTTAATAGGCAACTGTGGCTTAAATAAGGCGCTAACACTCAATCCCAGTTGGATTCTCTCACTATGCCTATACTTTCTTTTGTTTGTACATAGGTCTTTCAAGAATTTAGCACACTTGGGCATCTTTTTAATCAATTCAAGCAATGGCACATTAACCTCAAGTTTGCTAAATATTTCAAACAATTCATCATTATCTTTCTTTTCAACAATCTTTTTACTAACCAAATAAGAATTTGGAAAAGGCAAGTCATGAATATTTACCTCATCACCTTTGGAGTTGGAAGGTGATCATTTCTCCATTAGTCCCTTTATGATAGTTGTTGCCTCTTCATCAGTTTGAACCGATGTTACCTTGGGGTTACTTCAAAAATTTAAACCAAGGATTGCGTATAGTGCAACTTCGGGTCGTTCTCTCTGAGGAGCCAAAATGTGAAATTAAATTCCTAAGTAACTAAATGCAATACAACGTAAATTAGAAAATGGGATTTATTTTGATTGACTAACAACTAAATACAATGAATTAAAATAGATTTAAAGAAAATATTTTTGGTATTTTTGGTTTAAAGAAAGGAATAATGAATGATAATAAGTTAATAGAATACACTCAAGGGTGATTAATAATAATAAAAGCAATCCTCTAATTCAATAACACAGGCAATCATAGCTTCAAAAGATATGGGAGTTATAAATAATGAATTAAGAATTATAATTAAGCTTTTAATCCAACAACCGAGCCACCTCGAATTATCATAAAATATTTTCTAAGTCCTAATTTATTAACTGCTACCAGAATAATAAAATAGGACTAAAGATATTAAATCAAATGCTTAATTATAACTCAATAATTCATAAAAATAGAATTTAAACTAACAAGAGACACAACGATCCAATAATTCAAGCCACATTGAAAAATTACTAAATATTCACAATAATCTCAATTCAATGTCTGACCCAGATCAAAGTAAATAAAATTAAAGTTAATTAAAGATTAATATCAAATGTCAAGCAAAAATTTAGTCACAATAATCCTCAATAAATACAAATAAATCATTCTAAATATTCCCAATAATTATAAAATTAATCCTAAGACCTAGGAGTCATAATATAATTATTGGGTAGAGAATTAGAGTAACTTATACTTCCCTTTGAGATCCCAAACTCATGCACTTGCCATTGAATTAGAGAATTAAGATGAATTAGCTACGCCTAGCCATGGAAATCGATGCCACCATCAAGCTCTTACGGCCACCCATGGTTAGTGTTGCTGCCACACACGCCACTGTTCTGTACCGCATCAATTCACTGGGCTTCTTCTCCGCGGCGTGGCTGTGTGTATTTTTGCCTTTCAATTCAATTCAGCGCTGCAGCTGCGTCTCCTCTCAATTCACCTTTTCAATTCCTTTCAATTCTCCGCGGCCACGTCTTGTTCCCTGGGTGTGTAAGTGTTTCTTTTTCAATTCCTTTCATTCAATGCTCCCTGGCTGCCCACATCCACGCATGTGTGTATGCTGTGTGCTTTTTAAAAGCAATTGGAATAGGACAAAAACCTAATGGGCTAAACTGCAAGGTTTGGTCCATGGGTCCTCATTTGCAATTTATAAAACTATAGTCCTTTGTTGTCATTTGTAAGTTCTGATTTCTCCTAAATTCCTGAAATACAAAATTAAAATGACGTAATATCTTTTCTTCTAAAAATAATTGTTTGGGAGAAATAATAAAAATATGACAATTGTACCCCTGTTAAACACTAATTTAATGTAAAGTATATTAATCCAAATCATGGACAAATAATATAATTAAGGACTAAAAAGTTGACAAAAATCCACTGAAATTGCATATATGATCCCAGCACTCAGTAATTTAGATACCTCATTTTTAATCACATCATGAATAAGAGGATTTGACCTCTTTGGTGGCTGTTTAACTGGCTTTGACCTTTCAGCTAAAAAGATCTTGTGTGTATAAACCAAGGGATCAATCCCTGGTATATCCCCTAAAGACCAGCCTATAGCCCTTTTATACCTTTTCAACACTGAAACTAGTCTCTTTTCTTCAGAACTACTCAAAGAACTAGAAATAATAACAGGCAATTTACAATCATCAGCAAGAAAGATATATTTCAAGTTAGAGGGGAGGGGTTTCAATACTAAATCAAGGGGTTGCACAATGGAAGGAATTATCTTTGTTATATCAAGTGCATTCAAAGCGAGTAGTGTGTCCATGTGGCTTAGGGAAGGATATATAAGCTCATTGTGGTGTAGATTTCCTCCACTTCCCGACTCAGTGCCATAACCAAATGACCTAGAAATGGGAGAGTTAGGGTTAGTCTGATCAATAGAAAAAGAAAATAAATTAGAAGAGAGAGTGGGATTAGAAAGGAGTAAAGCAGTAGCAGAATCACTGCTATCCTCTTCTAATGTTCCAGCGCCACTCAATGGGGAAGCTATATCCATAGCTTGTGCATCATCCTCCTTATCATCAGTCCCTGCAAAATCAAGCAATACACCTTTCTCAAGGCTATCAAGTATAGAATCAGCAGTAATATCAAAGTCAAAGAACCATGATACAACGAATTCATGAGCAGAAGAAAGCCAACTATCTATCTCTAAACAATAGGCACAAGATACGCCACCTTCACATGCACAGATATGAGAAGGGTGGGAGGAAGATAGACAAGTAAAAGCGTCATCATGGTTCACAACTAAGTCACACCAGTGAGGTTCATTCATATTAGTCTCATGTAAGTGGTCCACGTCATGACATTCAACTGAACTAATACCCAAATAAGAGCAATCTTCATAACCATGATTCATAGCTTCTGAAAGATTAAATTGCACTTCTTGATCCCCAATCCCTATAGTGATAAGACCCTTTTTCATGTTAATTATTGTCTCAGCAGTTAAAAGGAAAGGTCTACCTAGAATCAAAGTACTCTCAGTAGGGAGGTCATTAGTCATATCAAGAACATAAAAGTCAGCTGGAAAAACAAGACCTTTCACTTGCACAAGAATATCTTCAAGAATACCTTTAGGGTATCTCACCGTCCTATCAACTAGGCCAAACACTACGCCAGTGTCTTTCAAAGCTTTAATACCTAAGGTCTTATAAACAGAGGTTGGCATGACATTAATTGCTGCACCTAAGTCAAGTAGGGTATGAAAAACTGTAGTTCTACCTATGGTACAAGGAATAGTGTAGGAACCTGGGTCTTTACATTTAATAGGCAACTGTGGCTTAAATAAGGCGCTAACACTCAATCCCAGTTGGATTCTCTCACTATGCCTATACTTTCTTTTGTTTGTACATAGGTCTTTCAAGAATTTAGCACACTTGGGCATCTTTTTAATCAATTCAAGCAATGGCACATTAACCTCAAGTTTGCTAAATATTTCAAACAATTCATCATTATCTTTCTTTTCAACAATCTTTTTACTAACCAAATAAGAATTTGGAAAAGGCAAGTCATGAATATTTACCTCATCACCTTTGGAGTTGGAAGGTGATCATTTCTCCATTAGTCCCTTTATGATAGTTGTTGCCTCTTCATCAGTTTGAACCGATGTTACCTTGGGGTTACTTCAAAAATTTAAACCAAGGATTGCGTATAGTGCAACTTCGGGTCGTTCTCTCTGAGGAGCCAAAATGTGAAATTAAATTCCTAAGTAACTAAATGCAATACAACGTAAATTAGAAAATGGGATTTATTTTGATTGACTAACAACTAAATACAATGAATTAAAATAGATTTAAAGAAAATATTTTTGGTATTTTTGGTTTAAAGAAAGGAATAATGAATGATAATAAGTTAATAGAATACACTCAAGGGTGATTAATAATAATAAAAGCAATCCTCTAATTCAATAACACAGGCAATCATAGCTTCAAAAGATATGGGAGTTATAAATAATGAATTAAGAATTATAATTAAGCTTTTAATCCAATAACCGAGCCACCTCGAATTATCATAAAATATTTTCTAAGTCCTAATTTATTAACTGCTACCAGAATAATAAAATAGGACTAAAGATATTAAATCAAATGCTTAATTATAACTCAATAATTCATAAAAATAGAATTTAAACTAACAAGAGACACAACGATCCAATAATTCAAGCCACATTGAAAAATTACTAAATATTCACAATAATCTCAATTCAATGTCTGACCCAGATCAAAGTAAATAAAATTAAAGTTAATTAAAGATTAATATCAAATGTCAAGCAAAAATTTAGTCACAATAATCCTCAATAAATACAAATAAATCATTCTAAATATTCCCAATAATTATAAAATTAATCCTAAGACCTAGGAGTCATAATATAATTATTGGGTAGAGAATTAGAGTAACTTATACTTCCCTTTGAGATCCCAAACTCATGCACTTGCCATTGAATTAGAGAATTAAGATGAATTAGCTACGCCTAGCCATGGAAATCGATGCCACCATCAAGCTCTTACGGCCACCCATGGTTAGTGTTGCTGCCACACACGCCACTGTTCTGTACCGCATCAATTCACTGGGCTTCTTCTCCGCGGCGTGGCTGTGTGTATTTTTGCCTTTCAATTCAATTCAGCGCTGCAGCTGCGTCTCCTCTCAATTCACCTTTTCAATTCCTTTCAATTCTCCGCGGCCACGTCTTGTTCCCTGGGTGTGTAAGTGTTTCTTTTTCAATTCCTTTCATTCAATGCTCCCTGGCTGCCCACATCCACGCATGTGTGTATGCTGTGTGCTTTTTAAAAGCAATTGGAATAGGACAAAAACCTAATGGGCTAAACTGCAAGGTTTGGTCCATGGGTCCTCATTTGCAATTTATAAAACTATAGTCCTTTGTTGTCATTTGTAAGTTCTGATTTCTCCTAAATTCCTGAAATACAAAATTAAAATGACGTAATATCTTTTCTTCTAAAAATAATTGTTTGGGAGAAATAATAAAAATATGACAATTGTACCCCTGTTAAACACTAATTTAATGTAAAGTATATTAATCCAAATCATGGACAAATAATATAATTAAGGACTAAAAAGTTGACAAAAATCCACTGAAATTGCATATATGATCCCAGCACTCAGTAATTTAGATACCTCATTTTTAATCACATCATGAATAAGAGGATTTGACCTCTTTGGTGGCTGTTTAACTGGCTTTGACCTTTCAGCTAAAAAGATCTTGTGTGTATAAACCAAGGGATCAATCCCTGGTATATCCCCTAAAGACCAGCCTATAGCCCTTTTATACCTTTTCAACACTGAAACTAGTCTCTTTTCTTCAGAACTACTCAAAGAACTAGAAATAATAACAGGCAATTTACAATCATCAGCAAGAAAGATATATTTCAAGTTAGAGGGGAGGGGTTTCAATACTAAATCAAGGGGTTGCACAATGGAAGGAATTATCTTTGTTATATCAAGTGCATTCAAAGCGAGTAGTGTGTCCATGTGGCTTAGGGAAGGATATATAAGCTCATTGTGGTGTAGATTTCCTCCACTTCCCGACTCAGTGCCATAACCAAATGACCTAGAAATGGGAGAGTTAGGGTTAGTCTGATCAATAGAAAAAGAAAATAAATTAGAAGAGAGAGTGGGATTAGAAAGGAGTAAAGCAGTAGCAGAATCACTGCTATCCTCTTCTAATGTTCCAGCGCCACTCAATGGGGAAGCTATATCCATAGCTTGTGCATCATCCTCCTTATCATCAGTCCCTGCAAAATCAAGCAATACACCTTTCTCAAGGCTATCAAGTATAGAATCAGCAGTAATATCAAAGTCAAAGAACCATGATACAACGAATTCATGAGCAGAAGAAAGCCAACTATCTATCTCTAAACAATAGGCACAAGATACGCCACCTTCACATGCACAGATATGAGAAGGGTGGGAGGAAGATAGACAAGTAAAAGCGTCATCATGGTTCACAACTAAGTCACACCAGTGAGGTTCATTCATATTAGTCTCATGTAAGTGGTCCACGTCATGACATTCAACTGAACTAATACCCAAATAAGAGCAATCTTCATAACCATGATTCATAGCTTCTGAAAGATTAAATTGCACTTCTTGATCCCCAATCCCTATAGTGATAAGACCCTTTTTCATGTTAATTATTGTCTCAGCAGTTAAAAGGAAAGGTCTACCTAGAATCAAAGTACTCTCAGTAGGGAGGTCATTAGTCATATCAAGAACATAAAAGTCAGCTGGAAAAACAAGACCTTTCACTTGCACAAGAATATCTTCAAGAATACCTTTAGGGTATCTCACCGTCCTATCAACTAGGCCAAACACTACGCCAGTGTCTTTCAAAGCTTTAATACCTAAGGTCTTATAAACAGAGGTTGGCATGACATTAATTGCTGCACCTAAGTCAAGTAGGGTATGAAAAACTGTAGTTCTACCTATGGTACAAGGAATAGTGTAGGAACCTGGGTCTTTACATTTAATAGGCAACTGTGGCTTAAATAAGGCGCTAACACTCAATCCCAGTTGGATTCTCTCACTATGCCTATACTTTCTTTTGTTTGTACATAGGTCTTTCAAGAATTTAGCACACTTGGGCATCTTTTTAATCAATTCAAGCAATGGCACATTAACCTCAAGTTTGCTAAATATTTCAAACAATTCATCATTATCTTTCTTTTCAACAATCTTTTTACTAACCAAATAAGAATTTGGAAAAGGCAAGTCATGAATATTTACCTCATCACCTTTGGAGTTGGAAGGTGATCATTTCTCCATTAGTCCCTTTATGATAGTTGTTGCCTCTTCATCAGTTTGAACCGATGTT